>JAHTLZ010000084.1:154434-165051 GCA_023846285.1 Phrynocephalus versicolor | reverse complement strand
TCACATCTTCCAGAAGCAGACTCCATCCTTCACCAGAATTCCAACACGTCCTCTCCGCAGCTGTTTTCCGGATTAAAGTCCAGCCTGGGGCTTCTCATTGTCACATCTACCCATCCCACAGGGACTGTCTGACAGCCCCAGGGCTTATCTCATCAACCTTCCAGCCCCCCCCCCAATTGACTTTCATATTGACTCTCTCCAGACCCTCTGTTGTCTTTTCAATCTACCCAAGTTTACCCAGAACCCAGAACAATACATTGGTTCTCCTTTCCATTGTCATACCTTGATGGCCCAATTAAAGGACAGATTTGGCTTGAGCACACCTGGGCAGGTATCAGATTCCAGCTCATCAGGGACACACACACACCGGATCGCCCAGGACCTCCCTCGGACCAGCCCCTGGACTATACTGATTGGACATTTTGGAAGACCGTCCCCTCGCCCGCCCCCGGGAGGCGCCACTTGGAGGGAAGGAAGAGGGAACTAATAAAAATGTGATTCTTTTTGTCTTCGGGGCTAAACATTTTAGCTCTGTCTCAGCTGGTGTTTGGCTACTGTTTCTTTATTGGGCTCAATAAACGCAGTACTTTCCTGGATCTCTCGCGTGCTGGATTGGGTCTTCGGGCTTCCAGCAGAACTCAGCAGGATTAGCCTTGCTGAAATCTCAGCCTAAAACACATTTTAAATTCAACAACTTCACTTTCCAGGATGTCTGGCTCTAGGTCAGCAACTACGCTATCTTGGTTATCAGGGACATCCAGGTCTTTCTGATATAATTCCTCTGTATATTCTTGCCATCTCTTCTTGATCTCTTCTGCTTCCATTAGGTCCCTACCATTTTTGTCTTTTATCATATCCATCTTTGCACAAAATGCTCCTTTAATATCTCCAGTTTTCTCGAATAGATCTCTGGTTTTTCCTTTTCTGTTGTTTTCCTCTATTTCTTTGCACTGTTTGTTCAAGAAGGCCGCCCTGTCTCTTCTTGCTATTCTTTGGAAGTCTGCATTCAATTTTCTGTATCTTTCCCTTTCTCCCTTGCTTTTTGCGTCCCTTCTGTCCTCCGCTATTTGTAGGGCCTCATTGGACAACCACTTTGCTTACTTGCATTTTCTTTTCTTTGGAATAGTTTTCATTGCAGCCTCCTGTGCAATGTTACAAGCCTCCATCCATAGTTCTTCAGGTGTTCTGTCCACCAAATCTAGTTCCTTAAATCTATTCTTCACTTCCACTGTGTATTCATAAGGAATTTGACTTAGATTATACCTGACTGGCCCAGTGGTTTTTCCTACTTTCTTCAGTTTAAATTTGAATTTTGAAATAAGAAGCTGATAATCTGAGCCACAGTCAGCATCAGGTCTTGTTTTTGCTGACTGTATAGAGGTCCTCCATCTTTGGCTGCAGAGAACATAATCAATCTGATTCCGGTATTGTCCATCTGGTGATGTCCATGTGCAGAGTCGCCTTTGTGTTGTTGGAAAAGAGTGTTTGCAATGACCAGCTTGTTCTCTTGACAAAACTCAATTAGCCTTTGCCCTGCTTCATTTGGAACTCCAAGGCCAAACTTGCCAGTTATTCCTTTTATCACTTGACTCCCTACTTTAGCATTCCAATCCCCTATGATGAGAAGAACATCTTTCTTTGGTGTCAGTTCCAGAAGTTGTTGTAAGTCTTCAGCACCGGTAGTTGGTGCATAAACTTGGATTACTGTGATGTTGAAAGGGCTGCCTTGGAATCGTACTGAAATCATTCTATCATTTTTTGGTTGTATCCCAGCACTGCTTTTCCCACTCTGTTGTTGACTATGAGTGCTACTCCATTTTTTCTATGGGATTTTTGCCCACAGTAGTAGATGTGATAGTCATCTGAACTGAATTCACCCATTCCTGTCCATTTAAGTTTGCTGATGTCCAAGATGTCAATGTTTATTCTTTCCATCTCATGTTTGACCACATCCAGCTTACCCTGGTTCATAGATCTCACATTCCAGGTTCCTATGCAGTATATTTCTTTGCAGCATTGTACTTTCCTTTCTCTTCCAGGCATGTCTGCAGCTGAGCATCCTTTCTGCTTTGGCCCAGCAACTTCATTAGCTCTGGAGCTACTTGTACTTGTGCTCCGCTCTTCCTCAGTAGCATGTTGGACGCCTTCCAACTTGAGGGGCTCAACTTCCAGTGTCATGTCTTTTAGCCTTTTGTTTCTGTCCATGGAATTTTCTTGGCAGGGATACTAGGGTGGCTTGCCAGTTCCTACCCCAGGCAGTCTTATTACAGGCCTCATTGTCACCAGTGTAATTAGCCTTACAATGATGAAAGCATAGTTCAGCCTGTTTTATTTTGTAGCCTCACTGATCAACTGGGACACAAAAGTAGCAATGTGCCCCATTTATAAGATATTCCAGCCTGAGGCAATACAACCCTTTAGGGGACAATAACTGTAGATCCAGTTCTTCAAATAACCCCCAGTTTATCAATGAGGGAATGCTGTGGTTCTGTACCGAACAATTCAAAAAGCCAAGAAAGGGCCCAAGATTGCTGCACAATATCGTGCCCACGTTGCCAGCTGGAAAATTGATGCCAAGCTTTGTATAACAAAAGGCAGCCTGAAGTTTTCCAACACCAGTGGCAGCAGTCAGGATGGTGTGCAGGATACCCTCCCATTCACAAATTGACTGAAGGCAAGGAAAAATCCCAGAAACTGTCTCCTTTTTTCATAAGTGCACCACTTCTCACCCAAACACGAAGTAGTGGTCAGGGCGGATTTTCAACAAGAATCCACAGGACGCCAAATCCTGCTGCCTTGCTGAAGTTTGCAAAGACTGTTACTGGAAACCAAGATAATAATAATAATAATAATAATAATAATAATAATAATAATAATAATAATAATAATAATAATAATAATAAAATTCCTCCTTGTCCTCCTCCTCCTCCTCCTTCTACTTCTTGAACTGCTTTCTATCTAAGGCAGTGGTTGTCATCCTTTCTAATGCCACAACCTTTTAATACAGTTCCTCATGTTGTGGTGCCATAGAGAACTACCCTCTACAGGCACCCTCAGCCAATTGCAGCCTCCGGTGCCATTGACTGACATCCCTTCCAACCTATCAAGCTGTAACTCACTCTTTCCCCCCTAGCTCCCCCCTCCTTCAGACCCATGCCATTTCTGTCTTTTTCTTCACTGGCTCATGGTGACCCCTATGAAAGGGTCATTCGACCCCCAAAGGGATCCCTACCCCCTGGTTGAGAACCACTGATCTAAGGCTATTCTAAATAGAGCAGCTTGTTCTTAAGCTGGAATGTTCTCCTATGCCCCGGGCCACACTTCCCGTCTATTTTTCCTTGAAGGATAACTTGCAGCAAATGGTATTTCTTACTGCACATTATGAGTCTGAAATTTTGCAATTTTGTTCTCTTTACAGTATTGAGGATTTCTAATTTTTTATTCATGTGCTGTAATACAGCCACATTAGTGACTCTGGCTGTCCAAGGTATCTTTAGAACTCATCTGTACATCCCATTTCGAATGCTTCCAGCTTCCAGCATAATGGGTCTGTGAGGGTCCAAGTTTCAACACCATAGAGAAGTATGCTGAATACATAAGATTATAGTATTCAAATACGAAGTCTGATAGATAAGTCCTGATTTGTCAAGACTTTCCTCATTTTCTGAGGAAGTGGACATGTAGTCCATGAAACGTTACTTTAAAATATGAAAGTTAGTCTTTAAGGTGCCACATGTTTGTGTCTTTTGTTTTGTTTTTCTTTGATTTTTGCCAGAAATTTTCTGGAAGAAGGTTCTAGCTTTTTCATTTCTACAATGAATTTCACTTGAAGGATCCCAGTTATCTTTGACAAAGCAACCCAAGTATTTATACAATATTGTCTCAATTATATTGAGAAGGTTCTGTTAATCATTTTGTCTTCTTCACATTAAGTCGCACGGCACTGCTTTCTGCAGCAGCAGAATCCAATAATCCTTGCAAATCTGTCAGACCTGTTGCAAGCGGGGCAGTGTTGTCAGCGTGTGTTATGTTAAGAAAAAGAACTCCATTCACTCGAATACTCTACTCGCTAGATAGACAGACAGCATCCATAGCCTTAAGGTGCCACGGCCGAGGTTCACCTCCAGGCCATGGAGACTGCCTTGCCTCATGAGCCTATTCAGGCCATTGTCCATCTTATGAGCCTCTTTCTGACCAGGGTGACAAGAGGTCAAAGTGGACTATAAGATGGAGGACTTGCACTAGCTGTATTCAGACTGAGGAAGCTGTTGGGGTGAGCAGCTAAACGTTTCTATCTCTCAAGGAAAAAGAAGTCCGCCCCCCCTTCAGTCCCTCCCCTCCCACTCCTCCTCTCAATGGACGGGCAGGGCCAGGCGCTCTTCTGTACGGAAAAGGGAATTTATGGGCGCTGCCATGACAGCCTTCGGGCATTCGCTGAGCAGTGCCACGGAGCGCATGCGCGCTCCTGCCTCCCCGCGAATGAATGGAGGGGCGGAGCCAGCGGGGGGAGCCTTGAGGGGGAGGGGGAAGGGGAGGGGCTTCCGCTCCTGGTCTGCTCCGGCCGCGGCCACCGTGGAGCGCGAGGTGAGTGCGAGCGTCGGCCGCGTCCACCGCCTCCTCCTCCTTCAGGGGTAGGGGGGAGGACGCGGGAACGAGGAGGCGAATCGGAGGGAGGGCCACCAATGGTACCTCCCGGAACGGAGCGCCTTCTTGCCGAAGGCTTGCGCGGGCTCTTCGCCGCTCCTTCTCCCCTCTCATCCTCGCCACCCCCTCCGTCTCCATGGTTCAGCCCAGGTCCTCCATAGAAAAGACTGGCGCCGGGCCTCTCCCATTGTTTAGATGGGGGGGCGGCGGAGGCGGGAAAGAGGGATGGGAACCGACGGAAAAGGGGACCCGGGAGCCTGCATAACTCAAAAGGCTCGCGGCTCAACCGCCGGCGTCGGTGGGCGTTATCCAGCTTCCGGGGCCGGTCCTTTTTCTCTTAAGTCCGCCGAGAGTCTTATATACATACAGAGCCCCGGGCCCGGTGAGGCAGCCGCCGTTCCCCAAGGAGCCGACCTGAGGCTGGGGGTGGGGGGGTGGGGGCAGAGGGGGCGTGGCCAGACCCCGGGAGGGGAGTGGGGGAGGGGGAGGGACCCGCCTGGCGGTGGTGGGTCGTTCGGCGGCTTCTGGCCTTCTTCAGCGCGCAGGGCCCGCGGCGAGGCAAGCGGTCGGTCCAGGCGGCGGCGGCGGGTCTCCCTCCTTCCTTCCTTCCTTTCCTTCCCGCCCCTGGACTGTCTCTTCTCGGGACGCCATGGACAGTGTATACAGTATATAAAGTATATTTTCCAGGTGTAGAGGTGGCCTCTTACGCTTAGAACAAAATAAATAATAATTTTACAATAAAATATAATAAAAATATTATTTTTTTAAACGGGCATGCGTTCCGGATGAGAGTGGTAAGAACTAAAACGTTTAAATTAAATATATATATACTTTAAAAACCTAAAATTTAATGTAATGTAGTTTTTAAAAAAAACGTACTGCCAAGAGAGATTCTTTTCAACACCTTCGCTCTCCAGTTTTAGGATAACTAAACCTAGGGATGGCTTTTAAAACTTCTCCAGGGATCTCTTAATAAGAACTCTGGTTCTGCTGCCCTCCATTGCAACCTCCTTCGCCTGTTCCCAGCAGGACCTCTGATGGTTTTCCAGCTGCTCCTTTTCCCCCAGGAAACTGCCAGCAGCTGTTGCATCCACCTGCAGAGAGAGAGAGAGAAGAAAGAAAGAAAGAGATCCTGACATAAAACCTTTGGAGCTTTCCTTCTATATACCCTGAACTTGCAGGAAGAGCGGGGAGGTTCTTTTCTGGCCAGAGAGCAATGCCTCTTGAGTCTTCTCAGCTGGGCCTTTTCTCCAAGCCAGCCACCTTTTGGGGTGTCTGTAGGTGTGGAGCCGTCAAGGCGAATGCCCAGGATGGAGAATTATGGCTTTAGTCTGTTAAAAAAAGTTTTTTTTTTTAAAAAAACAACAACAACATGCTGAGACAGTATAGATGGCGCAGGGCAATCCCTACAGATGGATTGTTACCCAGTACTTGGATACAGAACCTGCCCCTTTACCTTCCCAGTAGGGTTGCCACTGACCCCATGTTTCCTCAAGGACATTTAAAAAATAAAAGTTAAGACCCCCCTCCCCCCCACATATGTACCTAAACTGATACATGAGGGGGGGGAAGCAATGAAATAAAAATCTAACAAATAACTTTTTAGGACCTATTTGCTGCTAATTTTTAAAAAGAGAAAAATCAGCAGTATTATAGCAAATAGGACATTAGTGTTATGTTCAGCTTTCTTAAGAAATTGTTAACTGTCCTGGCCTCCTGTCTCTCTCTAAATTTTTTTTTAGTATTTTTACCCCACCTTTCTCCTTGGAAAAGAACCCAAGGTAGCTTACAGTAAGGAGATACAATATACAGTCCATATTGTGTGCATATGGAATGTGTCTTGGGGGGATGACACCCCCCCGAAGACAGTGTCTCTTTTAAGCAAAGGAGGCAGTAGGTTTTGTGTCCTCTTAAGCATCCCTGTTTTAGAACACTTTGTGACATCAGAAAAAATCTCCCATTTAGCAGCCATATTCTTCAAGACAATGTTTGTAAACTTTCTTGAATGCATTCTACCAATTCTGACCATCTCTGAAGATAGAAAAGAAAACAGCTTATAATTAAATGGACCAGAATGAATTAGGAAATCTGTGTGTTTTGCCTTTGAGTGGGAATCTTATCATGGTGGAAAAAAAATGTGCCTGGCAATCAACACCTCATTTCATAAGACTAGATCATGTGCTTGGTACCAGGATGGCCTAGTTAGGCAGAAAAAGAATTGAATTTGGAGAGCAAATGCTTGATATTGAAATGCTGAATTAAGGTCTGCCTTCTGATTTCCCCATGTGCGATGTATTGGGTGAAAAAGTTGCTCTTGTAGGTCTGTGAATTTCATGTTTGTGATGGTGGAGGAGAATGGAGGCTGGATCAACCCGGTCATGACCCTCACCACCAGAGGTTGTGTATAAACACAGGAGACAAAGAGTATTGGCATCCCTTACATCTGAAGAAGTGGATGTTGATCTACAGAACAGACATTGAAATAGGTTTAATACAATAAACTGTCTATTCTATAAATTGTCTCTATTGAGACAAACGAATAGGACTTCCCTCTTCTCTAGAGAGTGGATTGATATCCTAAAAAACCAGATTTTTTTGGAGGTCTGTAAAAATGGTCTGAATGCATTCTGTTTGAAGGTGGCCCGTTGGCAGATGCATAGCAAGGGCATAGGAAAGAACTTTCAGGTCTTGGAGGGAGAGGCTTGGCTAGACTGGGATTATATTTGGGTAAATAGCTTATTTTGCTCTGTGAGGACTCATGCAAGTAAGAAGAGAAACACATGGGGGGTTCTGACTTGGCTGCCACATGCAAGAGTGGATTTCAAGGCTCAAGTGACTGGCGCAAAACATTGGACCGGGAAGCAGACAATGGTGGCATGGGTTTTTCTACCACTTTTGGTTGAGTCGAGAGAGACCCAGGATGGCTACAGGGACTTTACGGGTTTTCGGGATGAGTGGGTGGGACGGAGGGAGAGGCATGCATAACCATTGCTACTAGTGTAGGTGGGATAGATTATGTTCTAATTGTCATCAGCCAGTAAAATATTATAGATGATTTCATTGTAGGATTATGATGAACTTCCACCCTGCCACTTGCCCCCTTGGAAAGAGTCAAACAAAGAACTGGAAAAAGGAGAGAGTTTCAGAATTAGAGGAAAAGAGACTCTGAGGTGGAGTGAAAAATAAAACATTAGGTATCTAAAATGTGGCCATGACCCACAACTTGTATGGGCAGCTGGCTAGTTATATTTTTGGTGAGGGGTGAGTTAGTCTCTGTTTGGCTTTCAGCTCTTATACTGTGTGGGGAAGAATTTGTTTATGCTGTATCTTTTTTTAAATTGGGCTTTAAATCAGTGTCCCCCTACTTTTCATCCCTGCTGCCTTCCATCCTTGTGAGGTCGGTAAAATGAGTACCCAGCTTGCTGGGGGGGGGCAATGTGTATCCTGCATAATTATATTGTAAACCACCAAGAGAGAGCTTGAAGTGCTATGGGGTGGAATATAAGCAGAACACTTTGCTTTGCTTTGCTTTGTCTGCTCACATTAGATAGGATTTCATCTGTAAGTTGGAAGCAAACAGGCATCAGCCCTGGCTGCCACTGCTCCAAAGTAGCTCTGGGTATCTGTGCACCTTAGAGGGAATGTTGGTTTAAATGGATCCCATCTATGATCTGAGCTACTATCTATGCTGGCTTTCTGAGAGGACTGTTGTCATTGATTGGTTGACTGTTTGGTCTACAGCAGTGATGGCAAACCTTTTAGAGACCCGAGTGCCCAAACTGCAATTCAAAACCCACTAATTTTTTTTGCAAAATGCCAATACTGTACAGTAATTTAACCTGTATACAGGTGGCTATGAAGGGGCAATGTCGGGTGCTCACAGAAAGGGCTCCCAGTGCCACCTTTGGCACCCGTGCCATAGGTTCGCCATCACTGGTCTACAGCATTCAGAAAGGGATCTGTAGCAGTCAGTCTTCTGAAGATAAGCTTTCTCCAAGAACAGGAACTGTCAGGGTGAGGTGAGCTGTATATCTCACGTCCTGATGATAGAACTGGAGGTCCTCATTTTATAGAGTGGCCAACTGGCCATAAATCGGAGATATCATGTGATGTGCCAACAACTACTCTCATATTAGATTGCTGTGTAGTGGTTCCCAACCTTGGATCCCCATGTGTTCTTGGACTAAAACTCCCAGAAGCCTTCACACTAAGGTCGGCTGGCCAGGATTTCTGGGAGTCTAAGAACATCTGGAAACCCAAGGCTGGGAATCACAGGACTAGTGAGAAGAATGAAATGACAAAATCACACAGCTTCACTTGATATCTGAGCTTGAGTTTCTTACAAAGATGTCCTTCCAAAGCTAGTCTATTTCACTGATAGGGAACCAGGCTCAAGATAGGCCTGGGGTGTGGAAACAGGCCTGGCAAACCATCTCCTCCTCTTCCTGGAGGCAGCTTCCCTCAGGTGTGGGGTTCTCTAGGTAACAGCAGCCGAGAGCAGTGCTACCATTAAATTGGCACATGAACGATGGCCTTCCAGGAGATAGGGTTTGTGCAAAGGTCCCCTTCCATGGGTGGAAAGGCACTTCTGTTTGTGGAATGGTAGCTTTATTTTTTGCTCTAGAACGTTGCATGGCAAGATGAAATATAAACCAAAGATATACAGTAGTGCTGAATGGGCCAGATTTGGAATAACTTGTTTGTGTAAGAAGCAGCCTAAAATCTGTCTTAATAGCACATTCATTACACCACATTTATTTTACAGAATTTTTTAGCTGACCAAATGGTCTCTGGGCGGCATTCTAGGACAAGGTTTCACAGGAGTGTTTGGGAACAAATGTAGTTGTTATTCTACTTCCCTTCGTGACAGTAAGTCTGCATCTGTTCCCTTGAAACAAATGAACTACTCTTTAAGTTCAGTTCAGAAATAATATAAGATCCTGGTTAGATGTTATGTTGAGACCTGTCTCCATTTGCAGGTCTTTGTCATGGGACTGCCAAGTCAAGATAGTGAAACCTCAAATGTGACTGATTCTCAATTTTATATTATTTTATGTTACCTTTATTTTTAGGATATTGAGGGACTGTCCTGAAAGAGACAGACATCGAGTATATTGGAGTGTAAAATATATCTAACATAAACATTAATGTAGTTACTGATATTAGAATTGAGCTCAGAGTGTTTTGTTGTTAGTGTCTGAATTAGGTTATGCATTCCCAAACGATTGTCTGGTCAAATTTAGGAAGTATCCTTTTGAACATTTTGTTGTCGCTGATTGCTAGAGCTGCCGTCCTCTTGGAGATCTAAGCCAGCCCTCCTGACTTCTGATCTGGTGCTCTTATCTGCTACACTACACGGGCTCTCTTGTGCACTGTGGCCTGTCTAAACTGCTGTCCATGGAAACTGTGGTCTGATAAAAGTTCTAAATCCTGGCGTTGCCATAGGGTCCTTGGAAAAGGCAAAGAGACAGCAGTATACCCAGGAATGAAGACTGGAAAACAGTCCTAGTAGCTTGCTATTTTTTTAAAAAAAGTCTGTGCATAAAGAAAAAGTTGAATATAGGTGAGAGCTGTGTGTATATTTAGACTCTGAGGAATAACAAGAGTACAGTGGACCCTCGTATAACGGAGGGTCCGTACAACAAAAAACCTGTACAACGAAAAAAATCCGCCCCCCCCGCCCACCACTTGCGGCCGGAAGAGGACGGGGGCGGTCAGGGAAAGAGGGGAGGGGAGGGGATGGGGCGGCAGACAGGGAGGGGGGCGAGCCAGGGAGGGGTGCCCTTACCTGACACCTGCGCAGGGGTCCTCCGCTTGCTGCCGCCGCGGATGCTGAGGTTCCTCCCAGTGGCGGCGGTGGCGGCTCCCGGGACGGCCCCGCGAGGCCGGTGACGGGAGCCGCTTCCGGCGGGGGCAGCAAGGCGGCGGCGGCGGCTCCCGGGACGGCCCCGCGAGGCCGGTGCGCCCTCCTGC
>JAHTLZ010000084.1:93011-116004 GCA_023846285.1 Phrynocephalus versicolor | reverse complement strand
TGTGTGTGTGTGTGTGTGTGTGTGTGTGTGTGTGTGTGTGTGTGTGTATGTGTGTGTATGTGTGTGTGTATGTGTGTATGTATGTGTGTATGTACGTCTGTCTGTCTGTCTGTCTGTGTCTGTCTGTCTGTCTGTCTGTATGTCAGGGTAAGGGTTTCCTCTAAGTGGTCTGGCCGTCCATGCCTCTGGTGCTCTCTGTGCGGAGATTGTCTGCACCTGTTGCAACCATTTTTCATGCGGTTGAATCCATGGGGTGGGGGTGGGGGAGTTGCGCATGTACATGGAAGAGAGCCCTGCACAGCAGGAACGAAAATTAGAGACCATGTTCTTCCTCATCTTTAAGAGGTATGCATGTTTATGTACCTAGGCTTTCAGTCATGCTAAAGCTAGTATGCTAATAATTAACTGACAAGTCAATGCCTAGGCACCTACCCATTCCATAAATTATAAATAACAGTAGGGAAAGCAAAACAAAGTGTTCTGCTTATATACTGCCCTATAGCACTTCAAGCACTCTCTGGGCAGTTTACAGTTTTAATTATGCAGGCTACACATTCCCTTCCACCCCCGCCAGTGAGCTGGGTACTCATTTTACCAACCTCGGAAGGATGGAAGGCTGAGTTAACCATGAGCCAGCTACCTGGGATTGAACCCCATGTTCTGAGCACAGTTTTAGTTGCAGTACAAGTTTACCAACCAAAGTCTGCACACCGAACAATTAAGACGGTTACTTCACATCCATTCTTGTCCCAGGAGGAAGTTTGTTGCGTGTTGATGTCGGTTGCGGTCACGTGGTCTTTAGCAGTTCTGTCCCTGCTCCCATATACGCATGGGCGTGATTGATGATACCGGCATGACTGTTTCCGCATGTCCTCGTTCCGTGATGAGATGTGAAATTCCATGCCTTTGTTCTCTGGTTTTTTTTTCCGGCCCGACCTTCCGTTTTTCGATGTTTCGATTCTCTGAAGCCTTGCCTTCAATGCATTACGGACCTAAATTTGAGGCATTTGTCTTTTAATCTCTCTTCACTGCGTTGCTGACTCCATAGGGAATGTACTGGCTAATGGCACTTTGCACTCCTGCCACTTTGTTGTTGTTGTTGTTCAGTCATTCAGTCGTGTCCGACTCTTCGTGACCCCATGGACCAGAGCTCACCAGGCCTTCCTATCCTCCACTGCCTCCCGGAGTTTTGTCAGATCCATATTTGTTGCATCGATGATGCCGTCCAACCATCTCATTCTCTGCCGTCCTCTTTTCCTTTTGCCTTCAATCTTTCCCAACATCAGGGACTTTTCTAAGGAGTCTTCTCTCCTCATGAGGTGGCCAAAGTACTGGAGCCTCAGCTTCAAAATCTGTCCTTCAAGTGAACATTCGGGGTTGATTTCTTTCAGAATGGATAGGTTTGATCTCCTGCCACTAGATGGAGAATAGCACGTTGCATGATGAGCCTTACCTCACGGGCACTCGTATCGGAACGAGAAGCAAGATGAGGAGATCCCCGAGGCCAGGGAGGGGAATCTCTCACCCCGCTTAGATCACAGTTCAGGGAGCGTGGTCGGGACGAACTCCCCTCGTCCCACAAAGGACGTGCGGTTAGATTTCTTCGTACCGGGCCCCAGCGGGACCACGAACAGCTATGAGATGGACGTGAAGTATCAGCCTAACTGAGACATTGTGATTCGCACAGGGAAACCTTGATGGTTCCCCAGCCTGTACAATCTCAGTGTCGTGTTTTCATCGTCATCCTTGTTCTTCACAGTTGCAACAATCCCTGCCACCCCTGGAGCCATGGGTCAGCCCTGCTGTCTCTTCTTTCTGATTCTTTCCATTCTTTTAAGGCGGGGGAAGTACCTCCACCTGTCTTCCTGGAGGTTTATTATTCTGCTCCTCATTTCCACCAGAAATGGATCATTCCAACTTGGTTCACTTAGTAGGGAATTGGGTAGAGTTGGAAAGCAACACTTTTGTCCGATAAATGTAGCTTCCACAACATAACTGCCATCTGTTTGGTGGCATTTTCATTGCGTTAGCACTCTGTGTGTGTGTGTGTGTGTGTGTGTGTGTGTGTGTGTGTGTGTGTGTGTGTGTGTGTGTGTGTGTGTGTGTGTGTGTGTGTGTGTGTGTGTGTGTGTGTGTAAATGGGGTCAAAGTGGTGGGATCTTTAGGTAGAAGTGACCATGTCCTTTTGGAATTTGTTTTACAGTGGGAAGGGGAAGCTAATTTTGGCCTCATGTGTCTGATATTTTTAATTCCTGTCCTCATTGTTATTGAAGATTATTTTCACTCCCTCTCCTTCTTCATGTTCCTTGTCCTCATAGAACGTTGGCAATCAGTAGCTTGAACTGCTTTCTATCTAAAGCTATTCTAAATAGAGCAGGTGTTCTCACTGTGGACATTGGCTTAAGAGTTCTTAAGTCAGAATGTTCTTCTATGCTCCAGGCCACACTTCCCATCTATTTTTCCTTGAAGGATAACTTGCAGCAGATGGTACTTCTTATTCATAGAATCATAGAATCATTATGTGGCTGAAATACTGCAATTCTCTGTACGGTATTGAGGATTTCTAGCTTTTTATTCAAGTATGAAGCCTGATAGATAAGTCCCGATTTGTCAAGACTTTCCTCATTTTCTGGAAGGAATTTCTAGCTTGTTCAGTTCTACAATGAATTTAACATGAAAGATCCAGTTATCTTTGACAAAGCATCCCGTATTGATAAGATTATACTCTCTCAATTATATCGCTGCTGATCTTGAGAAGGTTCTGTGAACCATTTTGTTCTTTTACTGTTAGCCATCCATTTTGTCTTTTTCACATTAAGTCGCAGTCCCACGGCACTGCTTTCTGTAGCAACAGAATCCAATAATCCTTGCAAATCTGCCAGACTTGCTGCAAGCAGGACAATGTTGTCAGCGTATCTTATGTTATTAAGAAGAACGCCACCTTCACACCTTGGTTCTTTCCTTCCAGAGCATCCCAGAAAATTATTTCTGAATAGATATTAAAAAGTAGAGGTGAGAGAATACAACCTTGATGAACACCTTTCGTAATTGACACCTCTTCTGATATCTGACCATCTCTCCGGACAGCAGCACGTTGATCCCAATACAAATTCCCAATCAACTTGATATCACGAGTGTCCAGGCCCAGTTCTTTAAGAATAAGTTTATCATGTTTGAGTCAAATGCTTTTGCATAATCAAAGCAGCAATAAAAAACATCCACACTGATATTGAGACATTGCTGAACTAGTATTTGAAGACTAAATAATGCTCCCCAAGTTCCAAACCCATTCCTGAATCCAAATTGGGTATCTCCAATGCTCTCTTCACACTTCCAATATATTCTTAAATGTAGGACTTTAAAAAATAACTTTAGGATGTGACTCATCAAACTGGTTGTCTGGTATTCATTAAAACTTTTTGCATTAGGTTTCTTTGGAAGTGGTATAAAAATGGATTTTAGCCAATCCTGTGGGATGATTTTACTTCTATAGATACTGTTGTATAACTCAACCAAAATGGAAAGGGATTGTTCTTCCTTAAGCAATTTCAAAACTTCCATATATATTTCATCAGGGCCTGGGGCTTTGCCACACTTTGACAGTTTAATAGCATGTTCTACCTCTTCCCTCATGATATCTACACCGTCATCTAACTCAGAAGTTCCCAAACTTTTTCACCCTATAAACCACTTGCCATTTTTTGTTTTCTGTAGACCCCCTACCTACCTAATATTGAATTTTCCTAAACTTATTAACTTAAAATGTGTTTTTGACATCTGACACAGTGCTACTCGCTTTGATAGAGGCTTTTGTAGCATGGACAATTGTAAAAAAAACAAAAACACGGACAATTTTTATTCATACCTTTATTGAAAAGACAAAATGCAAGTAGATGTTTGAATTTGGAATGAAACAAATAAGAACCTAGTAAAATTCTTACATAAAATTAATATACAAATGATGCTGTTAATGAGAGGGATGAGCCTGCTGATTTGATAGCAATTGTTCAATATTTGGCTTCAAATTAGTGAGGTGTAGTCTTAAATCTCCACATTTAGTGATTTGCAATCATTTCTTTTTTTCGTAAGAAGAGTGGCAACCATGCTAAACCCCCCTTCCCCAAAGTATGAAGATGGAAAAGCTATCAAAAAAATTCTTGCGATTGTCCATAATGCAGGATAAGCAACAGGTATATCTTTATGAAGCCAGAACTGCTGATACCCCATTCTGAACTGCACTTATAAGCACTAACTTATAAGTTAGTGCTTATAAGTTCTTAGTGCTTGTAATGTGACATCCGATTTTTCAATGCCACCATATGGATTGATAATCCACTGTGGTATTTCCATAGTCAAAACATTCTCAAATCTAGTTTTAAAGTCTGCGTGAAGGACACTTAAATGTACAGTGTAGACTGGAATATCATCGTCCTGGACATTTGTCAATGACAAGATGGGGAACTGGGAAAATTCATGCCATCCAATGTTTTGCTTCATTAGATTAATGCTGGCAAGAAACGCTGCAATTATGTCATAGAATCATAGAATCATAGAGTTGGAAGAGACCTCAAGGGCCATCCAGTCCAACCCCCTGCCATGCAGGAACCCAATCACAATATTTCCGACAGATGGCCATCCAGCCTCTGCTTAAAAACCTCCAAAGAAGGAGACTCCACCAGCCTCCTTTGTGGCAGTATCTTCCACTGCCGAACAGCTCTAACTGTCATGAAGTTCTTCCTAATGTTCAAATGGAATCTCTTTTTCTGTAGATTGAAACCATTGCCCCGGATCCTAGTCTCCGAAGCCATGGAAAACAAACCTGTTCCCTCTTCAACATGACATCCTTTCAAATATTTAAACATAGCTATCATATCCCCCCTCAGCTTTCTTTTTGAAAGGCTAAACATTCCTAGTTCCCTAAGCCGTTCCTTATAAGACAT
Organism: Phrynocephalus versicolor; assembly: GCA_023846285.1. Classification (NCBI taxonomy): domain Eukaryota; kingdom Metazoa; phylum Chordata; class Lepidosauria; order Squamata; family Agamidae; genus Phrynocephalus; species Phrynocephalus versicolor. Next base: position 111,064 of record JAHTLZ010000084.1, on the reverse strand, counting down.
TTCCTCCAGACCTTCAACCATCCTGGTCGCCCTCCTCTGCACCCACTCGAGGTTGTCAACATTCTTTTTAGTAGCACTATCTATCCCACTTTTTACTAACTTCTTAGCAAGAATACCATGGGGAAGCTTATTGAAGGCCTTGCTAAAGTCCAGATAAGCAGTATCCACAACATTCCCCTCATCCACCATGCCTGTAGTTCTATCATAAGAACATAAGAAGAGCCATGCTGGATCAGGCCAAAGGCCCATCTAGTCCAGCTTCCTGTATCTCACAGTGGCCCCACCAGATGCGTCCGGGAGCGTGCAAGACTAGATATCTGTCTTCTGATACCACTCCCCTGCATCTGGCCCTTGAAGTACCCCGGTTTTAAGACTGGAAATTACACATCTCCCTCGTGGTTTGTAACCTGGGATGGACTTTTCCTCCAGGAATCTGTCCAATCCCCTTTTGAAGGCATCCAGGCCAGATGCCATCACCACATCCTGTGGCAGGGAGTTCCACAGACAAACAGCGCACTGAGTGAAAGAAATATTTTCTTTTGTCTGTTCTTACTTTCCCAGCCCTCAATTTGAGTGTATGTCCCCTAGTTCCGGTATTTTGGGAGAGGGAGAAGAGCTTCCCTCTATTCACTTTACTCATGCCCTGCATTATTTTGTACATCTCAATCATATCCCCCACCCCGAGGTGCCTTTTTCCAGACTAAAGAGGCACAAATGTTTTAGTCTTTCCTTATAAGGGAGGTGCCACAGCCCAGTAATCATTTTAGTCGCTCTCTTCTGCACCTTTTCCAGTTCCACTATGTCTTTTTTGAGATGCGGAGACCAGAATTGTACACAGTACTCTTGGTGGGGCCTTACTATGTATAATGGCATTATAATGTTGGCTGTTTTATTTTCAATCCCCCTTTTTTATAATCCCTAGCATGGAATTGGCGTTCTTTACCACTGCCACACATTGGGTAGACACCTTCATGGAGCTGTCCACCAACACACCAAGATCTCTTTCCTGATCCGTCACGGATAGCTCAGAGGCCATGAGTTGATAGATAAAGTTTGTTTTTTTTGGCCCAAATGCATTACTTTACATTTGGCTACATTAAATCGCATTTGCCATTTGGCAGCCCATTCCCCCAGTTTGGAGAGATCCTTCTGAAGCTCTTCACAATCTTCTCTGTTTTTTACCACATGGAAATGTTTTGTGTCATCTGCAAACTTGGCCACCTCACTGCTTATCCCTGTCTCCAGGTCATTTATGAACAGATTGAAAAGCACCAGTCCCAGGACAGATCCCTGGGGCACACCGCTTTTCACCTCTTTCTATTGTGAAAATTTCCCATTGACACCTACTCTTTGTTTCCGGGATCTCAACCAGTTCTCAGTCCATAAGAACACCTGCCCTCTTATCCCCTGGCTGTGCAATTTTCTCAGCGGCCTTTGGTAGGGGACTGTGTCAAAAGCCTTCTGAAAATCCAGATAGATGATATCCATCGGTTCACTCAAATTCACATGCCTGTTGACCTTTTCAAAAAATTCTAAAAGGTTTGTCAGGCGAGACTTACCCTTACAGAAGCCATGCTGATTTTCTCTCAGCAAGGTTTGTTCTTCTATGTGTTTTAAGATTTTCTCTTGAATGAGGCTTTCCACCATCTTCCCTGGGACAGATGTAAGGCTAACTGGCCTGTATTTTCCCGGGTCTCCCCTTCCTTTTAAAAAAATTGGTGTGACATTTGGTATCCTCCAGTCCTCCGGCACTGTGGCCGTTTTAAGAGACAAGTTGCATATTACTGTTAAGAGATCCGCAATTTCATTTCTCAGTTTCCTAATAACCCTTGGATGGATGCCATCTGGGCCTGGTGACTTGTTGATCTTTAATTTGTCAATTAGTCCTAAAACATCCTCCCTTTTAACCTGTATTCGATGTAATTCTTCAGTCAAGAGGGGCCCTGCGGGCAGCGGAATCTGCCCAAGGTCCTCTGTCGTGAAGACAGACGCAAAGAACTCATTCAATTTCTCTGCAATGTCCAAGTCTTCCTTAACCTCCCCTTTTCCTCCCTCACCATCCAGAGGGCCAACTGGTTCTCTGGCAGGTTTTCTACTTCTAACATATTTAAAGAAGCTTTTATTATTTCCCTTTATATTGCTAGCCATGCATTCCTCAAAGTCTTTTTTTGCCTCTCTTATCATCGTCTTACATTTCTTTTGTCAGAGTTTGTGTTCCTTTTTATTTTCCTCATTTGGGGAGGATTTCCATTTACAGAAAGACCTCTCCTTGTGCTTTAGAGCCTCTCTAACTCCACTCGTTAACCATGCCGGCGCCCTCTTGGACTTAGATGAGCTCTTCTTTCTTTGTGGTATGCACTTGTGCTGGGCCTCTGTTACTGTTGTTTTAAACAGACTCCATGCACTCTGGAGAGATTGGATTCCTTCAGTCTCCCCTTGCAATTTCTTTCTAACTAGTTTCCTCATCTGAGGGAAGTTTGCCCTTCGGAAATCAAGGATTTTTGTGTCTGATTTGCTTGACACTCTTCCTCTGACATGCATGGCAAAGGAGATTGCAGCATGACCACTGTTCCCCAGAGGCTCAGTGACATTCACATCACTGACCAGGTCCTGAGTATCACACAGTATTAGATCCAGAGTTGCCTGTTCTCGGGTGGGCTTCATGACAAGTTGCTCTAAGGCACAATCATTCAGCATGTTGAGAAACCCGGTTTGTCTTTCTTGCCCAGAGCTCGCATTGGCCCAGTCAATGTGGGATAATTGAAGTCCCCCATGATTACCAGCCTATCCCTCTGAGACACCTCCATTATTTTTCTCATCATTTCAAGGTCCCCTTCAAGTTTTTGATCAAAGAAAGAGATCAAATTAGTTTGGCATGACTTGTTTTTAAGAAACCTGTGTTGACTTCTTGTAATGACAGCATTGTTTGTTAAATAATTACAGTGTTAAATAATTACAGACTGCCTCTTTAATAATCTGCTCTAGGATCTTTCCAGGAATTGAAGTCAAGCTGACTGGGCGGTAATTATTTGGGTCCTCTTCCCCCCCCCCTTTTGAAGATGGGGACATTAGCCCTCCTCCAATCGATGGGGACTTCCCCTGTTCTCCAGGACTTCTCAAAGATTATTGCCAATGGTTCTGAAATTACTTCTGCCAGTTCTTTTAATATCCTTGGGTGTAATTCATCTGGCCCAGGAGAATTAAATTCATGTAATGTGTCCAGGTGTTCCTGTACTACCTCTCTACCTATACTATGTTGCAATTCCCATCCTACCTCATCTACTCTTTGTCCCAGTGGATCTCTTTGTTGGAAGTTTTGAAATTGTACTTAGTGTTTATTAAATTCAGACTGTCACCTTGTAACTGCAAGTTAACGTCATTAAATTTAGTAAACAAATCTTTTAAATAAGCAATGTCTGGTTTCCATTTGATTAAATTTTCTTTCAAAATGGGATCTTTATCATCCATAAACTCTAAAACCGTCTCAAAAAGTGAAAAAAAAAATCTTGTCAAACATAAGCCTTTCGAGAACCAGCGTACCTCAGTGTGAAGGAGTAATCGATGAAAGTCCTCATCATTTTCTTCACAGAACTGTGTAAATAACCTGGAATTCAACGTGTTTACTGCATTTATTGTTTACTGCATTTATGACAAATTGAAGAGATTGATGCAATCTAGCACTCAGATTTTTATCTACTAAATGTTATCGATGAATGATGCAGTGGATTGCAAACACCCCGGGTTCCTTTTGTTTTAAATGGCTTATAAAACCACAATGGCACCCAAAACATGGCTTGTGCTCCATTTGCCACTGCTGATATAATATTTGATAAAGGGATTGTTTTTTTCCATGATATAATCTTTCAAAACATCGAATATTGATTTGCCTTTAGTGTCTGTTGTCAAAGTTCTCACAAAGAGCAGTTCTTCATGGATTTCTTGGTCCATAAAAAAATGAACATATGTGAATAATAGTGCTTCATTACCAGATACTGTAATTCCACTTGAATAGAGAAATGGTTTGTTTTCAGAGAATTACACAAGAAGCTTTCAACATCATAACTCATTTCATCAATATGTCTTTGAACTGTGTTGTTGCTCAAGGGAATTATTTTGAGTATATCATATGCAGGCTTTTGTAGAAGACAGTTTTTAAAACCTCTTCAACAGCTGGTAAAATCAGCTCTTCCTCGATAGTATGAGGTTTTCCTGATTTTGCTATGAGTCGTTAGATATTGTAAGACACCTGCAAACCATCATAGTCTCTTTTAGATGTTGAAGCGAACATGCTGTCTACTGTGGCTCTGCCATACCTGGCCATTATGTCAACAGCCCATTATGGATCAGACACTGTTTGAAGCCGCCCACTCTGGATCAGATGCTTTGGGGGTAAAGCAAAAGCAAAGCAAGGTGTTCTGCTTATATACCGCCCCATACCACTACAAGTAGTCTCTGGGCGATTTACAATTTTAATTACAGTGTTTACAGACACTGTTAGTCCGGTCTCTCCACTGAGACCTGTCTGGCTTGGGAGACCCTTCTGGTAGCAATGCCACTGTCAGCATAACTCTCAGTTTCACTGAAGCATACAGGCCCCTCCGCCTCATCAAGGCCTGTGTCCATGGAGGAGTTCGCTCTCTCATGGTACTAAAAATCACCCTCTGAATCCTGGTAGATCCAAGGCACTTGGTTTTTATTTCTTGCGGTTGTTACTTTACACAGGGATGTCAGGTTGGTGGACCTTAAGCGAAGTGACTTGGTCCAGTCCTGTTCTTGGGTTTTAAGTACTGGAGAGATCAGATGCCACCTTGAGAACTCCTTACTGGAGAGAGTTTTTACCTTTTTCCAGATATTCCTTAAGCAAAGTGTGAATGTTGCTGTTATAAGAGGAAGCAATGGTTCGAATGGAGGATATGGCTATAGAACAAACCGGCCGAGGTTTTAAGATCTTCTGCCAGGGAAAGGTCTCTTGCCTCTTGGTCCCACCACCTTCAGGGGCACTTGGGTAGAGGCACAGAAACAGCCTTTTTATTGACTGATCCCAGCCTATGGAATTGGCACCCTCTTTTCTGTCCTATCACCAAAGACATTTAAAAAAAGTATTAAGGCAAAGCTTTGCATTTAAGCCAAATTTTTGTTGAAAAGCGCCCTGAGTCATTGGATGCTGTTGTTTCTTTTCTTATTTAGCTGTTCTTGGTCCTGTACTAACTCATGCTTTTCAAATGTTTGCAATTGCGTTCTATTAACAGATTGACACTTTTATTAGAAAAATGAGTCAGAAATAGAGGGACCATGATCTTGCTATTCACATGCACCAATGTAGGTGAAATGTCATAAATCTTTGTGCCAGATTGATGCTGATTTAAAAACCAGCTTGTATTTTTTTATCCTCGTGTCCTGTAATTGTGTGAATGGCTATGCCACGAGATATTCAAACATGGACGTCATTCGTAGTGGCAGTTCCCCTGGCAGCGCTCTTCCTCCTAAGTCATAGGATCCTGGCCAGCCCGGGAAGGAATGGCTCTTCTCTTCTTCTCTTTGGGAGCCCAGCCCACGGGGGAGGCTGGCCGTCTCCCCCATCCTGTCTTGGTCTGGGTCTGCTGTAGGTAATCTGGCCAACTCACTCCACAGGTTCTAATGTCAGAGCACGGTATAGACTACTCATGGCCCTGCAGATGATGCTGGGCGACCACTTAGGCACAGTGGCCAGTAGTGAGGGATTATGGGAGTTGTTGTCCAACAGGCTAGCTGGGTAGCTCAGTGGTTTAGGTCTCTGGCTGCAGAAGGAGAGTTCAGTTCCCCACTGGGCTTCCTGGGAGAAGAGCCAGCCACGGGTGGCCATTGGGGGCCAGATGCACCGTCCCAGAACACCCCCAGAAGAAGGGAAGGCAAAACCTCCTCTGAGTCTTCCGTACCTGGAAAACCCTGGAAAGACTCGCCCTGTGTCAGAGTGGACCAGATGGCCCATGGCAACGATGGGGATGGTCCCACAGCGCCCGGAGGAGGCTGCAAGTGGCCCACCTCTCGGATCCTGGCTTTGATCTGACGCAGCCTAGTGGTCCTTAGGCTCTTATTAAACTATGGCATGGTTGTTTTTTAAATTAGCAGTTTAGGTGTATTGTCCGTAGTGTGCTTGAGCTGTACTTTTCTGGTCAAACCTTCATGTAATTTTTAAAATGGGAGAAACGAAAGCAAGGGATGGCGGATATGTGGGGGTATTTCCCACAAGTCTGCTCTCAGGCTGAGAGAGAGGAGAGCGAGCTCAGGGTGCTACTCTTTGGTTCATATTTGGAGCTTGGACGTCTTTTACTTTCAATGGGAGTTTTCCTCTTGAAAGGGGGGGGGAAGCTTTCTCATTGGAGAGCAGAATTGTGCCAAGTACAAAGTGGATAAGAATCAATATGGTTTAAAAAATCAAATACATTTAAATCACAATGCAAATAAATAACACTTGACAATTTAAATCATGATTTAGATCAAATCCCCTCTGCTTGTATACAGAGGGTCAAGTGGTCCACGGCTTGCCTGTTGTGTTTTCTAATTTAATCTTACTGCTTGAAAAAAAGGGGGAGAGGAGATGATTCTTTTTATAGTCATGGCCTCTGCTCAGCCCCACCAGAAATGACAAAAGGGCCCTTTTCAAATTCTGCTCCCCAGCATTCAAGCAAGGAGTCCAAAGACGCAAAGACACCTAGGGAAGACGGCAACAAAAATGTGTCGGAATGTGGGAAGACCCCCTCTTTGCCCCTCATCCCTGGCCTTCTTCATTCATCTCTACCTCAAAACCAGAGCTATGTGGCTGCCTCAAAATTACAGACAGGTAAAAAGAGTAGGGGTGTCCAGGTATGCACCCCCTTTGAAGGGTTGTGGGGAGGGGGTGGTGGAATCCAGGAATTGGCTACGGTTGCTTTCAGACCTGGGCTAGAGAGACCCAGGAGGACACTTGCCCCTTCCGGTAGGCTAACGGTAGGCAAGCCAGTGTCCCTCAGTTGTTTTGGACTACAGATCCCAGTACCCTGGACCATCTGCCACGGTGATCACAGCTGTCAATGCATTGTCCAAAAGTTGTGGGAGGCATCAGCTCATCTTATCCTTGCAGTAGACCAATGGTTCCCGGCTGTGGGTCCCCAGGTGTACTTGGACTGCAGCTCCCAGATATCAACTGGCCAGCACCACGAGGGATGGGACGGCTTCTGGGAGTTTTACCCCAAGAAGCATATGGGGACCCAAGGTCAGGAGCCCCAGCCGCAGCCCCTAGGCAGGGAATATTCAGAATACGTGGGCGGCAGTCCATGCAGACATCCTGGGAGCTGTCGTCCATCTGTTTTGGGTGTCTGCAGCCCCTTCCAGCTGAGAATTAATGGCCTTTCTTGGGCAGGAGGAAGGTGGAGGAAGTGGCCAGGCCAGAGAGGCATCCTGTGTGGGACCATCATAGGCAGGGAGAGAGCCAAACCCATAATGCCTTCCAGCTCCCAGAGAACCTAACCCTAACCCCACCCACTTCCCCCATCTTCATCATGTCCAAGGCATTATTTCTCTGCCGAAGGAGATGGCAGGGGCCTGGGAGTACTCGAGCTTCTTGGCTGAAACCCCCCAGGAGTCCCCCCAGGTGTCCCCCCCAGGAGTCCTAGAATTCCTACAGACTTCCAGAGTCTGTAGTCCACAAATCCCCAAAGTCCCTCCTGTGCTCAGTAGACAAATCCAAAGGAGAGCCCCCCGGCCGTTGCCTTCTGATGGTTCTGGGCCACCCATTCATTCTTGGCTCTTTTCTCCTGGGACCTCCCTCGTCCCCACTCCTGCCGCCAGAGGGGTTGTCCAGCAAAGTGTCTTTGCCAGGCATTCCAGAGCTGCCGCACGGGCCTATTTCCTTTTCCTCAGCCATCACCAGCCCCAAGGCTCGTTCGGGTCCTCTTGTCCTGGAGGCGGCTCCATCCTGGTCTCACCAGGGGCTTTGTCTTCTCTCTTTGCCTTGGGTGCCCAGCAGCGTCTGTCTCTCGCAAGAAGAAGAGAAGGATGGGAACCTACAGCCTGGTGCCCAAGAAAAAGTCCAAAGTTTTGAAGCAGAGGACTGTGCTGGAGATGTTCAACAGCATCGCTCACTCCACGTCAGGTGGCCAGGTGAGGGGTGGAGGCTGGGCGCACAAGCAGGGGGAGGACGGAGGGAGCGCCCGGAAGGCCAAGGCGGCGGCTGCTAAACCCACATGGAGGAGAAGCCTCTTTCTCAGCACCACTCACGTGTCTTCTCCTCTGTGTCTTTGAGGGGGAAAAGACATCCTTGAGCTCAAGAATCAATAAGCCATTCAAGGCCTCTTTCTTTCTCCTTTTAATGGACAGGCACCTGCAGGAACTGGGTTATAATGGTGTGTTTTAGATCTCCAAACCTGTTTAACCTTTTAGTTGAGTTTTTATTGGTACGTACCTTGAATCCCATTTAGGGGAGAAAGGTAGACCTCCACCCTGTTGGTCCTTCCAGCTGGAATAGATGGTGCACCGAATGAATCTGATGAACCCAGTCATGTAAATCTCACTAACGAAAGGGGTCTACACCGGTTATGACCCCAGCCTGGCTCCAGGCCGTAGGCTTTACTTCCAGTCTAGAACAGAAGCTGGTTGTTGCTGTTGCAAGGTTTGTTGTAGTCAGTCAGCTTCTGGCCTGACCTTGCCCATAAACATGCAAAGAGTCAGAAACATTTGTGGAAATTTTGCAGGCTGCCTTTGGGGCTGCTCCGCTTAGGAAAAAGGTCAAGTCAAAGGAGAAATCATCATCCTTGTCATCATCTTAGAATGGCAGAGCTGGAAGGGACCCTAAGAGAGGATAGGATCCAGCCTGTGTCTGAGAGGCCCTGGGAGGAATTGGACTCCTGAACTCTCACCCCACAGCCAGATCACGGAGCTGTTGGGGAGAAGGTTGGCAGGCCGGCCTTTTTTCTCTCTCCCCTTCCGTGATCATTCCAAGACCTTCTGCGTGTGATCTGGAGAAGAAGCTAAATGCTGGGAAAGTCAAAACAGATCAAATAAATCATTTCTTTGTCCTGAATGTAATTAAATGATGGAATTCAGTGCCACAAGATTATTACATTGTTGGTTGATTGATTTTATTTATTGCATTTTTACACTGCTTTTCTGCTAAAAGAGATAGGCCAAGGTGACTTTTCACAGTTAAACAAACAAGAGGGGCAACAACATTTAATCGTCCCTGCCCCAAATAACAGCCATTAAAATTGGACAAAGAAATGCAATGGGTACAGATCTAATACAACATGAAGTAAGGTTGGCCACTAGTTTGGATGTTTTTAAATGAGAATTTGTAAAATTCAGATTTTTTAATTTTTATTTTTTTGAGTGGAGAACATGGCCCTCAATGGGTCGATGGCCAATATCAGTCCTGGAAACATGAGATGAACTGATGGGCCATGGTGTGCGCAGAGCTTTGGGCATCATGACAGATATTCTAATATTCTTATACATGCATGAAGAATGCTGTTCCCTCCCCCGAACACTGCCTGGGGGTCGTGCTGGATTGGATGAGGGCAAAGAGACTGAGGATGAACCTTGACAAGATGAAAGTGCTCCGGGTAGGGACCCCCAGTGTCTGCAGGTTCGGAAACTCCCTCTCTTTTGAGGAAATGACTCTTCCTGCTAAGGCTGAGGTTCATACTTTGGGTGTTTTACTGGACCCAGAGCTGACCATGGAGTCACGAGAGGCACATCTCTGCCCCGTTCTGCCCACTTTCAACTGTGGCAGATCAGCCTGCTGCCTCCCTGTCCAGACACTGCGGCCCTCACCACGTTGGTCCATGCACGGGTAGGCTTGACATATTAGACTGTATTGCAGTGCTCTGGGCGTGGAGCTGTCTAGGAAGCCAATGGGAAAGCTTCAGTGGGTCCAGAGAACAGCGGCCGGATTAGTAACCAGGGTGAAACGAGAGCCTCCATGTCACCCCTACGCTGGCCACTCTTGGAGTTCCGGTTCCGGCTGGGTGCGACTAGCAGCGTTTTGAGCTTGGAGCACTGCTTGTCTCTCCCTTTTAAGTTATCTCCTGTTTGCATAGTTTTCCTTACCTAGTTTTTTTCAACCTAAGATCTTGCTGAGAAGCTATCTCTCACTCAAGGTTAAGAGTGTTTGGACATGTGAATGTTTGAGGAGTTATATCTCTTGGGACCCGGTCATCTTCGTTCAACTGCTCCTGTTCCGGCTAATTCCCACAGCTTGCTAATTCCCACACCCTCTTACTACCATGGCTGCTTTTTTTGGCAGAAGAGATTGGGAAGTGCTTCGTGAGTGAAAGAGAAAGCTGCAAGCTGCAAGGTGTTGTCTCAGAGTTACAGAATGAGTTGTTGGACAGTGATTATTTAAAGCTCTGTAAGACAGAGGCATCCACCCTGAGGGTAGGTCCAGCTGTTTCAGCAGAATAACTGAGAGGGGAGAGAATTGTGAAGATGCCAAAGTAGTCAGAATGGCAACCTCTGCACCCAGTGAAGAGGAGGAAGTTCTGGATGTCTCCCTCCCTACTCCAGTATTATCTCAGCTTCAGAGGACCATGTCAATAACCATTACTCCTATCTTGGACCTTAGAGAAACCAGTAGTGGAGAGCATTTGCTCACTCCCCTATAAGTCAGGCCGAGCAGCTTGGGATCTGTTACACCTCCCTCCCCCCCTGCTCAGATGTCATATGCAAGGTATGATAAAAAAACAAACCTCTGATTGCTGTTAAAGATTACAGCAGAATAATGAGCAAGATGAGGGAAACTACTATAACTGATTATCTCAAAAGAGGGGAACCTGCTACAGCTAGGTTGGATCAAAGCAGAGTTATCCCTTCTGGGAGGTTTGGAACCCAGTTAATAGACTTACCAGAAAGTGTAATGAAGGACTATCAAATCCTGGATTGCAGCTATTTAGAAAATAATTTAAATGTGGATTTTGGTGAACTAAGGACAATGGAAATGTTATACTCCCCTGTGGGTCCAGTGGAGGATCTTGTGGTCAACAACGAGCTTAAGCTGCATTGTGATCTGCAAAAAGACACCCCAGGATCATTTACAAACTTAGACACTCCCTCCTGTATTAGGGACAATGACTCCCTGTTAAATCAGAAATCTGTTGATGAAATTAGAGATCTACTAAAGAACATTAAAGAGCTTATTGTGACTACGCTTGGATGCTTGCTGGAAGCCAAAAAATCACCTGAACTGACGACTCAGAGTACTGGGCAGAGGGAAAGTGAGGTTGACCACCCTTTCCCAATAGATGGAGTGGATTTCTACAATTTATCTCCTAAAACTATCGACAAAATCACAGGGTTAAATATGGAAGAGCTGCTTTTGTGCACTGGTCCATCAACTATTATGCAAACCAGATCATCTCTCCTGAGCCCACCCATTGCTGACACGGAAGGGGATGCTGTCAGTTATATCAGATCCACACTCAATGAGGCAAAGGGTCCCACAAAAAGAACTGGGAAGATGTGGGATGGAGGGCTAAGAACAAAAGACAAGATGAAAGATCTCTCTCCACAAAAGAAGTTACCCCTGTTTATGAAGGAGAAGAGGAAATGCAGAAGCAAAACAGATAGCAACTATTGTGCCAAAGGGAACAGGAGGATGGACTTTAAACCTTTATTCAAACGGCTAGAGCCCAAAGATTGTCCTAAGAGATCCAAACAGGGTAAATCCAGTTCACACTATAAGAAGTTAAAGCTAAAAGGAAGACAGGGGCGACACTTGCCAGTGTTGGGGAAAGCAGCAGAAGAGATGCCTTCTCCTGCCAGCCATGTCCAGAAGCAAGAGGGAGGTAATAGCCCAAAGGAGCAAGACTTACAGGAAAAGGCTCAACGACAAGAATCTGCATTAAGGAAGAATTCTGAACTGATAAGAGCCTCCCAAGAATCTACTAAGCTGGTCACCTGTATGAGTAACCCTATCCGAGTCTTGATCAGACCTAGACCCACTGTCCCAAATCCTAGAAGGAAGAAAGATGTGAGGGGTAAATCAAAACACACAAACTGGAACAAAACTCAGAGAAGCTTCAACACCTTCAGCAACCAAATTACTGAAACTCCTCCTTTTTGGTGGCAGGGACATTATGCAAAGGATAATTGGGGCTGGTTCCAGGGATACTGACTTGGAGATAATAATTTATCCATGTGCAAAGCTCAACTCTTAGATGTTTCCGATTGTGAGCTTGGTTCAACCCCAGCACCTGTTATCTTTCCCCCAATTCATAAGCAGATGGGTCTAAATTGTCAGATGAGCCAAGCTTCCTTTCAATATGACCATATTTTGTTCCCTCAAAGTGATTCAAATAATAATCTATCACTGAGACAATGTAGGAGGTCAGACGATAATATAATTGAAATTCTCTCTTGGAATGTAGCTGCATGGCAACATTGCCTCCACTCATATATGGATGTTCCTTTCGTAAAGAAAGTGTATGACATTATCCTTCTGCAGGAAACATGGACAGCAGAAACACCTCTACTGAATGGCTATTACTCTTTTAACTTAGAGGCATCTGCTGGGAAAGGTCCAGGAAGATTAATGGGTGGGCTGGTTATATTTGTTTCAACTACCTTAAATGTAAAATGTGTTTTGAAACCACCCTTAGCCCACCTGGCAATGGCCTTACTGATGAGCTGGGTGAATGGCAGCCTTCTTATAATAAATGTCTACCTTCTACCTGGAACAAAGAAATCCTCCATTGAAGAAAACTGGTCAGCCTTAGATAATTATATATCAGATCTGTTAGCTGGGTGTCCCAAGGCAGAAATCTTGTTGGCAGGTGATTTCAATGCCCGAGCTGGACCAAATGATATCTTTCTTGCAAAGAAATATAATCTGGTCCTAGAGGATCTACATGGGGAATCATATGGACTCCTCTCTACATGCACATCTAAAGATCTAAAGGCGAACTATGCAGGTGCATGCCTTGCTAAGTTATCACGTAGGAGAGAGCTTCATATTCTCAACTGGGCATTCTATGGGAACTGTCCAGGTGAATATACTTTTATGGCAGGTAAGAGGGCTAGTGCTATTGATTATATGCTTGTCTGCAATGTATTACTGCCTAGGATTAAAACATTTAAAATTCTGCCATTTTTGGAAGGGGATCATCTACCATTAAACCTAAAAGTGTCTCTCCCTCTGAATCCATCACAACCAAAGGACCAGTAAACTCTACAGCTAGAATTTATCAGAAAAAGGTTAAAATGGTCTAGCACTAGTAGTACTAAAGTAAAAGAAATACTAACTCCTGAGAAATTGCAATATCATCTTTCACTCTTCAGCAACTTAATTCCAGAGCAATACCCTCTTGTAAACTTCCAGGCTTTGACCCAGGAAGTAAACTCCATTTTGACTGCCCCATTAGAGAACAAAGTATACCCTACTTTTTACAGGAACATGAAACCTTGGTTTGACCATGAATGTGTACAAGTTAAAAAAGAGCTTAACACCTTGTACCATCTGTCCCTGAACAAAGGTCAGGAGAAAAGATGAGAAATACATATCTGGCTTTTAGCCCAAAAGAAATTATATAAAGCCGCCATTCAGAGGAAGAAAAAAGAGCATGTAAGAAGTTTATAGGAGGAGCTAATCCAATCGGCCAAATAAAAGAACTCAGCTATGTTTTGGAAACTTATTAATGCTGGAAGGACCAAGAACCCATCGCCACTAGATATGCATGTTCCAGCAAATAAATGGGCCACTTTGTTTCAAAATCTTTATGATGATTCTGTGCAAGGCTTCCCTATAGGAGATCTAAGGAATTTGCCTATATGCCCCCCAGTCAGCCCAAGAGAAATAAAAGACCATATTGCCCGTCTAAAAATAGGAAAGGCGCCAGGATCTGATGGAATTCCACCCGAAGTCCTCAAAGAAAATACTGATTGGTGGGCACATTATTTAGCAGAATTATTCACATATATAGATCAATCTGGCCGGATTCTCAAGCAATGGGGGATGGCCATTGTGGTCCCAATTTATAAGAAGGGTGAAAGACCCAGCGAACTACAGACCCATCAGCCTTCTAAGCATCATTAGTAAATTATACACATCTCTTAGAAAAACTAGAGTTATGGCTTGAGCAAGAAGAATGTATTCCAGTAGAACAAGCAGGCTTTAGAGGAGGAAGAGCAACATTGGAGCACTGTTTGGTACTCCAACAATTAATTGAAAATATGCCTCGAAAGGTCCAATTTCCTTATATGCTGGATTTATAGATCTGAAGGCCACCTTTGACTCTATTTCAAGGCAGAGGTTATGGCAAAAACTAGGCTCTTCTAGCATTGATAAAAGACTACTTTGCCTTATCCAAGCTCTCCATCAGGAAACATACCTTAAAGTAAGATGTAACCCACAAGGCTTACTAACAAATCCAATCAAAACCTCCAAAGGAGTCAGACAAGGATGTATGTTGGCCCCCACATTGTTCATTTATTATATAAGCAACATGGTGAAGCATATGACTGACTCAAAATTTCATCCACCAAAGCTTGCTTCACGGCACCTCCCAATACTGATTTATGCTGATGACACAGTTATACTGTCGAGATCTCCAGTAAGTCTCCAAAGGGCCTTGGATAGCTTTGCAGCCTACTGTGATAAAGAACACTTGACTATTAATTGTGATAAAACAAAAGTGATGGCCTTCGGCAGACAGCCAAAAATAAGATCTTGGCTAATAAAAGGGAAGCAAGTTGAGCAAGTGCGTAAATTCACCAATCTGTGGGTGATCATGCAAGAATCGGGGGCTAACAACGCACACTGAAATTGGAGGGCTGAGCAGGCTGCTAATGCCATTTTGAGATTCTTCCGAACAAAGGGAGGTCTCTTTGTTCCAGCAGCATTAAGACTGTACCAGCACAAAGTCTTAGCTCAGCTCCTATATGGCACCTATACAGGAATATCTATGGCTGATATGGTCCAATCCAAATTCTTCTGCTCTATCTTACAAGTCCCCCCAGGTGTTTCCAATGCTCTGATAAAATTAGAATTGGGTCAAATGAAACTAGAAGCCAGAATACTTATTGCCTCTGTTTGTCAGTGGCTTAAGAGCTTCTCAGACCAAAAAGGCTTCCTCCCTTTAATAAACCAAGACCCTTTTCAACCTAGGTGGATAAAAATTTTAAAAAGGAATTTAGAATCTATGGGGCTTTCAATAGATGACCTTTTGGTTCAGGGTACTACACAGGCCAAAGCACTTATTAAGCAAAGGATCCAAGACATTGAGCGCCAACAAGATATAGCACAATCTCCTTTGTTTAGGGCTCCTATGGAGACCAGATATGCCATGAGAACGGCCAACTATCTCTCACAGTTGGAAGATCCTGCTTACCGGAGAGCCTTTACTTTAGCCCGCTGCTCAGTTATTCCTTCAAGGGTTTTAGAAGGGAGATATAAGAAAATTCCCTATGAAGATAGACGTTGCACGTGTTCCCAAAGGGAGGTGGAATCGATGGTACATATGTTTTTTCGTTGTCCTTTTCACCACCTTTATAGAGAGAGATTAATTCACCCATGTTTAGATAGACTAACAGTAGAGGCAAACGAGATGGGTTTGGAAAGACTTTTAAGTGATGAAAACTCTCTTATTACCAAACAAATAGCCAAATTCTGTTTTTGTTTATTTATTTATTTATTTTTACAGCTTATATGCCGCCCACTACCCAAAGGTCTCTGGGAGGCTTACAATCAAAGATTTAAAACAGTAAAACATCACCTATCAATAAATAATGAAAACAATGATAAAAAACCTTACACTAAAATCATTATATCTGATTAAATTCCATACTAAGAAGACTGGCTAGTTTTAAGTAGAAAATTCTCTACTTTCTTTTACTGGTTCTGGTTCCTTTTTCATTTTAATATTCTATGCAACCCTACAATTTTACAAACATGTTGGTTTTTAATGACTTTTATGGTTTTATACTGCAATAAAAACCCATATCTCTCTCTCTCTCTCTCTCTCCGCTGGCCACTCTGTGCTGGCTAATGGTTCACTTCTGCATTGACTGCAAGGTGTGGTTGGCATAGCCCTAAATGGTTTACGACCTTGGTTTCCCTTGGAGCGCCTTCTTCCACCAAGAACTGCCCAAGTCACTTGCTCTTTCCAGGCTGGGCAATTCAGGGCCCCAACCCTGAAGGAGGTTTGGAAAAGTCATAACTCAAACCTTCTTGGAGGTGGTCCCCCTGCCTCACCCCCACTCCCCCGACATCCGCCTGGCCCCCTCACTGGTGATATTTCAACGAACATTGAAATCCTGGTCTTCTAGCAGGCTGTCCCCAAGTCTTGATGGCAACTTCAGAGACACATCGCATTATTAAGATTCAATCTGCTTCTGCCTTCCCAGTTATTATTTGGCTCCCCTGTTGGTCGTGTTCTATTTCCCTATTTTGATTACTGTGTTGGTTACTGTTTATATGCTGTTATATTTAGTTTATTGTGTTGTATTGTGTTATATTGTATTTAATTAGCGTGTCATTGTAGTACTTGTGGCACTCCCCTCCCCCCCCCCGAGGAGCCCAGTCGCTAGATGGGCTGTATATAAATCTAACAAACAGACAAACAAGAGTAGGCGACGGCTATGAGCGTTGACATGCAGCTCGTTTCCTTCGTTGGGTCCAGGGTGAAAAGGGAGAGGCCAGCCCCCACCTCAACGGGGAGCGCCTGGAACTCGATTCAGAAGAGGACGATTCGGACGAACTAGAGGATGAGGATGACCAGGGAACGGAGCCGCCGACCAGCGCCTTTCCCGCCGAAGGGAATAGGGCTGCAAAGGAGGGGAACACAGCCTCTGGCAGAGCCAGAAAGGTAGCCTTGTCAACAGTTGACGCTGGAAGGAACAAGGGGAGTTTTGATGGGCGGAAATGGGAAGGGAGGGAAGAAGGAACACAAGAACCTAAGAAGAGTCCTGCTGGATCAGGCCAAGAAGGGCCCATCTAGTCCAGCTTCCTGTATCTCACAGTGGCCCCACCAGATGCCTCTGGGAGTGCATGAGACTATATCTCTGTCTCCTGATACCACTCCCCTGCATCTGGCCCTTGAAGGAAGGGAGGGAGGCATAGGAACAGTGACATATGTTATGCTCTGTCAACAATTCCCCCTCTTAATGCTCTGCTTGGCTGTGTTTTGTTATGTTATGCTCTCTTATGTTATGCCATGGTTGTCGTCTCCCCTTATACCCGCCAGTAATGGGGTGCTCTAAATGTTGTCCACTGCAGCCAATTCCATGGGTAATAGCAAAGGAAAAATGGGAGGACAGTTGCATTTATAGAATCTCCTGACTCTGTGGATCAGCTAGAGAACTTGTGTGTGTGTGTGTGGGGGGTATTTTTTATTTGGCCATAGCTTTCTGTAGATTTCTTGGGCTACCCTCTGAAAGTTCTGCCTGGCAGGGATCACAGTTAGGGACCTCTCAGTGTGGCTCGCCTGGGAGAGGCATCCTTTGGGGCCCAGCTCGGCCTGGCTGCCGCACTAGCACCCTGTTTGGGAAGAAGGCTCCCACCTACCCCTGGGGCAGGAAGAGGCTCGACCTTTTCCTTCTAGGTGAGCCACACGGAGGTAGATCTCCCAATATGCACGGGGGCGGGGGGCTTTGTCATCCCTGGGCACCCCAAGGGCCCTTCCACATCCTGGCCAAGACCCTGTAACCTGTCGCTTCCTTCTCCTTTGGCGCCTGCAGATGGTTGATGGAGAATCTGAGGAAGACCAGGACTCGGGCGAATCTGGAGAGGAAGAGGAAGATGGGGACGAGTCTGACTTGGTGAGCCATGTCTCTTTGGGCTCCGTTTCCACCCTTCCCATTGGAGGAGACCCCAAGAGTGACGGGGAGGCATCCCGCCTTTCCTGAGCCTCTGGCTCATCATCTGCGCATGGGCAGCTAGCTCATTTTGCCACCCGGTTCCCCTCCTGGCCAAATGGTAGGTTGGCTGGGAGGGTTGTCAAGCAACGCGGGGGATTCTTGCCTTCTTCATCAATCTATATATACAGTATATATATAGATAATACACACACACACACACACACACACACACACACACACACACACACACA
>JAHTLZ010000084.1:64147-77690 GCA_023846285.1 Phrynocephalus versicolor | reverse complement strand
TTCTAGACCTTCGAAGACTAAACACCTTTATTCGAAGGAAGAAATTCCGCATGGCTACACTAGACACCATTATTCCCATGCTGCAACAAGGAGACTGGTTCGTCGTCCTCGACTTACAAGATGCTTATTTCCATCTCTCCATAGCCCCCCAGGACCGGAAATACCTTTGATTCCGGATGGGAGGCTCAACTTACCAGTTCAAAGCCCTGCCCTTTGATCTTTCCTCTGCCCCGCGGGTGTTTACAAAGTGCATGGCACCGGTGGCGGCCTTCCTCAGGCTCCAGGGAGTCCACGTCTTTCTATATTTAGACGACTGGCTCCTGGTGGCACCTACAAAACAAAAGGTAGAGAAGGACAGAGACCTCACCATAGAGCTCCTAACATCCTTAGGACTTCGCCTCAACAAGAAGTCCACCCTTTCCCCATGCCAGTCAGTACAATACATAGGAGCACTCCTGGACGCTCAAAAGGCAGAGGCATATCTAGCTCCAGATCACCCACAAAAAAATCAAACAGGCTCTGCAGCCATTTCAAACTTCCACAAAGGTGTCGGCACTTCAAGCCCAACGCCTACTAGGCCTAATGGCCTCCACAACAGCCATCCTACCACATGCCAGACTCCGCATGAGACCATTGCAGGCATGGCTCTTAACCAGGTTTTGCCCACACTGCGACAACCCCTCAAAACGACTCAGGGTCACCTCCATCCTTCTCATCAGCCTGAGGTGGTGGAAGTCTTCCCGCAATCTCGAAGTGGGAAGACCCTTCAAACAACGTTACACATCCATCCAGGTAACGACAGATGCCAGTACCACCGGCTGGGGCGCCACATGCAACCACCTCTCTATCCATCACATATCAACTACCTGGAACTCCTTGCCATTTTCAAAGCCCTCAAAGCATTTGAACTCCTCCTTGCCCACAACATGGTCCAAATAACGACCGACAACACCGCGGCGCTCTATTACTTGAACAATCAAGGAGGCATTCACTCAAAATCTCTTCTGCACCTCACCCTCAAACTTTGGCGATGGTGCATAACCAAGGACATTCACCCGATAGCCATACACATTGCATCATGCAACAATGTTGTGGCAGACCAACTGAGTCGCCTCGCTCACGACAATCATGAGTGAAGCCTCTCAGAAGCGGTGTTTCGCATCCTCTGTGCCAGGTGGGGAACCCTGATCATGGACATGTTTGCATCTCCAGCCAACACCAAGTACAGCTGGTACTGCTCCAGAGCAGGCATCGGCAAACACTCACAGGGAGATGCCTTTGCCACCAATTGGCCCCAGGGTCTCCTCTATGCATTCCCACCAATACCGCTCATTCAGAGGACCCTGATGAAGATCAGACACCACAGAGCCCATGTCATCCTGCTGGCACCGTGGTGGCCACGGCAGCCATGGTTTCAAGTTTTGCAAACGATGGCGACTGACACCGTCAGGCTGCCGTCAACGCCCGATCTCCTGACGCAACACCAGGGCCATGTCAGACACCCAGGCGTCCTGACTCTCCATCTAACGGCATGGTACATCCACTAACAATCGCTGAGGTACTGACAAACTCCAGGAAGAAGTCCACAAATACCCTATATGCACATAAGTGGGCATCCTTCCTGCACTTTACTCGAGCCAACTCTCAACCCTTGAGTCCAACCAACATCCAGGTCCTACTGGAATTCCTTCTCTTACTCTTCAACAGGGGACTCTCCCTATCTACATTGAGAGTCTACAATGCAGCCATAGTGGCACATCAGCCACCTGATTCTGAGGCTGCAGCCCTGTTTACACATCCTAAACTAAAGAGGTTCCTAAGAGGCATTGCCAACCTCCGTCCACAACACAGAGCCCTGACACCCCAGTGGTCTCTCTCCTTGGTGCTTAACTGTCTAACCAAGCCGCCATTTGAACCCATGGCTACCACATCTCTGTACCTACTTACCCTGAAAACAGCCTTTCTTGTGGCAATCACATCTGCCAGAAGAGCCTCAGAACTCGTTGTGCTCAGAGCGGACCCACCGTTCCTGAAATTCCATCACGACAGGGTGGAACTCCGTCCAGACATCTTTCTTACCAAAGATAGTGTCTTCGTTCCACGTGTCTCAGCCACTTATTCTCCCAACCTTCTTCCCGAACCCAACGACTAACCTGGAGAGGACGCTCCACTCCCTCGATGTCAAGAGATCACTCCTCTTTTACACCTCCAGGACAGCTCCTGTAAGAAAAACACAGGCTCTTCATCAGGACCTCCGAACCATCTCGAGGTCACCAAGTATGCCCCCAATCCATCTCCAGATGGATCACCACAACTATCAAAATGGCATACAATAATGCGCATGTCCCTCTACCTGTCACACCTCGGGCACATTCCACAAGGGCAGTAGCCTCCTCCACTGCCTTCATGAAAGGAGTGCCCCTGGAAAACATCTGTAAAGCGGCAACCTGGTCTCGACCGTCCACGTTCCTGAAACACTACAGGCTAGACGTCCGGACACAGAGATCAGCCGCATTTGGCAAGGCAGTTTTGACAACTGTACTACCATGACTACCCTCCTCCGGTAAGTCAGCTTGCCAGTCACCCATTGTGTGGATTCACAGAGTCCATGAAGAAGAAATGCAGGTTACTTACCTGTAAGTTAAGTTCTTCGAGTGGACCTCTGTGAATACACACCACCCACCCGCCTCCCCTCTCTCCGTCATGGCTCTACGACTCTATATGGGTCAGCGGCGGACCAGAGGGGAACTGAGTCAGCAAGGCAGGAGATGGGTGAGCATGCGCATGGAGGGGAGGGGCTTATACGCCTTGAGCTTTGGAATGACCGGTAACTCAGGCGCGCAGGCGCGAAGACCCATTGTGTGTATTCACAGAGGTCCACTCGAAGAACTTAACTTACAGGTAAATAACCTGCATTTTTTGCTTTGTTTGCTGTTTTTCTGGAGGTTCAGGAAGGGTCTAGGAAAGCTGCTCCCCTTCGGGCCGTTTTCCAGCGAGGATTTTGTACCCTCCGCCTCCTCCTTCTGTTGTGAAACCTCTCAGTTAGGAATGGAGTTTTCATTTACTTCTCTTTTGCCTGCTTTGCCCCCCCCCCGCCCCTTCTCTCCCCATTGAACAGCGGGGTGGGAACTCAGGTTCCCGAAGAGGGGAGATCCGAGGGTTCTTCCGCCGAGGGATTTGACTTGGCCGGGACGTCCGCCTTTCCCAAACCGGCCCCCGCTGGCGCCTCCCAAGGACCCGTGAAAGAAACCCTCGAAAGCGCTTTGATTGCCCTGGACTCTGAAAAGTAAGGAGCCAGCAGGCAGGCGGGCAGGCAGATGGTGGGCAGGAGGGAATAAAGAGGAACAGTCCTCTCAGAAGTGGGTTTGGTGTGGCCGTTTGTGCCGTCTGCCCTGCTTGTGGCTGCCTGTCAGCCCCCGTAGTAGTGGTGGTGGTGCGTCAGAGCTCTCTCGCTTGCTTCTCATCTCTTGGCAGGGCCCGGCTCGACTGTTACTCAGGGGGAAGTGGCCCCCACGTGCCGATGGGGTGGGGTCCTCCCCTACCAAACCCTGGGTTTGGCTGCCTGGAAGGAAGAACTGGGCTCCCTCAGGCATGTTTTGGCCTCTGTTGCAAAATCAACAGCCGGGTCTCACTTTGGCAGCAAAAGGTGGGCCTGGGGTTGGCCCCCGGCTCAGTGGGTGGTGGATGTGGTTTTGCAAAATTCCCTTTGGAGGATTTGATGGGGAGGAGGGAAGGCCGGCTGGCACCTGGGGTGGAACTGCAGCCTGTCACCCGGTCCCTGTTGCTCAGTCACAGCAATACCCAAGTGTGCCGGGGGGGGAGAGGGGGGGGCCGCACCTTTCATGGCTGCCACTAGCGTTGGTCCCAACAGTTCCACTGTGTCCTTTGGGTCCATGGCCGTTTCACCAGCTGAAGGCTGACCTTGAGCCAAGGAGTATCTCCAGACTGAGCCGGGCTGGTAGTTGAACCGTGAACCTGCCATCTGCCCTGAGGGCACAGCCTCCCAACCTTGGGTCCCCAGATGTTCTTGGACTGCAGTTCCCAAGCATCCCGGCCAGACCAGCTCGTGGCGGGGAGGGGGGGGCTCTGGGTGTTTTGGGTTCAAGAGCCTCTGGGGACCCCAGGATGGGACCTGTGCATTATTGTATTGGGGTTGCAGAAGTCACCCCAGTGGGTTTGTCCCCCCCCCCTTTAAGCCCATCCAGGTAAAGACTGTGTAGATTTCTGCACAATTTTACAGGATGGACTTGGATGCTGATTGCTTTGCTGATATGTATAATTTTGTGTGCCCCCCCCCGGCTGTAGTTGTTCAAAGTCAGTGGAAATTGATCAGTGCCTTCTAGTTAGGGAGAAACAGGCATGTGCGCAGTGTGCACTGAATAGGGCAAGGCAGGGCCAGCCTTAAGGATTCCCGTCTCCTTCCGACAGCAAATCAATATCACCTGTTTTATCTTTGGACAGGCCCAAGAAATTACGGTTCCACTCCAAGCAGTTATACTTCTCCGCCAGGCAAGGGGAACTGCAGAAGGTTCTTCTTATGTTGGGTAAGTCACCTTGGTCCTCCCTTATCAACTGAAAGCCCTCCACCTTGCAGGGGAGTTTCTGCTACTGGGATCCTTGATTGTCTCTGTGGCCTCCAACAGGGAAAGCACCCCAGAAAGCTCTTTGAAAGGGGGCCTGATCCCTCTTCTCGTTTCCTCCTAGAAAGCAGGCATGCAGCAGGGCTTGTATTAACAGTTTACGGCTCCTCTGTCCCTGACAGAGTGTGGGGTGTGGAGTTTAGAGAGATCCATAGAATCCTTGGTTGTAGTTCAGTGGGGGTCATCCAGCCCCCCCCCCCGGGGGGGTAATGTGTGATTTCTGGCTGCTCTTTCATTACGGGACCTGATCTTTGCTGAGTCTTTGGTGTTATTCACAAGCAGGCAAGTGGCTGCGGTTAAGTGCCGCACTGTTTCAGAGAGAGAGAGAGAAATTTCTCTGGCCAGCTCTCATCAGCCCATTGATTGCGCCAGAGCAAACGGGCAGAGCTGTCTCTCTGAAGGCGCTGGCTTCTTCCTGAGCGACGAGCGAGGAGGTTCACCCCCTTGCGGTGCCTGGCCCTCAAGAGCCATTGATTCTTAGAGGGCGACTGATCCCGGTGTGACAGATCCATGGAGGAGGAGGAGGAGGAGGAGGAGGAGGAGGAATGGGTGGGTGGCCGGCCAAGCCCTGCTCTTGACCCCTCTGTGGAGAAGCCACCCACGAGGCCACCAGGGTGAGTGTCAGGAGGACCAGGAGCTGCCCAAGACCCAAGCTCCTTGCTTCCGGGACCCATTTGGAGTGCTGGCTTTCATCTCTAAAGCCCTGAAGGGTTCGGATCCAAGCTGGCTCAAGGACAGCATCTCCCTTCATCATCCTGCCTGGGCCTTAATGATCATCAGGCCTTCCTCTCGGTGCCGCCACCTTCACAGACGTGCATCAGGTGGAGAGAGGGGGGGCCAGGGCCTTCTCTGTGGCTGCTCCTCCTCAGACTCCAGAACTCCTTCCCACTGGAGCGCCCACCCCCCAAAGCCTCCCCCCACCCCCGGTCTCTGCTCTCTTTCCCACAGGCAGGCAAAGACATTTCCCTCCAGGCAGGCTTGACCTGGAGTGACTGGCTGGGCACCCCAGTTTTTAATGGGAGGGTTTATATTTTTGTTTTAGCAATGTTTTTACCTATTTTTTAAAATATTTGACTATTGCTCTTAATATTGTGTTTGTAATGACATGAGACACCTTGGGTCCACTTTAAGGAGGAAGGTGGAGTAAAGCTATTTCAAGCAAACCAACAAAAACAAACAACATTACTGGCCATGATTGCCTGGCACACGGATGAGATGAATCACCTAACTCACCAATTGGGTGTTCAGACAGAAGCAGACCTCCCACGGCTACTGCCTCATGAGTTGGCTGCAGTTCACCGGGGTGTGTTGTGTTGACTTCCAGAGAGGGAAAACCCAAACCTGGTTCCGGGAGGGGTTTAAGTCTGAAACCCTGAAGGCCACGTGAACCACAATAGGGACGAGACTGCCTGGCCACGCGCAGATCTCCATCACCTCTCCTTCGGGAGGAAAGGCTGGCTTTGTTGTTTTGTCCAGCCTGAGCACAAACCCTGACTTGGAAACCACCCAACATGAAAGGAGGCTTTAAGTCCTCTGGGATCATCTGTGGTCCATTGTTTTCCTGGTTTGGGAAAGCCCCCCCCCCCTCCATATTAGAAGCCTCCCTGGAGGGTTTGGGAGCTTGTTTGGGTGAGAGGCGGAATGGAGAGGGGCTGCCTTGCTAGCCCAGCAGAGTCATGGCAGCTGAGAGAAGCACCAGGGGCCTGTGGCTGTTGCATGGGCTGCCTTGCGGCCGGCACTGAGTGGCGTGAGAGAGGAAACCCATGGATTATGGGACCACCACCTGGTGCTCTGGCACCTGAGCCCCCTGGATCTGGGTGCCGCTCTCTGATAGCAATGTCTCTGTCTGTGGAGGCTGCCTGGTAAGTCCCTCAAGGGAGACAAGAAGCTAGAGCAAGTCCTGCCCTGAATTACATGTCAGAGTCAGAGCCTCTGATCCCTGGTGTGTGCGTGTGCATGCGTGCGCGTCCATGCTCTCTCTCTCTCTCTCTCTCACTGGAAAAACTCTCTGTTATTTTGAACTTTTTTCAGTGGATGGGATTGATCCCAACTTCAAAATGGAACACCAGAATAAGAGGACCCCTCTCCATGCTGCAGCTGAGTCGGGACACGTGGACGTCTGCCACATGCTGATTCAGGTTCTCCCCAGTTTCCTCCTCCTCCTTTTTTGTAAAGATGTGGAATGGATGCGGCAGCATTCGTCCCCCTTGGCTAGCCACACCCCCTCCTCTCATCTGGCTTCCCCCAGGCAGCTGCACCCAGTCCATCCAGTTGGCTCAACCAGGGGATCTTGGGTGGCCGCCACCGCGGTCTTCTCCAGCTGGGCAGGTGGGAGCTTCTGGGAGTTGAAGCCCAAGAACATTTGGGAACCACCGTGTTAAATAGAGATTGATCTACTTTTTGTGAACAGGGACAGACCCAGCCGTATCTGTAACCCTCTGCTAGAAGCAGTGTAGGCGTGGGAGTCTCTTCAGACACCCATGGGATGCCATGGAGAGGCCAGGTGGGCAGGCAGGTGCTTCATGCCAAGGCAGCTGCCCATTTCGCCTGCCTCCCGTGTCGTCCCTAAGGGGCCAGCTTGAGACATCCACAGGGTGGGGTGGGGGGTGGGGTGGGGTGGATAGAGTAGCTGCAGAAGAGCAGCATTGTGGAGACACTGACTCCGCCCTGGGTTTGGGGCTGAACGTTGACAGAGCTCTCCGGGGTGCTGCGCCTGCTTCTGAAAAAGATTCAGGGTCTTCACAGCCGTTACACAGTTTAGAGCAAAATCTGACCAGATTTGGGGGCCCAGAAACCATTGGAGTCCCTGCCTCGCCCGAGCCCAGGTCCATCCCATTGGGAGGAGCAAAGGTTCATGAGCACGCATCCCGCCCCCGCCTTGCCCACTCCAGAAGGCTTCCTGGGTTTGCAAGGCAGGCTACGGAAAGCCAGTGGGGACAGAACTAAAGAGCAGAAGGGGCAGGGGTGCTTGTCCCTTTCCCAAGGGGCTTCCAGTGACAGCATGTTTAGCCTGCCAAGGAAAAAAGCAAAGGATGCTGAGCACACGCTCTCCCATCACACACATAAAGCTCTCTTTGAGCCACTTACAGTTGAATTATGCAGGCTACACATCCCCCCACCCCCACCCCAGCCTCAGTAAACCTCAGTTTACCAACCTCACCAGCCCGGAAGGCTGGGTTAATACTGAGTCAACCTCGGCTATTGGGATTGAGCTCAGGTCATGAGCAGAGGCTTGGCTGCAATTTGATCCCTGTATCACAAAGGCTCATGTTCCGGTTGAAATCCCTTCCAGCCCACTGTAAACCAAAGCCTCCTTCCAAATTTGGAAAAAATGCACATCCAGACACATGTGATTTTGTTAGGGTTTTTTTTGGGGGGGGGTGCATTTCAGGGCCTGTTGTAGTTGCTAAGAGCAACTGAATCCCCCCCTCCCCACACCGTGTCAGCTCACCCCTGATCTTGATGGATGCAAGGAGGATGGCATGAGTTGGGGGTTATGGGGACCCCCACAGAGGACCCCTTTTCCCCCTAGTAGTCCTTGTTGTGGATGTCCAAGATCTTAACCCCCACAGGCAGGCCTTAAATCTTGTCCTTG
This sequence comes from Phrynocephalus versicolor, assembly GCA_023846285.1. NCBI lineage: Eukaryota > Metazoa > Chordata > Lepidosauria > Squamata > Agamidae > Phrynocephalus > Phrynocephalus versicolor. The sequence continues at coordinate 69,455 of JAHTLZ010000084.1, read as the reverse complement.
TTTTTCTCTCTCTCTCCCTCACTCTCTCTCTCTCTCTCTGCGGGTCCCTGTGTGCACAGGCTGGTGCCAACATTGACACCTGCTCTCAGGACCAGAGGACCCCCCTTATGGAAGCGGCGGAGAATAACCACCTGGAGACTGTGAAGTACCTCATCAAGGCAGGGGCCTTAGTGGACCCCAAGGTAGTGGCGGCGCCTGGATTTTCTCTTTTTTGCCAGAGACGCAGGGTGGGCAGCTGTCATCTCTAGTTTGAAAAATCCCAACCATTGGGAGGTCCCCAGAGCCAAGTCAGGGACGGGGATGCCAAAGAGGGGATGCCAAGGTGGCTTGCCCTCCCGGATCACCTCCTTTTCCCTGCCCTCCCCCCCCCTCTCTCTCTCACACACACACCTTGAGGCTGCCTTGGCTCCCTCCTCCTCCACCTTCTCGATGGCCGGCGCCAGCCCCCGCACAGGCCCAGGGATGGCGGGGGGGGGGAGTGGGGCTGTGGCGTGAAGGCAGCCTTCCGGCTGTCTTGGCCTGCCTCTCTCTTGGGTCCCTCCCTGCTGCCCTGGCGTGGAGGTGGCCCAGTTTTAACGTGCAGATTTTCCTCCCCAGCCGTTCTCAGGGAGTCATAATGTCTCTTTGGTGGCTTCTTCTTTGCAAGTTAAAGCCCACTTTCCACCCACCCCTGAAAACTCCTTTAAAACAGAATCTTGCCCTCCGGCTGGAAGTCTTTAAAAGCTTCTCCAGATGTAGGTGAATGGATGGCCACAACATTGAGCGGGGGGAGGGGGCATAGTGGCATGGCTGGAGAATGTCCCCCCCCCCGAACCACCCACCTCTCAGGAGGGACTTCCTGGCTTGATTGAACCTCCAATCCCACCCGCTTCCCTTTGGAGAGGTTTGTCTCTGGGGCTCTTTCCTGGGAGGAAAGGTCTCAGATGGCTCAACCAGGGTTCGCTTCAACCAGGCGTCGCCTTCCTGTCCACCCCCCTGCCCCCACTCACCCTCCAGGGCTCGATGGGAGCTTCCTCCCAAACACGGAGCTGGGCCCAAAGTCTCCCAGCGGAGGCCTTCCTCCCAGGGGAGACCCACCAAAGGGGGTGGTGGTGGTGGAGGAGGAGGTCCTCTCTCCAAGGGGTCTGCCATCCATAAAACAAAGCCGGAAGTCTAGAGTGATTTGTCTTTTCCTTAGCATTTGTCCCACTTGATGGTGGGGTCTACTGATAACTGATAATTGTCAGTGTAATTAACCCCCCACCCCCTCCCCCCCCACCAAAGGGCCCTCTTCAGGCAGCGGCGGTGGGTCCGGGGATGTGGAGCCCTGGGTGCCATTGGGCTGGTGGGCTCTGCTCAGGCGCCAGGCACAGCCCTTGGGGGGGCAAGGGGGGGGGAAGCCTTTGGGGCCCGCCCGAGTGGCTCAGGTAGCCCCTTGGCCTGACGGTGGGCTTCTGGTCTTCAGGATGCCGAGGGGTCCACGTGCTTGCACCTGGCTGCCAAGAAAGGCCACTACGACGTGGTGCAGTACCTCCTGTCCAACGAGCAGGTGGACGTCAACTGCCAGGTACGCCTCCCTTCCTTTCCCTCCCTAATTCCCTTGCCGTCGGCACACGCCCCGAGAGGCACACAAAACCCCTTCTTCCGTGGGTGGGGGGTCGGATCCTGCCCCTTTGGGTCCTGCAACCCATTGCAGAAGCTGCCTCTCACTGTACAGCAGACGCCCAGAGACGCCCAGAGGGGAATAGCTCCAAGTTCCCCGGAATAGCCACCCCTTTCTCATTCATGGGCACTTAAGGGCTCTGCCAGAAATGGGACTATGAGACATTGGTAGCAGAAAGAATAAAAATGTTCCATCACTGCTACCTGCAGACAAAAGCCTTTTTGGTTTGGATCTGTTCTCTTTTTTTATGTTGATTTTGTTGTCCTCTCTTAGTGCGACATTTGTTTGATTCCTTTCAAATACTTGTACACTTACCATTTTGATTCTTTTTTTAAAAAAAATACAGGCTTTTAAAGAGGTCCCTTGCCTTGGGTCCTCTTTAAGGAGGAAATCAGGGTAAAAAGAGTTCAGACAAACAAAGCAGTTGGTGGTGGTCAGGGCCGCCTTTGAGAAGGGTAAACTAATAATCACACACATGCACGCACGCACGCACACACACACACACACACACACGCACACACACACAAACGCACACACGCACACACACACACACACACACTGAACCAGAGGGCTGGAGGGAGGGGGTTCGCTGCCTTCCTTGCCTTGACGTTGGAGGGGTCCCGGCGGGATTGGTCGGCCCCTGGGCTCTGGGATCATCCCCCTCTTCCTCCGCTGACTTTTGCAGGATGACGGAGGGTGGACGCCCATGATCTGGGCGACTGAGTACAAGCACGTGGAGCTGGTGAAGTTGCTGCTGGCCAAAGGCTCCGACATCAACATCCGAGACAACGTAAGCCCTGCCCCCCCCCGGCTCGGCTTTCAGGTTCAGGAGGAAGCAAGGGTGGTGTGGCAGATGGAAGGATGTGCAAGGGCTCCCTCCGGGGGTGGGGTGGGGTGGGGCCTGGATTCAAATCTCTGCTCGGTCACAGACAACTTCCTGGGTAGGCTGGAAAAGTTAAAAGCGGACTTAAATGCCCACGTTATTTATGTTGCGACTTTGAGGGAACACACACACACGGCTGCAGGGGGAGAGCGCCTCAAGGCAGGGGAGTTTCCACCACCACCACCCCCAGGCTTGTAAAGTGTGCTGCTTATATACTGCCCCATAGCCCCTAAAGCACTCTCTAGTCTAGGCAATGTACAGTTTAATTCTGCAGGCTACCCCACCCCCCAGCAAGCCGGGTACTAATTTGACGAACCCTGGAAGGATGGAAGGCTGATTGAACCTTGAGCCGGCTTCCTGGCCCTGAGCAGTGTGTTGACTGCAGTGCAGCACAGGAACCTCTGCGCCACGAGGTCTGTGTGTCCTTGATCAACTTTCTCTCTGTGTTTTCCCCTGGCTCCGTCTGGGGCGGCCATCACCGTTGTAGGAGGAGAACATTTGCCTGCACTGGGCTGCCTTCTCAGGGTGTGTGGACATTGCGGAGATTTTGCTGGCTGCCAAGTGTGACCTGCATGCGGTGAACATCCACGGAGACTCACCCTTGCACATTGCTGCCCGAGAGAACCGCTACGAGTGCGTGGTGTAAGTACGACTCCTGCGGATCCTCCTCTCCCAGGGGGGGGGGGGTTTCCTGGTCCCACCCCGCCGGAGCCGGGGGGGGGGGGGATAGGTTGCTTTCAAGGTGCTCTTAAAAATAAAAAGACTCTCCATTAAATGTCCCACATGCCAGGACAACAGCTCTCCCAGTTCCTGGCTGTTGTCTCCCATAAACGTCTTTGACCCCATGGCTCCTTCTCTGAGGGGGATCGGGTGGGCTGGAAGTCCAGTGTTGAGTGCTGTGACTCTGCTGTAGGTGGCACTGAGGCTTTGCCCCATAAGCTAAGCAGGAGATTAGAGGGACACATGAAAAATGAGGCACTGCCAACCCCTGTGAGGGGCAGTTTCCCATGTGCAAGCATAAATGGCCGCTTGTGATTCCGGTCCTTGTTTTGGTCAGTAGCTCTTTGTTTTTGCTGGAAGTCAAAACTAACTAACTTATACGTGCCTTTGTATCATGAAAGTGTGCCAACCCTTTTCAGGGTTGTCTTAGCAGAGAATCCTCAGAAGTGGTCTCCCCTTCCCTTCTTCTTGGTGGGGGGGTGGAGATCCCTGCAGCCCCCACACAGCTTTTGGCCCAGGACCACCCAGGCTGGCTCTCCTCCCCAGGGAGTCGGGAGGGCACCACTGGGGACTTGAACTCTCTCAGCTTCTGGTTCTGCAGCCAGAGTTCTAAACCTCGGAGCTACCCAGCCAGCTCAGGGCTTCTTAATACATTCATAAAATGTATCTGAGCCTGACAAGCCGCTTGCCTGGGGCACAAAACACGTCCTCCCCCTGCAGCACAAGGCATCCGTTCACAGCGTGACGGGACGTCCCTCTTTTCACCAGTTTGTGATGCCACACCCCAAGAACTGTCAGTGCCATTAAAGCATGGAGGCAGACGTACAAAAGGCATGAGGCTGCCCCTCGTTCAGTCCTGGTTCTGCAACTGGGCCTCTCTCCGATCCAGGAGGAGAATGAAAGCCTTCTTCTGTCCCTGCCTGTCCTGTGCAGCTGCGTGGGTGGGTTGTTGGTTTTTTTGTTTGTTTGTTTGTTTTTTGCAAAACCAAGCCTCTTAGGGACTGAACCAGGAGCCTTGGGCAGGTGACCCAGCGCCACGCTCGGCCAGGGAAACCGAGAGGGAAAGCGTGGCCGTCCGGAGCCGTGGTAGCTTGACTCCCTTCTGTCTCCTTTTTGTCCGGCAGCCTTTTCCTTTCCCGCGGTTCGGACGTTGCCCTGAAAAACAAGGAAGGGGAGACGCCCCTCCAGTGCTCCAGCCTCAACTCCCAAGTCTGGGTCGCGCTGCAGATGAACAAGACGCTCAAGGAATCGGCTCCCGACGAATCTGTGCTGCTGGAGAAGGTCCTGAGCAGGTAAGGCTTGCCTCGGCGGCCTGGCCACGAGCCTGCCTGGCCTTGCTTGGGTGGGCGTTCTCTCCTCTCCGCCCCGTCCTATCCTTGTTTATTCTGGGGAGGGGGGGGAGCCTCCTGGTGCAGTGATTAAACTGCAGCACAGAAGCCAAGACTCTGCTCTCAAACGGAGTTTGATGCCAGTGGACTCGGTGAGCCAGCTGAAGGTTGACATGGCCTTCCATCCTGCTGGCGTTAGTGAATTGGGCACCCCACTTGTAATGTGTAGCCGGCATAATTGTAAGCCTCCCAGAGATAATGCTTTAGGCCAGTGATGGCAAACCTTTTAGAGACCGAGTGCCCAAACTGCAATTCAAAACCCACTAATTTTTTTTGCAAAGTGCCAATACAGTAATTTAACCTGTATACAGGTGGCTATGAAGGGGCGATGTCAGGTGCCCACAGAAAGTGCTCCGAGTGCCACCTTTGACACCCGTGCCATAGGTTCACCAACACTGCTATAGGCACTATGGGGCGAGACATAAGCAGCATCCTTTTTGGTTCCAAGGCTGGGACCCAGAATCAGGTGGATGTTAGCAACCACCTGATCAACTCATGGGCTCTGAGCTATCCATGATGGATCAGTAAAGAGATCTTGGTGTGCTGGTGGATAGCTCAATGAAGGTGTCTACTCATTATGTGGCAGCGGTGAAGAAGGCCAACAACTGGGGTATTGTGTACAATTCTGGTCTGCAAGAAAAGGGACTGAGAGATTGCTGGGAGCAAGTATTTAAA
>JAHTLZ010000084.1:50821-64137 GCA_023846285.1 Phrynocephalus versicolor | reverse complement strand
GTGCTCTCAGGCCGTGTGCTTCCTCTCTGCTTTGTCTGCAAGAAAAGTGCACAAAAAAGTGTAAAGTGTGTGAGAGAAAAAACAAAATAGCTAATAGAGATTAAATAAAATAAGAAACCCAATATACAAATATTACACTAAAATTTTGTATATAAAAATAAATATAAAGAGAAGCTACAGTATACTGTATATACCCCATATGAATATGTTAAACTGTAGAGTTGAAGAGTCTCACAGCAGTGGGAATAAAGGACCTGCGATAGCGCTGCTTCCCACACCAGGGATGTCTGAGTCTGCCACTGAAGGAGCTACTACACAGAGCCTTCTCTGTCTGGTGCATTATTGTTCATAATGGATGTCAGCTTGGCCAACATCCTCCTCTTACCCATCTCCTCCTCCACAGAATCCAGAGGGCATTCCAAGACAGAACTAGCCCTCCTGACCAGCTTGTTCAGTCTGTTCTCATCCTGTTCAGTACTACCTGAACTCCAGCAGATTACAGCGTAGAAAAGAGCTGAAGCTACCACAGAGTCATTTTGCTTGTTTTTTTAAATTGAGGATTAAATTATTTTCTCTACACCATTCCCTCGGCATCTCCACCTCCTTCCTATAAGCTGACTCCCCCTCCCTAGCAGTAATCAGACCAACCACAGTTGTGTCGTCCACACACTCAATGATGTTATTAATGGGGTAGTTGGGAACACAATCATGTGTAGAGTGTGAACAAAAGTGGGCTCAACACACAAGGCGTGAGAGCCCATCTTGTATGCGGAAGAATAGTATTAAATGCGAAGCTAAAGTCCACAAAAAGCAATCTTGCATAGTTCCCTTGTTTCTTCTTCGTGGCCTCCGTGAAGCCACACTATGGGTACTCCGGCGCGCCCGCGCGGTGAACCGGAACCACTTGCAAAGCAAAGATTAAACACTTCCGTCGTCTGCCCGCCCCCGCGCATGCTCCCGCGGTTTCCCGCCAAGACCTCAGTTCCCTCTAACCGCCGCGTCGGTTGGATCGGAATCCTTCACTCTCCGTCGTTTATCTGTAAAACAAAGAAAACAAAGATTTAGATTTTTCCTCCTCGGCTTCTTCTTCCTTCCTTTGCATGGCCCAGCGTCCGCTTTTTTAAAAGTGCTCGCGTTGCGGCGGAAAAGTTCCCTTAACGGACGGTCACTCTTTGTGCCTGTACTGCCTAGGGGATACCCACTTGACCACCTCCTGTGTCCACTGTCAAAAATTTACCACCCAAGCCTTGAGAAATCGCAGGCACAGACTTAATACTTTTCTCCTGGAAAAGTCCTTAAAACCACAGGACATGTCTTCGGAACCGCACCGACATGCTTCCACCGAGTCTTCCAAGTCTTCGAAACCGTCAAAAAAGGTAAAGAAGTCTTCTGCGGATGCCGCGATCCCTAAGAAATCGAAGACCGACAAACGACCAGCGTCTTCGCCTCAACAGTCTCAACCTTCGAACCCGACGCTCTCTCCAAATCGTCGGAGCGCGTCGCCGGTTTCGGTTTCCTCCGAAACCCGCTCGGTCCCGTCTCTCCATGGCAGCCGTGAAGATCTGGCTTCCCTCTATCGGGACCTGCCGCTCGCCCGCCACTTCTCACCGCGGCGTACGGACGCAGAAGGTACCGACTCCCAGGCTTTCCAGTCGTACCATCATGCCTCTACTCAATGCTGGCAGTCCATGCCTGGTGTGGCACGGGACTCGAGTGCGAATCCGGAGCTTTCTGCCCGGAAGCACTCTGACAATCGAAGGCGCAGCGTCTCTCCTAAGCACGACCTGCCCTCTTCGAAACGGAGCCGCCATGACACCGTCGCGGCCTCCGATACCGTGCATGGGGACCGCCCTGCTCGGAGTACTCACCCTCGGCACTCGGCGGATTCGATCCCGTCCTCGACGGATCCTTGGATGGTACCTAGGTCACCCTACCATCCCTTCCCGGTACCGGGCTTCCCACCTTATCCCGGTTACCCGGTTCCACCTCCGTTTGTGCCACCCCCGATGTTTCCCACGGGTCCGTATTGGCCTCCGTCTTATGCAATGCCTCCTCCTCCTCCGGATCCGAGGCTGTATGCCGATAGCCAACCTCGGGACCGAGGTTCGGACCCACCTCGCAAGGCCTCTCAAAAATCCAAGCACCTGCAGTCTCCACCCTCTTCGGATTCAGAGCGCCCGGTACCATCTTCATCGGATTCGGAGGACGCGCACGCTGATTCAGATGATGATAAAGCTGCCTCCAGCCCGGATTCGAACGTTGCTGAATCCAGCCCTCCTGCTTCCTCGGATGCGATACCTAATTACCCGGAATTTGTAAAGCGGATGGCCTCCACCTTAAACATCCCAGTGCACTACCCTGATCCTCAGTACTCAGATCACCTTTACGACCAAATATCTTCAGACTCCTCATCTCCTCCTCACCTGGGTGTTTTGCCTTCCATTCTCGACATGGCGAAAGACTCCCTTAAGAAGATTCCGTCTTCTTCAAAGTCCAGGAGGATTGAATCCCTCTACCGGGTCTTCGATGAGGCAGCCCCTTTTCTTGCTAAACACCCCTCTCCGAACTCCTTGGTCATCTCGGCCTCTCAGGTGAACTCCAAGTCCAAGGTGCTCAATGTACCTCCTTCCAAAGAGGGCAGGAAAGTGGACTCCATGGCTCGCCAACTTTATTCTTCTGTTGCCCTCTCCTTCAAGATCGCAAACTATCAAGCGGCCATGGGAGCATACCAACGGGCCTTGCTCAACAAACTTCAACCCCTTCTGGAGGCCCTCCCTGATACCTCCAAGGCCACGGCCCAACCTCTCATTGATGAGTCCCTGGCACTAGCAGCGCAACAGATGCGCTCCGGTCGCCACGCTTCCAACTCTGCCACCAAGTCTCTTGGCTTCGCCATCGCCTTCAGAAGACATGCCTGGCTCAGATCCACTGGCCTAGGGGACGATACCAAGTCCAAGATTGAATGTCTCCCCTTTGAGGGTGAGGGTCTGTTTCATGAAAAGACGGATGAGCTCATGAATGACATGCACAAGAGCCACAACACAGCCAAGCATCTTAAAGTCTTTCCCAACAAGTCCTCTCGTCCTTTTCGTCCCTCATGGAGAAAATCCTACGGCCAGTCCTTCCAGAAGCAGCAGAGAGACACCTCCGCCCAGCAGTCCCCCCCTTACCCTCCTCGAGACAAGCAGTCCAAGCCCAAGTTTCGAGCTTCCTCCAAACAGCAGGATAAGCGCTCCAGGAAGGATTTCTGACTCCACTCGCTTGGCGCCCTTCCTTCCAGCTTGGCGCAGAATTACTACAGACAAATGGGTGCTCTCTATCCTTTCTGTGGGTTACCGCCTCGAGTTCATGGCTCCCCCACCTGTGGGTTTCTTCATCTCCAGCCCCCCCTCCCGCGAACTTTGGGAAGAGGTCCTTACTCTTCTACAAAAGGGCACAATTCACCCAGTTTATCCAAGTTCTGTGCCCCTTGGTTTTTTCTCTCGCTATTTTACAGTGCCCAAGCGGGATGGCGGCCGCCGTCCCATTCTGGACCTCCGTTTCTTAAACAGTTTTATTCTTACCACAAAGTTCAAAATGGTTTCTTTGGAATCCGTTATCCCTCTCCTCCAACCTGGGGACTGGTTCGTCGTCATAGACTTGAAAGACGCTTATTTCCACGTCACCATTCATCCGGACCATCAACGTTTTCTCCGTTTCGCTATTGGGTCCCAGGCCTACGAGTTCTCTGCCCTTCCCTTTGGCCTGTCCACGGCGCCCAGGGTTTTTACAAAATGTATGGCGCCGGTCGCCGCCTTTCTCCGATCTCAAGGCATTATGGTATTCCCATACATAGACGACTGGCTTTTGGTTGCGGAGACCTCCGCTCAAGCCTCGGCCCACCTTCGCCTCACTCTCAACACCCTTCGGAGCCTCGGCCTACAGGTCAATCACGAAAAATCCAAGTTGGTCCCCACCCAAAGAATCCAATACATTGGAGCCATTCTGGACTCCCGGAGGGGAAAGGTTTCCCCCCCTCCTTCACGCATACAGGACATTCTCGACATTTTGCCTCGTCTACATCCAGGAGCTCTAGTTCCATCACACCTGGTCCAGCGCCTTCTGGGTCTGATGGCTTCCACTACTTCCGTGGTACCACTCGCTCGTCTCCGGATGCGCCCCTTACAGGCTTGGTTCCTCCTCAACTTCAACCCGGAGTCTGACCCCCAGTGGAAGGTACTACAAGTACCACCTCACGTGTCTCAAGCCCTCCGCTGGTGGTCCATTCCCCAGAACCTCCTGAAGGGTCGCCCTTTTCATTCTCCGGCGCCCTCGGTGCAAATTACTTCGGATGCCAGCCTCTCCGGTTGGGGGGCTTTTTCCGGCCCCCATCAAGTGCAGGGGCTTTGGACTCCGGCCGAATCCTTGAGGCACATCAACGAGCTGGAGCTTCTCGCCATGTTCAAGGCCTGCCGAGCCTTCCTGCCTCTGATCGCGGGCCAAGTCACCCAACTTGTGACAGACAATACCACCGCAATGTTCTATGTGAACAAGCAAGGGGGCACGCATTCCCGGAACCTTCTGGCTCTGACTCTTCAGTTTTGGGACTGGTGCATCTCCCACCGCATTACCCCCATTGCCATTCACTTGTCGGGGGACGACAATCAGCTGGCAGATCATCTCAGCAGGTCCCCTCTGGTATCTCACGAGTGGGAGCTTCATCCCTCCGTCTTTCGTCTCCTGGTTCGCCGATGGGGATCCCCCTCTATCGACCTTTTTGCCTCCACCACCAATGCCAAGTGTGTTCGGTTCTGCTCCAGGGCGGGACTCGGCACTGCTTCTCTGGGGGATGCCTTTATGTTCCGTTGGAGCCGTCACCTCCTCTATGCCTTCCCGCCTATCCCCTTGATCCAACGGGTGATTGTCAAGGTCCGCCAGGACAAGGCGAACATCATTCTTGTCACTCCCTGGTGGCCTCTACAAGTGTGGTTTGCGCATCTCCTTCAACTATCAACGGAACATCTCCGGTTACCCCTCTTCGCCTCCCTCCTCTCCAGGGACGACGGTGCAATTCTCCACCCCGACATCAACCATCTTCGACTGACGGCTTGGAGGATTCCTCGCTGATCTCATCTATTTATGTGGCAGCCAGGAAGCCGTCTACAAGAAAGTCCTACACTTCCAAGTGGCGTTGTTTCCTTCATTATACTGCCTCCCATTCTTTTCCCCATAGAAATCCACCTCTTCAAGTGGTCCTTCTCTTTCTGCTTCATTTAAAGCGAAGTGGCCTCTCCATGTCCTCATTGAGAGTTTTTCTCTCGGCCATCATAGCCCATCAACCACTGGACTCTCCGGCAGCTTCTTTCTTCTGCCATCCACGCCTGAAGCTATTTCTCCGGGGTTTAAAGAACACCTTTCCAGACCGCCGCCCCTTCTCTCCCCAATGGTCTCTACATCTGGTCCTGAAAGCCCTTTCAGGCCCGCCCTTCGAGCCTCTAGCGTCTTGCTCTTTGCGTCTGCTATCTCTCAAGACAGCGTTTTTGGTAGCCATCACCTCTGCCAGGCGGGCCTCGGAACTGTGTGCTCTGCGCCACGATCCTCCCTTTCTCCAGTTTTTTCCTGACAAGGTGATTGCTCACTTGGACATCTCCTTCCTCCCGAAAGTGGTTTCTCCCTTTCATAATTCACAACCATTGGTTTTTTCCACCTTTTTCCCTAATCCTTCGTCTCCCTTGGAGCGGTCCTTACACTGCTTGGACGTACGCAGGGCCTTGGCGTTCTACATTTCCAGGACGGCCTCTTTCCGCGGCTCCGACCGTCTGTTCATATCCTATGACCCCAGACTGAAAGGCGCCTGCATTTCTCCTCAGCGCCTCTCCAGCTGGATTGTTTCGGCCATTAAACTCTGTTATGAGCTCGGCCACAAGCCCTTGCCTTCTCAAATCTGGGCTCACTCCACGCGGGCCGTCTCCTCGTCGACAGCCTTCCTCCGTGGGATCCCTCTGGATGAAGTTTGCCAAGCAGCTACCTGGTCCCAACCTTCAACCTTCGTCAAACACTACCGGTTGGATACCAGGGCCAAGGCTTCCGCTTCCTTTGGCAGAGCTGTTCTCTCTCAAGCCTTGCCGTGACACCCTCCTCCGGTAAGCTAGCTTGGTACTCACCCATAGTGTGGTTTCACGGAGGCCACGAAGAAGAAGAACAGGTTGCTTACCTGTAACCGTGGTTCTTCGAGTGTCCTCCGTGAAGCCACACTAACCCGCCCGCCTCCCCTCTTGTCACGTCCCGTCTATTTGGACCTTGGACACGGCTAGAGGGAACTGAGGTCTTGGCGGGAAACCGCGGGAGCATGCGCGGGGGCGGGCAGACGACGGAAGTGTTTAATCTTTGCTTTGCAAGTGGTTCCGGTTCACCGCGCGGGCGCGCCGGAGTACCCATAGTGTGGCTTCACGGAGGACACTCGAAGAACCACGGTTACAGGTAAGCAACCTGTTCTTCTCTGGATGGGACAGGACAGTATGTTGGGCCATAATCACAGCATGCTCCGTGGAGAAAGAGAGAGAGAGAGAGAGAATCAATTACAGCAAAACAAGGAAGAACAAGGGAAGGGGAATACCATATAAATTGAATACCAGCCTAAATTGTGGGTGCTTGAGCAATTGTTGAAACCTTCTGAGCACGAATTATAATTGCCGCTGCACATAATTTAGCTACGTTAGACAGCATACTTGAAGTAGGACATTTTGCGATGTATATATTTTCCCCTGACAACTGGAGGCGGATGTAAAATCCCTCTGGCCATCCGGAGAATTGCTTTAAATAAGGAGGAATAGGTTTTTCCCTAATTCCATCCTATAAGGGGCAGGGCAGGAAGACATGTGCCAGTGTTTCAATTCTATCCGTCCTACAGAGGCACTTACAGTGAGAATAGGGAATCTTTTGAAACTTTCCCTCTTGTAATGCTGACGGCAGGGCATTCATCCAAGCAAATGTAAAAGCTCTGCGCTGATTCTTTGTTAAACAAAGAAATAGTTAGCAGGTTTGAAGGGGATTAGTACTGAATCGATTCATATGCTGTTAGAGGTAGCCCCCAAATCATGATGTCTCTCTACCTCCAAAATGTGTTGTTTGAGGATTTGCTTAGCCCATCTCATAGTCTGCCTGTATAAGGCACTCCATTGAGAGATCATACATTTTAAATTTAAGGGATAGGGCTGTCCTCCATGCTGAGTGGTAATTATCTGAAAATAGTAAAAAGGTTGGGGTTCTTGGGAGAAAAATTACTTTTGGCCAAATATTAAAAATGGCCAGCCAAGCCCTAACTTCCATTTTCATGAATCCCACTTCTAACCTCAGGGCTGCATTAGGCCCCCAATGGGGTACTTGTAAGAGAGCACTCAAAAATGTTGATTGAACTACTTCCAAAGAAGGATTAGGGCCCAGTTGTGCTCCGTAAAGAAGCTGCCTGAGCGGTTTAGCTGGAAATCTTTTCAAAGCTGCTGGAATGTGTGTCCCCCCCTCCCCGGTATAGAAGAATTTTATTATCGCAGAGGAAGTTTGGATGGTGAGTGGAGAGAAGGTTTCCAAGGAGAAACCGAGTGGGTCTGAATTGGACCAGTGCGATGTGCAACAATAACAACAACAGTCATGATGACAGTAACAAAACAACTGTGATATTTTTAATTTGCCTTTCTTTCTCCTAAGAAAAGACCCAAGGCAGTTTACATCATTAAAGGCAGAATATTAAAAGCTAGAAACAGAATGTTATTCAAACGTTAAAGAATAACTGACATTATGTTTAAGAGATCAGGTAAAAATATTTTGAAAAACAGATCTTGGAGCAACAAAACGTGAACTCCCCTGCTGCTTATCTCCCAGACAGTGAGTCGCCAAGGAAAAGCCTGTAGACCTTGTTGGGGAGGAAATGGCCTCTCTCTGTGTTCTGCTTGTGACGTGCCTGGCTCAGGTCGCCTTTGAGGTCTGGATGATTATCTTTCTTTCTTTTTTTCTGACAGAGACATTGCCCGAGGTTACGAGCGGATCCCGATTCCGTGCATCAACTCCATCGATAGCGAGCCCTATCCCACAAACTACAAATACGTCTCCCAGAACTGTGTGACATCCCCGACGCATATTGACCGGAACATCACTCACCTGCAGGTGGAGAGCTGTGGCCTTCCCTTCCCGGCCCTCCACCTTGGCCTTCTCGGGGGCCCAAGGAGGCTGTTCTCAGGGCCCTCTGGATGCCCGTGGGTGGAGGGGCAGCGGGTGCACGGGAGGGTCACCCTAAGGAGGGGCCTGTCCTGCCTTCTGGAGGATGCCATGGGCGGGGGGTGTCGGAAGCCTCCTCTCCCCTTGGCAAGAACAGTGTGTGTGGTTTTTTCCTTTTAAAAATTCAAACATTGGGAGCTGCAATTTGCTTGAAAAGATTGGTGACAGTCCTGATTTTTCAGTGTGGGAAGGGGTGCTTCTGCCAGAAAATGACACACACACACGCACACTCCCCACGATCGGCCTGGACGCACTCGGGAATTTTATTTCTGTCCTCTGTTGTTGCAGGGCGAGGGAGTCAGGCCTTCCCCAGATTTATAACAATAAGAATAACTTGGACCTGCCAGGTTGGAAAGGGGCCTGCCAGGGAGGCCCCAGTGGGGATTCCAGCTCCCAACCCCTGGCTCCAAAAGCCAGAGGCCTCAGCCCAACGAGTGTTGTTTTAGCCCACTCCCTTCACACTCATGGTGCCACGTGCAAAAGATGTTGAAAGCCAGACCAGAGACTTCCAGTGCTATGATAAAAGCAGAAATGGAAAAGAAAAAAAGGAGGGGGGAAGACCAGTAATGCAAGAGATGCCTTAAATCTGAAGAGGATGCATGTTAAGGCTCGTGGTTGCCCCCATATGTGAGAGTGGGAGGCGGGCAGCGCCTCATGGGCGAGTGGTTCTGCGCGGTGGCCCACTTGTCTTGGGAACCTGGTAGCCTTGGGTGAGATTACCGGAGTGGGAGGTTCCTGCTTTTACAGGCAGATCCTCAGAGGAGGAGATGCCTCTCTGCTTGTGGATGTTTGAGCTGGGCTAGATTCCCATGCCATGATTCTTCCTTACCTTTCGAGGACCCAAGTCGACTCCTTGGCACTGTCTTTTCTGGCAGAAGACATCTCAGATTCAAGAGCTGTAGAGGGTTTAGGAGTTTTGAATTTCTGATTAAATTCCCCTGGATGTGCAGCAGAAATGCAGGGATTCGTGGACCAGAATAACCTGAAGAGTCTCAAGAGACAAGAGTAAGCAAAAGAGTAAAAGTCATTTTCTTTACTTCCAGTTGTGGACAGATCAAACAACAAACAGACAAACACGACTGCTTTCAGCAACAGACATCCACAGATTCAGTGCTTCCAACAGAAAAACCTACTAAGAAGAAAGACACTGGGGGGGAAAAAACACCCACTGAATTCAAAGACAGATGGGAACAGTTGGTTATTGCCGGATAGATTGACTGTCACCCCCAGCCCAGAGTGGCTCCTCTGAGCCAAATCTACTAAAGGCAACACGTGCATTTGTAAAAACTCCCCATAGTTCTGCCACCCTCTAGGGGGGGCGCCTGCCGCTTGGACGGCACCTGCGTGTGAATTTTGCACAGGAGATGCCACTGACCCTGGTTTGTGTGTCTTTTCCTTACCAGTACTGTGTGTGCATCGATGACTGCTCTTCCAGCAAGTGCATGTGTGGACAACTCAGTATGCGGTGCTGGTACGATCGGGTGAGGACCTTCAGGGGGATTGTGGGTTTGAGGCGTGGGGTGGGACCCCTCAGAGAGGGAGTGACAGCCAAACATTTTTTTTCTTTTGAGTATAAGTCAAAGCAGAGAATCTCCAGCAGTGGCTTTTTAAATTCGGGCATGCATTGTTTTTGTTATTGCAAACTCTTCAGAAAGGTGTGGGTGATGTGAAGGTTCCACCTGAGCACCTCGGCTTTCTCGTCCATGGATGCTGAGCCCGCTTGTGAAGGGAAAGGTCTTTCTGAGTGTCCCTTGCAGGGAGAGCCCTTTCCCTGCTCTGGGTCGGGAGGGGCACCCTCGGGGACTCAGCAGCAGCCGCTCCTCCTCAGGGCAGGACAGATGTTCCCCACCCCCACCCCAGCGCAGGCAGACAGCACTTCCCTGTCCCGGGAATCCTGAGTAATCAGGTACAAATATATTTGCTGGCTGCAGTAAGGCCCCGTTTTTGGGAACAGAATGGCACCCCTAGGATAACGTAAATGAGGATCAAGTTACCTTACTGGTGTAATAGATAATGTGCTGTAGTTACAAGGCATTTCCTGACCATCTTTTTTTCAATTTGTGTGTGTGTAAGAAATTATTTCTGTAATCCTTGGAAACCGAGGAAGCTGCCTTCCTGTGCTGGATCCCTTCTTGGCCCCTCTGGCCCAAGGTGGCCAGGCTGACGGAGGCCTCTGGGCAGGATTCTTCCTGAGCCCTTACTGAGCTCTTGAGGCTTGAACCCAGAGCCGTCTGTCTCCAAAGCCGGGGCCGTGTCCTGCTCAGCCAAGGGCTCCTGTGAATGAATGGGACAAGTGTTGGGAACCCATTATCTTGGTCATCTCACTTGCCAAGTTCCAGCCCTACACGCTGGGAAGCCTTCCTCTTGGGCCCCTGCCCCCCCGACCTTTGCTCCCCCCGATGCTTCTTGGATGACAGTTTCCCGAGGCCTTCATCACCCATAGCTGGGCTGGCCAAGAAGCGTTGAGAGAGCCAAGGTTGCGGGGCCACTGCCTTGAAAGAAGGAAGAGAAAGTCCTGGCCCCTGGATGAACCAATCTCAGGCAGCTGCTTTGGGGGCTCTTCAGTGGGGCTCTCGTGAAAGAAATAATAAAAGCACTCGTACCACAAGAAGGTGGCACTAACGCAGCCTCCCTCCCTTCCCAGGATGGACGGCTCTTGCCAGAATTCAACACGGTGGAGCCCCCGTTGATCTTTGAGTGCAACCATGCCTGCTCCTGTTGGAGGACTTGCCGGAACCGTGTGGTGCAAAATGGGCTCCGGTGAGACCCGTGGAGAGTGCTTCCTGCTTGCCGGTGGCCCTGTTTGTTCCAGTGGGTGTGGGTGTGGGTGTGGGGGGGAGAGGTGCCAGAGGAGAGGACACGGGTGGCGTGATCTCCAGAGGCCCTCTCAACCCCCCCCCGGTTGCCTTTCAGGGGTGCTTTGTAGCTGAAAGAGGAGAGAGGGCAAGAGCCATCTGTAGATACGTCAGGGGTTCCCAAGAGTCTCTGGGGACCCACAGTTGGGGAGGACTGGTGTGGGCTGCTTATGGGCCGTGATGGATGCCAGAGGGGGACACCATGCACCTGGGGGGGGGGGGTAGGGGTGCAGCCACGCCTAACCCACCCGACTCCTGTGCCAGTAGGCTGGCTCCCTCCGGCCGTTTTTGCTCTGGAGCAGAGCGGGGGGAACACCTGGTATGGTGGCAGCGGTAGGGGATGGGACCCCCCTGGAGAGAGAAAAGGGAAGAGCATTGCCTAGTGAGCGCTGCTTGTTTTGAGGCAGCTCTGGTGGAATGCAGGCCAACCAATATCTGTTCATGGACTCCTTTTGATAGTTGCAGAGTTGGGCCTGGAGTCAGGAAGTGACCAAAGAGTTTGTGGGGCATTTTTTGTGGACCCGGGACTCTTTTTGGGGGGGAGGGTCTCTTCAGATGAAAGTGGAGGTCCCTGGAATTGCATTTCTGGGAGGTTTTTGTAAACCATCCTCGTTTTTTATATTAAAACCAAAGGCTACTTTGCTGGGAGGGGGTGGGGAGTTGCCTCCAAGAACATGGTGTGGCTTTTCTTTTATTGGACGGAATGTTGGCAGCCAGAGAAAAGTGGCCTGTGCCGCACCCTCGGGCAGAATGGTTTCCCTGCCTGATCCCTGATGCAGATCCATAGGAGCTGAAAGGCGCAGGTCAACCCTGGCGCCCGTGCCTGTGCCCAGGAGGCCAGCTTTCCCCTAAAGGCGTGGGTGGACCGGCCGCGGGAGAGACCCTTCTGAGGGTGTTTCCCCCCTGCTGCCTTGAAGGCCCCCTCTGTGCCCCTGGAGGTTGACAGGCTGCTGCTGCTGCTGCTTTTTCTCTCTTCCAGGGCTCGGTTGCAGCTGTTTAGGACGCAAAGGATGGGCTGGGGCGTCCGGACGATGCAGGACATTCCCTTGGGGACCTTCGTCTGCGAGTGAGTGCCTCGTGGTGGGAGAGGAAAGAGCAATGATGCACAGGCAGGCAGACTGGTGTCAACCTCTTAAACACCTCTGTGTGTGTGTGTGTGTGTGTGTGTGTGTGTGTGTGTGTCTTTTCCGCGTGATCCCTTGTAAACCATGGGGTCCACGGTTTATGGTTTCTCCACATTATGTTTTTTTAAAAGAAATGCATACATCCAGTCTCTGCATCTGCCAAGGACATGATGCTGTATGCCATCCCTTGTTCCCGTTGACACAGGAGCCCATTTTTGCAAAGGCTGTGTTGGTTCTGAGGAACCCTTTGGCGTCTCCCTTCCCTCTTGCCTTCTTGCTCACTCCGACAGCCTGCATGTCTGGAGCCCCTGGCAAGGGATCATTCCAGAGGGATGAGCGATAACATGTGCGAAACAGTCATAGCGGAGTGAGCTCTCTCTTGCTGCCAGCCCACTTGGTGGGAGAAAGTGTGTGCATGGGGGGGGGGAGAGAAATAGAAGGATGGGGACACAACCCCACGAATGAGATGGGCATGAGCACAGGACAGCTGGTGCCGTGGGCGTCCCCTTCCTCCCCTTCCCCACTGCATGGAAGACCGCTCACCAGCAACAGCCCAGCGCTGGGGTCCTCTTGCACTGGCCGCACACCAGCTGCCTCCCCGTCCAAGAGCAGGTGGGGCAGGAAGAAACTGCACACCAGTACTTGTGGGGCCAGGCTTGTAATTCAACACAAAGGGGCACCGAGCAATTCATGCTTATCTTTCTCGCTCTTTCTTTCCCTGGAATAAGGCTTCTGTTGTATAAAAAAGCTGGCCTGGCCTGGCCTGGTGTAGCTGCTGTGCCTTTCCATTGTCTCCTGGCTCTGGAGAAATGGCTGGGAAAACAAATGGGAAGAAGAGGGGGGTCCCTCCTCCTCCTCCTCCTCCTCCTCCTCCTCCTCCCTAAAGACAGCCACTTGTTTACTGGGTGGGTTCCTGGGTGAGAAAAGGCTCCCTGTTTCTGTCTAAGCGAAGCAGACACACTCAGAGAGAGCAAGAAAGCAAAAAAGAGGAAGGGGGCAATGAAGAGAAGAGAAGAGAACACACTGACCAAAGGGGTGGCAGAGAGAGAGAGAGAGAGAGAGAGAGAGAGAGAGAGAGAGAGAGAGA
>JAHTLZ010000084.1:14041-50811 GCA_023846285.1 Phrynocephalus versicolor | reverse complement strand
AGAGAGAGAGAGAGAGAGAGAGAGAGAGAGAGAGAGAGAGAGAGAGAAAGGGATGATGAGAAAGAGGAAAGTGGGTGACAAGGAGTCCGCTGATTGGTTGGAAGGGAGAGCCGAGAGGGGAAAGAATGATGGGAAAGGGAAAGGGGTGGGGTGGGGGGTCCTGGCTGCCCGCTGCTACCCTCTGTGCCGCTGGGCCCTTCCTCTCAGGCCAAGGGGGGCTTGGACTTGGTGAGGAATCACTTCCTTGCGCCTGCTGGGCGATGCAGTTCTTCTAAGTGGCAGCAAAGGCAGCCTTCTTGCCCCCCCCGCCCCCCGTCCCCCCCCACTTGGGAGGAGAAGGGGAGACTCTTCTCAGCAAGGAACCCATCCAGCAAGCAAGTGGCCGTGCTTAGGGAGGGAAAGAGGCCTTTTTCCTTCTGGGGGGGGGGATGGGGGGAGGGAAATGCCGAAATGCGGGACATGGACTTGCTGGCCTCTTAACCTACGAACGGAGAAAAAAGGGACTCAGCGTGAACTCAGTGTGGGGAAGGGGGGGCAAAGGCAAAGATTCCCCTGTATTCCCCCCCATCCTGTGGGGGTCAGAGGGATTCCCCCCCCCGCCCCCCGCCGTTTCACCAGAGCCAGGAGACAAGGAAAAGGCAGGGCAGCCAAAACATGCCAGTGCAGCCAGCTTTTTATTCTCCTTCGAAAAGGACCCAAGGCAGCTTACAGTCATGAGGGACAATATTCATGTTTGAGAACAGGGAATTGAGGGGCATCTTACAGCAATAAAAGGCAACATTAAAGCTAAAAGAGAACGCAAGCAGTTAAAGAAAAGAGTATAAATTCCATTATGAGGGATGGTGTTAACGTTGAAAACACCGGTGTATTTATGTAGCCTGTCAATGCAGTCATGTACGGTGGCCCATTGAAAAGTTACGAAGGATGGAAGCTAACATTTAAAACATAGTATCAATGCAATCATACAAGGAGATATATAAACACAAAATTATAAGTGGCTATAAACACAAAGTCTTTGTAGTCATGTATGGTAAAAAGGTAAAGGTTCCCCCCCCCCCGGCGCATGCATGCTAGTCATCTCCGACTCTAGGGGCGGAACTCATCTCCCTTTCTAAGCCAACGAGCCAGTGTTGTGCAAGTCCAGGGAAAGGACCATCACCTTGCCATCCCACTCAGCAATGTTGATGATGATCATCACCATCATCATCATGATCAAGCTACAGCCTTGAGTTGGCAGGAGCTGAAGAGATCTGCGGAAGATCACAAATTCATAATCACCAGGTTGGTTGGTTGGTTGGTCTTTACCCTGCCTTTCTCCTTGGAAAGGCTCTAGGGCAGCTTAGAACACTGAAGGTTGAATTGGGACAATGAGTACACAACAGTTGTTAACACATTCAAGGCAATATTTCAAGTTCAGAACAATGAGAGGGTGGCCGTGTTAGTCTTTCCAAGAAATGCAGGCAAAAATCAAAGAAAAACAAAACAAAATACATGTGACACCTTAAAGGCTCATATTTTAATGTAACGCTTCGTGGACACGTCCACTTGAGTGTGAAGAGTCATCTTACATCAGGCAACGTTAAAGCTAAGATCTATAAGGATACAGAAATGGTGGGGGTGGTGTGCTGGATGGTGGCACCTAAGAATAGCACAGGCAACGGCAGAGGGTCTAGAAGTGTCAAACGTGGTGGGTCTCTTGGTTCTATTCTTTCATCTTACCGCCCTTTTCTTTTTCCCTCTTGATGCTCAGGTATGTCGGAGAGCTGATTTCAGATGCCGAGGCCAATGTACGGGAAGAAGACTGTTATCTTTTTGATCTTGGCAACAAGGTAGTATTTGAGTAAACCCTTGTGGCCATAGTTGCGGGGTTCTCTGGGCCACCCAAAGTGCTCAGAGGAATCCTGGCCCTTCCTGGTTGCACCGGCTGGAGCCCTGGGCCAGCTGGTATGGCCAAAATCTCTTCTCATCTTGAAAAGAAAGGCTGTCCTTAATCAGAGGTGGCTGAGTGAGGTTTACAGGTATCCCCGTCTGTCTCGGTGTTTTTTCAGCTGGGCCACCGGTTCAGAAGTAACCGGGGTCGGAGAGGGTGGAGCACAACCTGGAGCTGAGGGAGGGAGGAGGTTTGGAGAGGGGAATCATGAATCGTTGTCTCTGATGGACAGATGCTTCATTGGTCCCATCTGTTCTCTAGGGAGAAGGGGAGGATTAGGGTTGCCGTTGGACTTTTTACTCAGACCACCAGGAATTCCACTTCTCGGATCAGATTAGAAAGTGGAACATAATGACTGTTTTGGTATTTGTACTTTTGCAATGCCTTAATCTTGCATTTCGTGTCCCTAAATGTATATAAAGATGTGTTTCTTACAGAAATGCTCCTACAAACATTAGTGGGTTGCTCTGCTCTGTTTTCTAATGAATCAATGCTGGCCTGTTCCTCCTGTTTATTTAGTTGTTTGTTTGTTCAAGTTGTCTGTGAAAATTCTCAGTCATCCAAGTGAGTTTATCTGGACGTTGAGTCATGGCAACTGGACTTCTTTTTTTTGAGAGATTGAAGAAGTCCAGTTGCCATGACTCAACTTCCAGTTCAAGTTACAATGTAAGTGGCTTTAAGAACAAAAATGGAAACAGATACTAAAGCAGAAGGAAGGCAACTGATACAGAAGGTCTAGGATTGTTGGATCACTCTGGTTTGGGCCTCTGGGCGTGGAGCCAGAGGTCGGGATTTTGATTCTCCACTGAGCCTCCTTGAGAGGGGCTGGACTGGATGGCCCTGAGAGTCCCCGTCCAGCTCTCCCGGTCTAAGAGGAGGAGGAGGAGGAGGAGGAGGATAAGGTTATGCTGAATCCTAAAAGAATTACAGTATTACAAACCAGCCAAACAGAACTGGTGGCATGACTTCAGATGCTGACATCTCTCTCTCTGATGCAAAAATAGTCTTTCAGATGTTTTTGTTTTTGTGTTCTGAGTGGCTTTGGCCTTTGCCCACCTTCCCTCTCCCAACTCCCTCCTCCCCCCAAGAAGGTAAATAAAAAGAACAGCCACGCCCACAAGCACGTGGTCCTGATGGGGTTTCCTGGCAGCCAGGCGTGCCTTTGCCCAAGATCCTCTCCCTCCCGAGGGAGGCTCCTCCCTTCCGCTCCGGATGGATCCCCAGCCTTCCCTCCCCCCATCCACCCCCACCCCTCCCCCTGGTCAGTTCGTGTCCTGTAGTTACTGGATTTGCACCCTCCTTACTGTTTGGGTGGTTTTCCTGCAACTCTAAACACACATCTCCCCACCCCACGGTGTGTGTGTGTGTGCGCGCACGCGCACGTGTGTGCGTGCATATGAACATTTTCTGCTCTTTCGGAAATCTTGGTCCTCTCACAAGCTTGTTTAATAACTTCCTCCTTGGATAACGCAAGAGTTACATCTTGGATGCTGATTGTGAAGTGACTGGCTTTGGGGATTTTTGTTGTTTTTATTTCATATCTTGAGGGACTGTAACCACTCCCCATGGTTTTTAAGGCTGACAAAGCACTGTGTGTTCCCTCCCCCTTCCTCGCCCCCACAAACCCCCTTCCCAGGACAGGGACATCTACTGCATCGATGCTCGTTTCTATGGCAACATCAGCCGGTTCATCAACCATTTCTGCGAGCCAAACCTCATTGCCGTGCGTGTCTTCATGTCCCACCAGGACCTCCGCTTCCCCAGAATCGCTTTTTTCAGCAGCAGGAACATCCAGGCGGGAGAAGAGATCGGGTAAGCCGTGGTTGGGAGGGAGGCAGCCCGTGAAGAGGAAACGGGAGGGGGAAAGGGGTTGCAGGGTGGCATAAGGGGTGGGTCCCTCTCTTCTTTAGAGCACGGCCCAGCTTTCTTCCATGGGAGATGGAATGCCTGGTGATTATTTTGATGCTCTTAATGTTTTGACTGGCTAGAAGCAGGTCCAGTCATTCTGATGAAAAGAGCAGTTGCCCTGGATGCTGAAATCACGTCAGGTGTTCTAGAGAAGCAGTTCTGGCCGATTTTTCTACCTGGCCAATTATCCCCCTTGCAAATCAAGCACGTGCTTGCCTCTTTAAAGCAAATCAGAAAACCAAGCCAGCGGATTCTAATCAGTCCCTCCTTGTGCTTCATGCCCGTTCCTTTTCTTCCTCCACTTCAGGAGCAGCCTCTTCTAGTGGTGCATGTAGCCCAACACAAGCATGTCATTCCTGTAGCTGGACGGAGAGTGGTTTTCAGAGGGCTTGTCCTAAGGCTGTGCTTCCCAACCCTTGGGTCCCCCGGATGTCATTGGACCACACACTTTCCAGGGCAGCCAGTGGGAAAGGCTTCTGGGAGTTGTAGTCCAAGAACATCTGGGGGACCCAACTGCTGGGGTATACAGCAGGACTGATGGAAGAGTTAACACAAGGAATCAAAAGGTGAATTTTGCAAACATCCCTATCTCCCTGGCGGTCACCATGGAACCACCCGCTCAACTAATACCTGTCAATCTGTTCATAAATGACCTGGAGACAGGGATAAGCAGTGAGGTGGCCAGGTTTGCGCATGACACAAAACTTTTCCAGGTGGTAAAAACCAGAGGAGATTGTGAAGAACTCCAGAAGGATCTCTCCAAACTGGGGGAATGGGCTGCGAAATGGCAAATGTGTTTTAATGTAGGCAAATGTAAAGTAATGCATGTTGGGGCAAAAAAAATCAAAACTTTATCCATCAACTCATGGGCTCTCAGCTATCCCTGACGAATCAGGAAAGAGATCTTGGTGTGTTGGTGGACAACTCAATGAAGGTGTCTGCCCAATGTGTGGCAGTGGTGAAGAAGGCCAATTCCATGCTAAGGATTATCAAAAAGCGCATTTAAAATAAACCAGCCAAGATTATAATGACATTAGACAAAACGAGGCCGCACCTGGAGTATTGTGATGAAGCCACTGTGAGATACAGGAAGCTGGACGAGATGGGCCTTTGGCCAGATCCAGCATGGCTCTTCTTATGTCCTTATGTCTTTGCTCTGATGCAGTTAAACAGCTTCCTTGGTCTTTTGCTGACCCCAGCGTTCGGCCACTTAGGACACAGATGTTGACGTATACATTTGAGCAGCCACACTCTTAGGCCACCTTATTTTCTATTGCCCTGCTGGACTGTGTATGTCTATTCATAAAAAATTCTAGTTCATTGTACTCATCATCATTATCATCCTCTTCAAAATATGGATTGTCCCTTTGCCTGCCAGTTCGGGAGTGACTCTCCTGGGTGTCCCCAGCAAACAACTCTCTCTCTTTTTCTCTCTCTCCCCCCCTTCCTTCCCTGCCACCCCGGTCTCAGGTTTGATTATGGCGAGCGTTTCTGGAACATCAAGGGCAAGTACTTCAGTTGCCTCTGTGGGTCCCTGAAGTGCAGGCACTCGAGCGCCGCCTTGAGCCTCCGGTTGGCAAGCCCAGCCTCCTCCCAGGAGACACTGGAAAACAGACTTCCCGACACCAGCTCTGGATTGACTGCCTTGGCGCCCTCAGCATCAGAAGCGGCATCGACAACAGCAACGGCGGTGGTGACAGCAGCTTCCGCCTTTTGAGGGCTCTCCTCAGGCCCCCTTCTACCCCCTGCCCCCCACCGGATCCCCCTCCCAACATCCACTGATGAAATGGTTTTGCTCCCTGATCGCTTCCTGGGACATCGTCGTGGCTGCTGGATGAAGGGACGGACCAGGAGGCACCCGAATCCCTGTGCTGCAAAACCCCCCTTTTGTGGGGGGGGGGGGGGGGGCTGGGGGCGGTGGCTGATTCCATGGGTTTGTGCTGAATGACACACACACACACAGAGGGGGGGGTGTGTCTAAGAATCAAATGGGTGTCTCTGTTTCCAAATCTCTCTAATCCACTTCTAATAAAATTCTGAATACTTGCTGGCCAAGACCACCCTCCCTCTTCTAGGTCTGTTTGGGAGCGGCCTTGGCTGGCAGCTGGACGTCGTCTTTCTCTTCCTTTGCTCACTGTCCAAGGGTCATCATCTTTGTCCCGTGCCTCCCAGGCCCAGCTCTCCCACCCCCAGCTCCACCCCCAGCTCGTGTCGTCTTCTTCGGGGCTGCTCTCGGCTACAGGAGGCTCCCGGGGAGAGGTCTCGCCTGCCAGCGCCTCCACCCCCCCCGCCTTCGCGGCTTTTTCTTCACTGCTTGTCCTTCATGTTCAGAAGCTGTTGGGGACACATCTTTCATGACACTAACACCTTAAATGAAAAAGAGGAAAGGAGACATGGAGGACACTTGTGTCTATTATTATTTACATTCAGAAAACGCATTTATGGAGAACCTTGACCCATGAGTAGGCAGCCCCACAACATGGCGAAGGGGACAGGTGGGTTCTCTGCCAGCCCTACATTTCTGGGCACTTCCTTTCCCCCCTTCCCCCCCCCCTCCAGCAACCCATTATGAGGTTGAGGTTGCATTGAACTGATCTTATTCTTTACCTTTGGGAGGGGCGTGAAAGCAAGAGCCCCCAAAGAACCCGGTTCCCTCCCCAGCCTTGACCAACCAAGCGACTCAACGGTGCTGATTCTAGTGTGATTTTTACTCACAGAGTGAATATAAATTTCAGTTGTACAATAAAAAAAGGAGGGGGGGGGAGAACAAAATGATTTTAGTATAAAACACAGGGATGAAAACCCACAAAACTTTTTTAAAAATTGGTAGAATTGTAGTGAAAAACAAATTGCCATCATCTTTTGTATGGTGGCAAAGGAGGTCATTTTGATTCCCCCCTTTTCTCTTTTCATATATCTTTAAATACTGTAAATTAGTGCATTACCAGGTTTTGGGGGCCTTTTCCTTCCCCCTTGCACCCCTGCTTCCTCCCCTGCCTCCCGTCTTTTTTTCTTTTTAATTTTTCATTTCCTCCCCTCCATTTGGGCGCATCTCTTCAAAAGCGTTCATATTGCCAGGTGTTTTTTGTTTAGTTTTGTTTGGCGTTTTTTTTTCTCTTAAATGTTTTTGACCGTTTCAAAGGCGACATCTTTTGCCGCCTGTTATTTCTTTGTTCTGTTTTCAATGAGATCAATAAAAAGTGCTCTAAAAACATTTTTATTTTTGTTCAGTCTCTTCTGTTGGGGTTGGAGTCATTCTTGTAACCTCTTAGGTACCGAGAGGGCCAGAGGAGAAAGTTGCTGAAGGGGGGAAATCTCTCCCCACTGGAGCACCCCATGTATAAGGCCAACATTATACAGAACCATTGATCAGAACCAAAGGTGGGACTGGTTTATTTATGTTTTGTATTATACTGCCACCTAATGGTTTACAGTTGTCACAACAACCATGCAGGAAAGACCAAGGGAAGTTGTCTCTGGGTCCCCCTAGAGACCAGATCTAATACTGCATCTTGAAAATAATCCTCTTATAACCCCGGGCCTATTGTGGGGTGCTTTCATCACGCATTAGAATATAGAGCAGAATGGTCTTGTTCCTTTGGGCTGTGAAGCCCCCAGGGAAACCTCTACAACATTACTGTTACAATGTCGGGCTCAACTTCCAGGCCATGAGGACAAGGAGTGGATGTTTCTGAGGGAGAGCGTGAGGGGAAACATGAAAGCTGCAAAGGGAGGCTTGGGTCCCCACATGTTCATTTTGCAGGGCAGGGGGGGGTGAATTGTATGGAGCGCCCGAGTGTCCTGTCTTCAGTATCCTGTGTCCTGTCTTCAGTAGAGGGTTGTTATAGATTGATTATAGATTTGGGGGTGCTTATAGATTGAAATTTTGTTGTTTGTCCTGTTAAAGCTTTTGTTGGAAAAAAAACCCTGCCAAGTGAACAAATTGCCATACCACTTTGACCATTTTAGCTAGAGCTCAGAGAATGACGACGATGATGAAAGTGAAGTCCTGTGTGATCTGTTATTGATTTTTCTGATTCTTGTTTAGAATAAAATAAAATAAAAATTACAAATAAAAATAAAAATAAATAAAAAACGTGCCAACCTGGGCCGCAGGCCAGCTGGTGGGAGCGTACATAAATTTTTAAAAAAACTGGCAGATCCCACCACCACAGAAGCAAAAAATTAAAATAATTAAACATAAAAATAAAAATTAGAATAAATAAAAAACATGCTGACCCAGCCCACGATCTGCACGGTCAGCAAGAGTAAAACAAAAGAAAAAAGAAGGGGAAAAACCTGAGCCAAAACAGCCAGGGGTGTGAGAGAAAATAAAAATTAAAATTACAAAAAACTTTTTTTTAAAAATGCACCAATCTGGTCCACAGGCCAGCTGGGGAGAGCGTGCATAAATTTTTTTAAAAAGAAAAAAACGGGCAGACCCCACCACTGCAGGAGCAAAAATTAAAATAATATTAAACATAAAAATAAAAATTAGAACAAATAAAAAACATGTAGACCCAGGCCGAGAGCCGCATGGTCGTCAAGAGCAAAACAAAAGATAAAAGAAGAGGAAGAAAAACGGCACTAAACTGGCCAGGGGCAAGAGAAAAAAATAAAATAATTTAAATAAAAATAAAAATAAAAAAGCATGCCGACCCATCCCGCAAGCCAGCTGGTGGGAGCGTGCATAAATTTTTTAAAAAACTGGCAGTCCCCACCACCGCAGGAGCAAAAATTTAAAATAATTAAACATAAAAATAAAAATTAGAACAAATAAAAAACATGCCAACCCGGCCCGGGAGCTGCATGGTCGGCAAGAGTAAAACAAAAGAAAAAAAGGAAAAAAATCTGTGCCAAGACAGCCAGGTGCGTGAGAACAAAATAGAATAATTAAATTACAAATAAAAATTTTAAAAAGCACCAACCCAGACCTCAGGCCAGCTGGTGGGAGCATCCTTTGGAGACTCGCCCAGGGGGTCCGAGGAGACTCTGGTGCTCTGCAGAGCCAGGGGGGTTGGTGTCCCCTTAGTGGACACCATAGGGCCCGCCCAGGGGATATCAGTGCCCAGCTTGGCTGGGCTGCCTGGTTTCCTTGGACAGCGTCGGATGCCGCAGGCGGTGGCAGCGCCCGGCTGCTCTGACGCTTTTTCCCTGGCTGGAGCCTCTGCGGTGTCATCTTGCCCGCCAGGGGTCATTGCTGTACTGGCGCCAATAATGCAGGGGAGTGTGGTGGCATCTAGAGGGATCCGATCACCATGGGTGGTGGCAGCACCCGGTCAGGGAACGGACCCCTATGCCTCCTTTGCTTTTTGGATTTCATTGCACCGAATTTTGTGTCCCTATTGCTTCTCTGGAAACTTACAGTCATCCTCCTTGGGCTTTGGCCTGGACTTTGGAGTGATCCGTCCCCTGCCCTGGACTTTTCCACTGCACCAGCGAATCTCTTCTTCTGAGCACAGGACTCTTTACATCCGCCCAGTGCACCAGTGATTTCTTACATCTGAGCACTGGACTTTCTCCATCTGCCTGCCGTACCAGCGAACCTCTTACACTTGAGCACAGGTTTAGACTGACCATCTTTCCTTCCCTAGTGCTTGCAGACCAAGTGCTTGCAGTTAATCTACCGTGCCATCACTTCCGATCTCAGAAGCGCAGGGTGCCCCTGTTCCACATACTTATGTTGGGGTTGTAGTCTTTGCCTGGCACCCAGCCCTCATGGGCTGGTTCCAGGCGCGTCCATGATGGGGTGCTTGGAGGCTTCATTTGGGGCCGGTTTCTGGGGGGAGCCTGCCTTGGACTGCTGGCGGGTGGAAGAGGTTGGTGGTTTCTGGTGATTGGTTTGTAGTCCCATTCTGCCAGCGTCTCTGGTCTGTCTTGCCTCCTAGTTAATGCCAGGTTGGTTCATAAAAAAACACCAATCATCCACGATGTGATCGTGGATAAGCGAACCGACCTGGCTTGTATTACGGAGACCTGGGTGGGCGTAGAGGGTGGGGCTTCCCTCTCCCTGTTGTACCCTCCCCCCCGGGTTCAAGGTCCAGTGGGCGGGCAGGCCAGAGGGTAGAGGGGGTGGGGTGGCCATGGTTTATAGGGAATCTCGTCATGTTAGCAGTTCTGTGGCAATGGTGTGTTCCGGGGTTGAATGCCTTTATCGGTGGCTCAGGGAGATAAGTTTGGTATTGTGCTGGTGTACCGTGCTCCCCGCAACCCAGCTCAATCCTTTCCAGAGATCGCGGAGTTCGTCTCAGCGGCCCTGTTGAGGTCCCCCCCCCAATTGGTGGTTGGGGACTTCAACGTGCATGCCGAGGAGGAACTCTCTGGTGCGGCTCTGGAATTCATGGAATCCATGACTTCCATGAATCTATCTCAGCATGTTGTATGTCCCAACCATAGAGCAGGCCATACCCTGCACCTGGTTTTTACCTCCATGTCGTCAGATTCATGTCTGAGTGTTAGGGGTGTTTCGCCCTTGCCCGTGTCATGGTCAGACCATCACCTGCTAAAGTTTTCCCTGTCGATCGCCACCCCGCCCCGCGGGGAGCATCAGCCCTATATTTGGGCCCGCCCCCGTAGGCTCCTGGACTCTGCTAAGTTCATGGAAGCCTTCAGGGAGCTTTCAGGCGGCCTGGCAGATGATCCGATGGGTGCCCTGGTTGATAGGTGGTATGAGGGTGCCACCGGGGCGGTGGACCAGATCGCCCCCAAGCGCCTCCTGTGCTGTGGAGACCGCTCCTCGCCGTGGTATACGGCTGAGCTGCGGTTGA
This sequence comes from Phrynocephalus versicolor, assembly GCA_023846285.1. Taxonomy (NCBI): domain Eukaryota; kingdom Metazoa; phylum Chordata; class Lepidosauria; order Squamata; family Agamidae; genus Phrynocephalus; species Phrynocephalus versicolor. Next base: position 40,206 of record JAHTLZ010000084.1, on the reverse strand, counting down.
TGAAACAAGAACGCAGGAGGCTTGAGGTCATTTGGAGGGTGAATCAGACGGCAGAGAGTTGGGCTGCTCTTAAGCAGCTGACCGGCCGCTATGTTCGCGCAATTAGGGATGTTAGAACAGCTTTTGTCTCCCTGAGAATTGGCGAGGCCTCGAACCGCCAGGCTGAATTGTTCCGGGTGGTTCGGGACCTCGCCAATCCCGGTCAGCTGAGGCCTCCTCCTAGTGAGTTCACTAGCGAGCAATTTGCAGCCCATTTTAGAACTAAAATAGAGGCCATCCGCTCCTATTTGCCCTCCGGCTGCACTAGTCCATCCCCGGATGTCCCTGGGGCCTCACCACCTCGGTCTCCTCTCCTGGATGAGTTTGGGCCGGTGTTCCCAGTGGAGGCCTCAGAGTTATGGCTTGTTGCCGACCAGCGGCTAGCCCTTTTGACCCTTGCCCAGCTTGGCTTATCAAGTCTGCTGAAGGGAACATGCCTGAGTGGGTTTCGACCATTGCCACAGCCTCCTTTAGGGAGGGATTGCTCCCTTCCCGGCTGAAGGAGACCGTGGTTGAGCCCACTCTGAAAAAGATCGGCATACCGTCGGACGATTTATCCAGCTATCGTCCAATTGCCATTGTTCCCTTTCTGGGCAAGGTAGTAGAGAGGGTGGCTGCCGTCCGGCTCCAGTCATACCTGGAGGAAAACTGTATCCTGGATCCCTTCCAGTCTGGGTTCAGGCCGCTTCCTGGGACCAAGACTGCCCTGGTCGCTCTGCAGGATGACCTCCTCAGGGAAACTGACAGGGGGTGCTCCTCCCTGCTGGTTCTCCTTGATCTGTCAGCTGCCTTTGATACTGTTGACCACGGTAACCTGCTGGTCCGGCTCGCTGAGGCGGGAATTGGGGGACTGGCTCTGTCCTGGCTCTGTTCCTTCCTTGGCGGTCAGTCTCAGCGGGTTCAGCTGGGTGATGACTTGTCAGCTCCTTGGACTCTCCCTTGTGGCCTGCCCCAGGGGTCGGCAATCTCTCCCATGCTGTTCAATGTTTACATGAGGCCGCTGGCGGAGGTCATCAGGAGATTTGGAGTTCGCTGTCATCAGTACGCGGATGACACGCAGCTCTATCTCTCCTTTTTGTCTTCTGCAGTGGAGGCAGTCTGCTCCCTCGACCTGTGTTTGGAGGCAGTTCTGGAATGGACCAGGACTAACCGGCTCAGGCTGAATCCGGAGAAGACGGAAGTTCTGTTCTTTGGGGCATCCTCACCCGGGTACAATGGCCCCCTCCCTAGTCTGGGGGGGGGTTCCCTCCAGCCTACAGACAGGGCCAGGAATCTGGGTGTGGTCCTGGACTCGGCCCTCTCCCTGGAAGCCCAGGTGATGGCTGTCTCCAGGGCCGCTTTTATCCACCTCCGCAGGATCACCCAGATCTGTCCCTACCTCGACGAGTCATCCCTGAGGACAGTCATGCAGGCCTTAGTGATTTCAAGGATCGACTATTGCAATGCCCTCTACGTGGGGTTGCCCTTGACCCTTGTCCGGAGGCTCCAGCGGGTGCAGAATGCAGCGGCCGGGCTGGTGGTGGGTGCTCGTAGATTCGAGCACATCCCCCCTGTTCTGGCCCGCTTGCATTGGCTACCCGTTGCCCTCCGGATCAGGTTCAAGCTTCTGGTTTTGACTTTCAAAGCCCTCCACGGCTTGGGACCAGAGTACCTGGCGAAGCATATCTCTCAGAGGTCAACTGGGACCAGACCCACGAGAATGGCGCAGGCGCGCTCACTGAGGGTGAGCTGCTCCTTGCAGAGTCCCTGCCCGCCTTTAAAAGGGCTTTGAAAACCTACCTGTTTAAGGAGGCTTTTGGCGACATTCTTGCCTAGGTTTCCGGGTTTGTTGTTGTTGTGGTTTTTTTGCTGCCTGCGTGATCCTTGTTGGGTTTGCCCTCCTCCTCTTCTTATTGGTATTGTTTTCATCTCTTTTGCTTTGCTTTATTGTTAGCCGCCCAGAGTTCCTATTTGGAAGATTGGCGGGATATAAGTGCAATAAATAAATAAATAAATAAACAAACAAATAAATAAATAAATAAATACATACATACATACATACATAAATACATACATACATAAATACATAAATAATCTGGCTGGGGAGACCTTTACATCCTGCCTTGATGACCGGTAGGGAAGGCATATTACTATTTTTATTTTATTGTTTTATATTTATATATATTGATTATTGTATTTCATTTTCTTATTGTATTATTGTATTTGTATTGTTTTTGTTTTTTATTGCATTTATTGTATTGTATTTTTTCTCTTTTTTCTCTTTTTTCTCTTTTTCTTTTTTTCTTTTCTTTACTAGGTGACGGCAGGGTCTTTTATTCCTGTGTTGTCTGGTCGTGGAAGGTACGCTGTGAACGGAGGGATTAGTCGGATGAGAAGAACTCGGGTCTGGCAGATGGTGGCGGTCCCCCATTCTGATCCCTCCATTCACCGCCATGTTTCAGGGAGCCATTTTGCCGGTGCCTCTGACATGTCCTGCCTCCTGGTTAACGCCAGGTCGGTCCATAATAAGATCCCCATTCTCCCATGATGCCATCATGGATGAGCGGGCCGACCTGGAGTGCATCATCGAGACCTGGGTGGGTGAGGAGGGAGGGGCTTCCCTCTCCCTGCTGTGCCCCCCCCCCGGGTTCAAGGTCCAGTGGGCGGGCAGGCCAGAGGGTAGAGGGGGTGGGGTGGCCATGGTTTACAGGGAATCCCTTTCTGTTAGCAGATCCACGGCAATGGTGTATCCTGGGTTAGAATGCCTTCTTGTATCCGTGGGTCAGTGGCATAGGATTGGTATTGTGCTGGTGTACTGTGCTCCCCTCAACCCAGCCCAAACCTTTCCAGAGATCTCTGAGTTCGTCTCGGCTGCCCTGTTGAGGTTCCCCCGCCTTTTGGTGGTTGGGGACTTCAATGTGCATGCCGAGGCAGAGCTTTCAGGAGCTGCTCTGGAATTCATGGAGTCCATGGCCTCCATGAACCTATCTCAGCATGTTGTTTGCCCCACCCATAGTGCTGGCCATACCCTGGATCTGGTCTTTTCCTCCATGTCAGTGGACTCCCTTCTGAGGGTTGGGGACATTGTGTCCCTACCCGTGTCATGGTCAGACCATCATCTGCTAAAATTTTCCCTGTCGTTTGCTGCCCCGCCCCGCGGGGAGCGTCAGCCCATTCTTTGGGCCCACCCCGGAGGCTCCTAGACCCTGATTGGTTCATGGAGGCCTTCGGGGAGCTCACTGGCAATCTGGCTGATGATCCGGTTGAAGTCCTGGTGGACAGGTGGTATGGTGGTGCCGCTAGGGCTGTCGACCGGATCGCCCCCAAGCGCTTCCTTCAATGTGGAGCTCACTCCTCTCCGTGGTTCACGAATGAGTTGCGGGTGATGAAACAAGAACGCAGGAAGCTTGAGTGCAGCTGGAGGAAAGTTCTTAAGAGGCTGACCAGTTGCTATGTTCATGTGATCAGGGACACTAGAACGTCCTTTACCTCCCTGAGAATTGGAGATGCCTCGAACCGCCAGGCGGAGTTGTTCCAGGTGGTTCGAGACCTCTCCAATCCTGGCCAGCCGGGGCCTCCTCCTAGTGAGTTCACTAGCGAGCAATTTGCAGCCTATTTTAGATCCAAGATAGAGGCCATCTGATCCGATCTCGACTCCGGTTGTGCTAATCTCTCCATTGTCTTCCCGGGGGCCTCACCCCCTCGGTCTCCTAGACTGGTTGAGTTTGGGCCTGTGTCACCAGAGGAGGTCTCCAGGGCTATGGCCTATTGCCAGCCTGCTGCTTCCCCTTTCGACCCTTGCCCAGCTTGGCTTATTAAATCTGCCGGAGGGAACATGCCAGAGTGGGCATCATTTATCGCCACTGCTTCCTTTAGGGAGGGAACTTATTCTTCCCAGTTGAAGGAGGCGGTGGTGAAGCCCATTTTGAAGAAGTCCGGCCTTGCATCGGACTATTTAGCCAGCTATCGCCCAATTGCTATTGTTCCCTTCATGGGCAAGGTCGTTGAGAGGGTGGCCGCGGTCCAGCTTCGGTCATACCTGGAGGAATACCACATCCTGGATCCCTTCCAATCTGGGTTCAGACCACTTCATGGGACCAAGACAGCCCTGGTCGCGCTGCAGGATGACCTCATCAGGGAGGCTGATAGGGGATGTTCCTCCCTGTTGGTCCTCCTTGATTTGTCAGTGGCTTTTGATACTGTCGACCATGGTATCCTGTTGGAATGGCTTGCCGAGGTTGAAGTCGGGGGCACAGCTTTTTGCTGGCTCCGTTCCTTCCTTGGAGGTCGGTCCCAGCGGGTACAGCTGCGGGATGACTTGTCAGCTCCTTGGATGCTCCCTTGTGGGGTTCCCCAGGGGTCGGCAATCTTCCCCATGCTGTTCAACATTTATATTAGGCCGCTTGCGGACGTCATCAGGAGATTTAGAGTTCGCTGTCATCAGTACGCTGATGACACACAGCTCTATCTCTCCTTTTCTTCATCTGCAGTGGAGGCTGTTCGCTCCCTCAACCTGTGCCTGGAGGCAGTTCTGGAATGGACCAGGATCAACAGGCTCAAACTCAATCTGGAGAAGACTGAGGTACTGTTTTTGGGGGTGTCCTTGTCTGGGTACAATAGCCCCTTCCCTAGTCTGGGGGGAGTTTCCCTCCAGCCTACGGACAGGGCCAGGAATCTGGGTGTGGTCCTGGGTTCGGCCCCCTCCCTGGAAACCCAGGTGACAACCGTTACCAGGGCTGCTTTTTTCCACCTCCGCAGGATCGCCCAGATCCGTCCATACCTTGACGAGTCCTCCCTGAGGACAGTTGTGAAGGCCCTTGTGATCTCACGGATAGATTACTGCAATGCACTCTACGTGGGGTTGCCCTTGACCCTTGTCCGGAGACTTCATTGGGTGCAAAATGCGGCGGCCAGACTGGTGGTGGGTGCTCGCAGATACGACCACATCACCTCAGTTCTGTCTCGCCTGCATTAGTTACCCGTTGCCCTCCGGATAAGGTTCAAGGTCCTGGTTTTGGTTTTCAAAACCCTCCACGGCTTGGATCCTGAATACCTGTCGGAGCACCAAAACTGCCAGAGGTGCGAGGAAAAAAAATTTAAAAAAATAAATGTGCCAACTGGCCCACAGGCCAGGTAGTGGGCGTGTGCAAAAATTAAAAAAAAAACCAGCAGACACCACCGGCAAGCAGCAAAAAATAAAAGGAAACATAAAAATAAAAAATAGAAAAGATAAAAAAACCCACTGACCCGGCCTGGGAGTCGCATGGTCGGCAAGAGTAAAACAAAAGAAAAAAGAAGAGGAAAAAATTCTATGCCACGACAGCCAGGGGCGTGAGAACAACATAGAATAATTAAATTACAATAAAAATAAAACTGCCAGGGTGCGAGAAAATAAATAAATAAAAAAAATGTGCCACCCGGCCCGAAGGCCAGATGGCAGGCGCATGCATAAATTTTTTAAAAAAACCAGCAGACACCACCGGCCTGCAGCAAAAAATAAAAGTAAACATGAACATAAAAAAAGAAAAAATTAAAAAAAACACCGACACAGCCCAGGACTCACATGGTCAGCAAGAGTATAACAAAAGAAAATAGAAGAGCAAAAAAGGGGGCGCCAAAACAGCCAGGGGCGTGAGAAAAAATAAAATAATTATAATTACAAATAAAAATAAAAATGCACCAACCCGGCCAACAGGCCAGCTGGTTAGAGTGTGTATAAATAAATGTTTTTTAAAAACTGGCTGACCCCACCACTGCAGGAGTAAAAAATAAAAATAATTAAACATAAAAATAAAAATTAGAACAAATAAATACATGCCGAACCAGCCAGGGAGCAGTATGGTCGACAAGAGTAAAACAAAAGAAAAAAGAAGAGCAAAAAAAGAAAACTGCACAAAAAACTGCCAGGGGCGAGAGAAAAAAAATTAAAAATTAAAATAAATGCGCCAACCGGCCCACAGGCCAGGTGGTGGGCGCGTGCATAATTTTTTTTAAAAAAACACCAGCAAATACCACCAGCATGCAGCAAAAATTTAAAATACTTAAACATAAAAATTAAAATTAAAAAAATTATAAAAACATGCCGCCTCGGCCCGGGAGCTGCATGGTAGGCAAGAGTAAAAGAAAAGAAAAAAAGAAGAGGAAGAAAAACTGCACTAAAACGGCCAGGGGCAAGAAAAAAAATAATTAAAAATAAAAATAAACAAGCACGTGGACCCATCCTGCAAGCCAGCTGGTGGGAGTGTGCATAAATTTTAAAAAAATGGCAGACCCCACCACCGCAGGAGCAAAAAATAAAAATAATTAAACATAAAAATAAAAATTAGAACAAATAAAAAACATGCCGACCCAGTCCGAGAGAGAGTCGGCAAGAGAAAAACAAAAGAAAAAAGAAGAGCAAAAAACCCCCGCACCAAAACAGCCAGGGGCGCGAGAAAAAGTAAAATAATTAAAATTACAAATAAAAATAAAAAATAAAAAATGTGCCAACCGGGCCTGCAAGCCAGCTGGTGAGAGTGTGCATAAATAAATAAATAAATAAAAACTGGCAATCCCCACCACCGCAGGAGCAAAAATTAAAATAATTAAACATAAAAATAAAAATTAGAAAAAATAAAAAACATGCCGACCCGGCCTGAGAGATAGTCGGCAAGAGTAAAACAATAGAAAAAAGAAGAGGGAAAAAAACTGTGCCAAGACAACCAGGGGCGTGAGAACAAAATAAAATAATTAAACTACAAATAAATTTTTTTAAAAGCGCCAACCCGGACCACAGGCCAGCTGGTGGGAGCATGCATAATTTTTTTAAAAAAGAAAACAAAATGGCAGACCCCACTGCCGCAGGAGCAAAAATTAAAAATAATTAAACATAAAATCATAGAATCATAGAGTTGGAAGAGACCTCATGGGCCATCTAGTCCAACCCCCTGCCATGCAGGAACCCCCATCACAATATTTTCGACAGATGTCCATCCAGCCTCTGCTTAAAAACCGTCAAAGAAGGAGACTCAACCACCCTTTGTGATAGCATATTCCACTGCCAAACAGCTCTAAATGTCATGAAGTTCTTCCTAATGTTCAAATGAAATCTCTTTTCTTGTAGTTTGAAACCATTGCCCTGAGTCCTAGTCTCTGAAGCCATGGAAAACAAACCTGTTCCCTCTTCAATATGACATCCGTTCAAATATTTAAACATAGCTATCATATCTCCTCTCAGTCTTCTTTTTGAAAGGCTAAACATTCCCAGTTCCTTAAGCCATTGCTCATAAGACATTTCCTCCAGACCCTCAACCATCCTAGTCACCGTCCTCTGCACCCGCTCAAGGTTGTCAACATGCTTTTAAAATTGAGGCACACAGAACTGGACACAGTACTCCAGGTGGGGTCTGACCAGAGCAGAACAGAGTGGCACTATCACTTCCCTTGATCTAGACACTATGGTTCTGTTGATGCAACCAAGAATCACATTGGCTTTCCTGGCCGCCGCATCACACTGCTGACTCATATTTAGTTTGTGGTCCACCAAGACTCCCAGATCCCTTTCACAGGTACTATTTTCCAGCCAGGTGTCTCCCGTCCTATATCTGTGCAAGTCATTCTTTTTAACCAAGGTCCAGCACCCTATATTTTATCTCTGTTGAGACCAATTCTGTTAGCTTTGGCCCAGCACTCTAATCTGTCAAGGCCATTTTAGATTTTCTACCAATTTGGTATCATCTGCAAATTTAATTAGCATACTCTCTATTCCTTCCTCCAATTCATTAATAAATATATTGAACAGCACTGGACCCAGAAAAGAACCCTGGGGCACCCCACTGGTCACGTCTCTCCAAGCTGAAGATAGGCCATTTATGATCACCCTTTGGGTGTGATCAGTCAACCAATTACAAATCTACCTAACAGTTGCACTATCTATCCAACTTTCTATTAACTTCTTAGCAAGAATACCATGGGGAACCTTATCGAAGGCCTTACTAAAGTCCAGATAAGCAATATCCACAGCATTTCCCTCATCCACCAGGCCTGTAATTCTATCAAAGAAAGAGATCAAAATAGTCTGGCATGATTTGAAACCTGTGTTGACTTCTTCTAATGACAGCATTGTTTGTTAAATAATTGCAGACTGACTGTTTAATAATCTGCTCTAGGATCAAGCTGACTGGGCGGTAATTATTTGGGTCCTATTTTTTCCCCTTTTTGAAGATGGGGACAACATTAGCCCTCCTCCAATCGATGGGGACTTCCCCTGTTCTCCAGGACTTCTCAAAGATTATTGCCAATGGTTCTGAAATTACTTCTGCCAGTTCTTTTAATATCCTTGGGTGTAATTCATCTGGCCCAGGAGACTTAAATTCATTTAATGTTTCCAGGTGTTCCTGTACTACCTCTCTACCTATTCTATGTTGCAATTACCATCCTACCTCATCTACACTTTGTCCCAGTGGATCTCTTTCTTCCTTTTTGGAGAAAACGGAGGCAAAGAAGGTGTTGAGTAGTTCTGCCTTTTCCTTGTCTCCTGTTAGAAAATGGTTATCCTCGCCACGCAGAGAGCCTATCATTTCCTTATTTTTCCTTTTGCTGCGGACATAACTAAAGAAACCCTTTTTACTATCTTTAATCTCTCTGGCAAGTCTTAGTTCGTTTTGCGCTTTAGCTTTTTTACCATCCCCCTGCATATATTAGCTGTTTGCTTATATTCCTCTTTGGTGCATTTCCCATTTTCCATTCCTTGTACTTGTTTTTCTTTAGAGTTAGCTGAGTTGAAAGTTCTTTAGTAAACCATTGTGGCTTCTTTAGACCTCTCCCATTTTTTCTTCTTGTTGGAACAGTTTTAAATTGTGCCTTTAATATCTCGCTTTTAAGGAACTCCCATCCATCTTGGACTCCCTTCTCTTTCAGTGTTTCAGTCCATGGAATCACAGCCAATATTTCCCTAAGTTTACAAAAATTGGCTTTCTTAAAGTCCAGGATTCTTGTCCGACTATGCTTAACTTCACCTTCCAACTGTATAACAAATTCCAAAAGGGCATGGTTACTTTTACCTAATGATCCCACCACTTTGACCCCATTTACAAGGTCTTCGTGATCGAAAATGGTTTTGCCTCTTGTTGCCTCCTCTACCTTCTGGACCCTGAAATTGTCTGCAAGGGCGGTAAGGAATTTGTTAGGCCTTGCATTCCTAGCTGAGTAGGACTCCCAGCATATATCAGGATAGTCAAAATCTCCCATTAGTACTACATCTCTCCCTTTTGACTGTGTGGCCATCTGTTCACAGAAAGCATCATCCCACTCCTCTGGCTGGCTTGGGGGTCTATAATATACCCCCACAGTAAATATAAAAATTAGAAGGAAAAAAAAACACATGCCGACCTAGGCCTGGAGCTGCATGGTCGACAAGAGTAAAACAAAAGAAAAAAGAAGAGGAAGAAGAACTGCACTAAAACGGCCAGGGGCAAGAGAAAATAATAATAATTAAAATTACAAATAAAAATTAAAAGTGCGCCGAACCATCCCGCAAGCTAGCTGGTGGGAGAGTGCATAAATTAAAAACAAACTGGCAGACATCACCGGTGGACAGCAAAAATTGAAAATAATTAAACATAAAATCAAAAATGAGAAAAAAAAACATGCCAACCCGGCCCGGGAGCCACATGGTAGGCAAGACTAAAACAAAAGAAAAAAGAAGAGAAAAAATACCCACACCAAAACAGGGGTGTGAGGGGGGGGGAAGTAATTAAAAATAAATATAAAAATAAAAAAAAAGTGCCAACCGCCCCTCAGGCCAGATGGCAGGTGGATGCATAAATTAAAAAAAAAAAAAACACCAGACACCACCAGCGTGCAGCAAAAATAAAAGTAAACAAAAATAGAAAATAGAAAAAATAAAAAAGCACACCAACCCGGCCTGGGACTAACATGGTCAGCAAGAGTAAAACAAAAGAAAATAGAAGAGCAAAAAAGGGGGGTGCCAAAACAGCCAGGGACGCGATTAAAAATAAAATAATTTAAATTACAAATAAAAATAAAAATAATTTTTTAAAATTATTTAATTTTATACTACATACAAACAAAATAACAAATAACAATTGACAATACAAGTGTACCCCCACCCCCCGGGACCATCCATGAATTCTTCTTTGTTACTCTGTCTTCTGTTGTTCTAGTAATCTTCTTAAAGTCCTCTTCTCCAGAACTGTCTTGAAGTATTCGTCGGCTCTTTCCCCTTCCCTTCAACTAAAACAAAATCTATAAATTTTCCCCAAATGTCATAAAAAACATCCTTTTTCATTTCTCCTCGCTTAACTTTTAGACTATAAGACAATTTATCGTTTATGGCTATATCCCAAAGTTTGTTATACCAATCTTCCATCTTGAGATCTAGTTTAGATTTCCAGTTTCTTGCTATAATTAATCTAGCAGCTGTCATAAGATTTGCTATTAGCTCCTTTGTTGTAACATCATAATCTTTACTAGTTAACAATGATAATAGTGCTGTCTCTGGATTGCAATCAATATCTAGCTTAATCATGTCACTTAGCTCTAAAAACACCCTTTTCCAGAACCTTTGAACTATTTCGCATTCCCACCAGAGATGCCTATCTTTTTTTTCACATTTCCAGCACATCTTAGAGTATTGAGCATTCATTCTATTCAGCCTAATTGGTGTTAAGTACCATCTAGAAACCAGTTTAAAATAATTTTCTTTTATCCTAACCGATAATGATCTCAAGATTCTCATGTTCCAAATTTTCACCCAGTCTTCTTTCTTTATCTCTACATTAAGATCTTAATTCCAGAGCTCTCTCAGAGAATCTAACTCCTTCACTTCCGATGAGTCCCCTATTATTTTATATATTTTACGTACTATTCCTTTCTCTATATTATCCTGGTCAGATTCCAGCGATAGTAAAAACTGTTCAAACTTTGTACATTCTCTAATTTGACTGTTTCTTCTGACCCAGTCCTTTGTCCATTTTCCTAACTGGATGTAGTTTATCCATATTAGATCGCTAGATTGCAGGATATTTTTTATGTCGTGAGTTGATCTGATTTTGGCCATCCAATCTTTTAATCTAGCTATTTTCTTAGCTTTAAATAACTCTAAATAATGCTTCAAATTTGTAGGAAAATTTTCCAAGTCTGTTACTAAGAGACCTTTGGGTAGTGGGCGGCATATAAGTTGTAAAAAATAAATAAATAAAAATAAACATAGTGGGGAGCCCTTCGGTGACAAAATTTTTCTATATGTTCTCCATGTAGTCATTAAACCATTCAAAAGGGGGTTCTCAATCTTTACTTTGTTTTTAAAATCAGTAAACAAGAATTTATTTTCCCCCCTTTATATCCAATGACTCTTGCTCCCACCATATTAACTTCTCCGGTTTGAATAAAATTTCCCCCAAACAACTGATTTGATTAGCTATATAGTAATTTCTTAAATTGGGTATACCCAATCCTCCTTCTTTTTGGGATCTATACCACAAACTTTTATTTTTTCTTGATTTTTTCCCACTATTGCAGTGCCTATTTATCATGTCTTGGAGAATTTTAAGTTCCTTTTCTAGAAACTGAACGGGTAACATTCTGAAGATAAAATTGATTTTAGGGAGTATTTTCATTTTTACCAATGCTATTCTACCAAACCAAGATAAGTTCAATTTAGAATAATTTAGTAATCTATTTTTCATCTCTTCTTTTAATTTTGAGATATTTTTTTCCTTAGTTTTAGTAAACTCTTTATAGAATTCTAATCCTGAATATTTAATGCTTTTTCTGGATTTCAGTCCAAAATTTTCAATTATCTTAAGGTCTTCTCTTCCATAATTAAACAATAAACTTTCTGATTTTTGCCAATTTACACATAATCCGGTTATTTCCCCAAATTCTTCTAGATGGGTTTTTACTCTTTGGATACTCTCTATTGGGTCTAAGATTGTCAATAGAGCATCATCCGCAAATAGACTAATTTTAGTTACCCCATCTTTCCCAATACCTTTAATGGATTCGTCATCCCTTATAGCATTTGCCAGGAGTTCTATAACAATACAAAAGAGAACTGGAGAAAGAGGACATCCTTGTCTAGTTCCCCAGCCTAGGGTAATTTGTTCAGTCATTCCGTCATTAACTATTATTGAGGAAGTACCCTCTGAGTATAATTGATTTATTACTCCTAAAAAAAGTTTCCCAAATCCCCATTTTTCTAGCAGAATTTTTAATGTAGACCATTGAACACAGTCAAAGGCTTTAAAAAGATCTAGAGATAACATGCCTGCTTTAATAGTACTTTTTCCCATTTCATAAAGAACATTCAAATTTCTTCTTATAATGTTTGCCATTTGTCTTCCTTTGATAAAACCACATTGATCATCTTTAATGTATTTAGCTACAAATGTATTCATTCTTTTAGCCAGGATTGCAGTAAAAAATCTTGGCATCTTGATTTAATAGGGATATTGGTCTATATGACCCAATGTCCATTACGTTTTTATTGGGTTTAGGTATTAAGATGGTTAAGGAGTGGGTCCAGGATCTCGGGACTTGTTCTCCTTCCAATATTTTATTGTATACCTTTTTTAGTTTGGGTTTTAATGCTACTTTAAAAAAGTTTATAAAATTCAGGTCCCAGACCATCCACTCCAGGAGTTTTATTATTCATTAATTTATCTATTACCTCACCTATCTCTTGATCTGTAATACGTAGGTTTCTCCATTTCCAACATATCTTCCTTTTCCAAAACCCTCTTTAAATTTTTAGTAATATATTTTTCTATATCTTCCTTGGTCTTGTTCTTTGCTGTGTATAGAGATTGGTAAAACTCTTGTATAGTTTTTAATTTGTCTTTCATTTGTATACACATCTTGCCTGAGGAATCTTTTATATTCCCTATCGTGTTTTTGTCCCTTCTTTTCTGATTTAATCTGGCTAAAAGTTTTGAGTTTTTATTGCTATATTCAAAAAAATTTCTTTTTAAATAAAGTAAATTTCTTTGTGCTTGTTGTAATTCTAAATCGTCTAGTTCTTTTTTTTGCTTCAATCTGCCTCAATATCTTCTTATCGTTACTAGAAAAAAAATGGTATTCTAAATCTGCTATTAGATTTTCTAAATTTCTTTTATTAAGCTCTTCCTTTTTTTTATTCTAAAGTTTTCTCTTATGATGAAGCCTCTGGCTACAGCTTTCAAGGTGTCCCATATAATTGCCATTTTGCTACCTGCCTTTTCATTAATGTCCCAGGTTTCCAACCAATCTTTTTTTAACTCTTTCCAGCACTTCTGGGTGTTGAAATATTTTTGGATTCATTCTCCATCTCCTAGCTTCTCTATAATTTTTGTTTATTGCTATATCGATTGACATTATATCGTGATCAGATGTTTTTATAATCTCAATCTCAGTGTTATTTACTTTAGGTATTAGACTTTGTGAAACAAAGACAAAATCTATCCTGGAATAACTCTTGTGAACTGGTGAGTAGAAAGTATATTTTCTTTCGTCTCCTTTCAGTTCTCTCCAAACATCCTTCAATCCTGTAGTATTTGTAAAGTTTGCTAGTGTTGTGTGTCTAACCCTCCAGTCTTCCTTCTTGCAAACTGATTTATCTTTAATTTTGTCTAACACCATATTAAAATCTCTAGCCATTATTAAATACCCCTTTTTAACCATTTCAATCTGATCCCAAAGAACATTATAAAAACGGCTTTGATTAGCATTTGGTGCATATACATTTATCAAAGTATATTGCTCTTTACCCATTACAACTTGCAATATTATATATCTGCCTCCTGAATCATTTGCCACATTTTCAACAATACATTCACAATTCCTTGAAATTAAGATGGCTGCCCCTCTTGCTTTAGATGCACCAAAACTTTTTTCATATATATCGATATTTGGAATTTTTAATTCATTAACACCATCTTTTATTTGATGAGTCTCTTGCAAAAAAGCAATATCAATTTTATATCTTTTAATCATCGCTTCAATTCTCTTCCTCTTCAAGATTGACCCCAAACCCTTTACATTCAATGTTGCTAATTTTATAAACTTTCCCATAACTTGACTTTTTTTCTTTTAATATTCTGGAATGGTCCCCTTGTGCATAGAAAAAAAATAACACCAACAATTAATAAAAAAACAACTAAAATAATCCAAACCCTCCACCCTAAAAATATGTTCTTTTCTCCCACCCCACTGGCTATTATACACTTTTGCATGTGCCCTCAAGGGATGGGAGGGAGGAAATCCGTCAACGGACAATGACCAGCCAAGATCTCGCAAGCTCTTTAGTTATCATGATACTGTGTATCAATTTTTCCCAGAAAACTGTCATATCCCCCTCCAAACTTCCCTCCCTCCCCCAGGGAAATTAAAACAAAAAACAAAAGGGGGGAGAGGGAGAGGGTGGGGGAAAATAAAAAGACATAAAAAAGGGGAAAAGAGAAAAAAGGGGGGATTAAAAGGGAATAAGGGAAAAGGAGAAAAGGGGGAGAGAAAAGGAAACAAAGAAGGGGAGGGAGAGGGGGAGGGGGAGCGAGAGAGAGAGAGAGAAAGAGAGAGAGATGAGCTGGTGAGCTTCAACTGTTGTTCATCGTCCTGATGTTGCCAACTTGGTCCGCAGGCCAGCTGGTGGGAGCATGCATAATTTTTTTAAATAAGAAGAAAACTGGCAGACCCCACCACCGCAGGAACAAAAAATAAAAATAATTAAACATAAAAATAAAAATTAGAACAAATAAAAAACATGCCAACCCGGCCCGGGAGCTGCATGGTCGGCAAGAGTAAAACAAAAGAAAAAAGAAGAAGAAAAAATCTGTGCCAAGACAGCCAGGGGCGTGAGAACAAAATAGAATAATTAAATTACAAATAAAAATAATAAAAGCACCAACCCAGACCACAGGCCAGCTGGTGGGAGAATGCATAATTTTTTTAAAAAAGAAAAAAAACTGGCAGACCCCACCGCCACAGGAGCAAAAATTAAAAATAATTAAACATAAAAATAAAATTTAGAACAAATAAAAAACATGCCACCTCGGCCCGGGAGCCACATGGTTGGCAAGAGAATAACAAAAGAAAAAGAAGAGAAAAAATACCCGCACCAAAACAGCCAGGGCCGCAAGAAAAAAAAAAGATAAAATTAAAATTAAAAAACATGCCCACCGGCCCGCAGGCAGGCTGGTGGGCGCGTGCATAAATTAAACAAACAAACAAACAACTGTTAGACCCCACTGGGTGCATGAGCAAAAATAAAAAAAAATAAAAAATAGAAGTAAAAATTAGAAAAAAATAAAAAACATGCCTCCCTGGCCTGAGAGCCGCATGGTCGACAAGAGTAAAAGAAAAGAAAAAAAGAGGGGAGGAGTGCCCCCAACAAGCCAGGGGCACGAGAAAAAAAAATTAAAAAATGCAGCAGTGCTGGGGCTTTTTTAAAAAAAAAATTCATTTCGTATTAAACAAAACAGGCAGGGGTAACGAATAAGGAAATGAAATGCCATTTTAACATTTTGTGCCCATCTCTACATGATACTTTGATCAGCAGCAATGACGGAAGTACTACTACAGCCTCCCTCTCTTCTCTTCTGTTTATTCAGGGCAGATGAGCTGGGAAAGAAGGAGTCTTTCTCTTGTGATCTGTCACTCATTGAAGGGCAGGGCAGTTGGCCACCGCCTGGTCTGGAATGGGCAACCAGGGTTTGCTAAAAGGCTGCTCTTGGAAACACTTTTATGCAAGACAGCCGATTTGGGGGGGGGGGGGGCAAAACCTTTTTAATTTCCAAGGGGTGATAAAAAACACCCCCCCCCCCAAAAAAAAAATTGTAGGCTACCCTCTCTCTCTCACCCTTCCCTCCTTCCCTCTCCCTTACAGGACAGCCGTGGAAGTAAAAAGGGGAGCAGGAGAGCCATCCTGCTTTTTTGGAGTTTGCTACAGAAAAGATAAGCTACCAATGTAATTCTCATTCTCTCTCTCTCTCTCTCTTTCACTCACACACACACACACACACACACACACACGTAAGAAGAGCTGAGCAGGGCCTGTCAGGACATTCATAGTGTCACCGTAGGTGACTTGATGGCAAACAACAACAACAACAACAGGGTGGCAGGGCAGCAACCCAGGACCTGGAAATCCCACCCTTTCCCCCTAAGTGGGACTCAAGGTGTCGTACCATGAGACAGGTGCAAACGCAATAAAAACAGCAAATGGGAAAAAACTATAGTAACTAGTGAAAACACAAGCAAAATGACATTTGCACAATTGAAGGTCCTTCCTTTTATTAGAAAATATGCTACCCTCTGAGCCTTCATTTTATATCAACACACGGAGATATTTAAGAGAAGAATATGCTTCCTCAGTATATTTTCCACATCCCTTGGAAATGCCTAATAGATGTACAGTAATTTGATATTTTGTCTTGTGTCACTTTTTAGGGCTTGCCTGAGGAAATAGCTTTTAGCCCAGCCTGCCCTCTGAGTCACACCAACGTCCAACTAGAAAACTAAGCAGAAATATTGGTGCCGGTTCCTTATCCAAGGAGGGCCTCTTAGGAGCCCATTGGTGGTGGTGGGGGGGGCGGGCGACGGGATACATTTATCCTGTCTGGTTAGACAAACATGAGGGCAGCCATTTCCTACTGCTGGAGCCCTTGCCAAGCCCTGTGGGAAATATTAGTTCATTTTTTTCTGATTGCAGCTCAGATGCCCACCCAAAGGAAAAGCCGGCTATCATCTTTTTAATTTCCTCTTTGGTGGCTACAGCGGCTTATTTTCTGATTAAAAAACCCAAGGATCTTTATCTCCTACAGGCCCAGCAGGAGATGCAGGGATGGGTCTCTGGTTTTCTTAGCGGGTGGGGGGGGGCAGTTTGTGCAATGGTAGCAACACTTTTTTTTTTCAGCTTGGGAGATCAATTTTTGTTTCCTTACTGGATTGTTTTCAGGCAACATTCCTGGGAAAACAGGCAGGCTGTCTCCGTTTTGTTTCTTATGAAATGCAAGGGACAAAAGACAAGCAAGACATGTAGCACAGAAGGTCTGGGGGGTGGGTGGAAATATGGGACCAAGATACTGTATGTATTTTTTTCTCCCTCTTTCACATTGCTGGAGCTCATTTTTATTAGGCAAACGGTGGGACTCCTACAAGCTACAACTAGTAGCGTGATGATTGCTGAAAGCTGGGCTCCCAAGACATTCTCAGAAGATAATGTTAAGTCATAATTGGGCATAATGAAATTCTCAGAGATGCTTTTGGGGTCCCCTGAGACCCCTCCCAAAACATTCCTTGTTGGGCCAGGATAAAATAATTCTCTCTCTATAAAATAAAACATTCAAAAGAGCCAAACACACAATTCAGGTCGAATCCCCCTGGATTGGCAGTTCATCCCTACTGTGGTCATGGCTCATGGGGTGACGGCCACAGATCAACCCACGGGGACACCCCTTTATTCTCAAGGCTACCGCCATTGCCCCTCTATCTATATGAACCCTGGATTTTAGCCATAGCCAGCCCCCCCATCCCTCTGGGAAGCTTACCTCCATCATATCAATTTGCCTACACTGGCCCAGGTCTCTGGTCCCAGCCAACCTCACCCTCCTTCCCTCATTCTCTCTCTCTCTCTCTCTCTCTCTCCTTCTCTCTTTCTCTTTCGTTCTCTCTTTCTCTGTCTGTCTTTTCCTTCCCACCCACCCCCTGCTTGCCCTTTTCTCTCCCTTTTCAGATTCCCTCTCTCCCGCTCTCTTCCCTCCACCCCACTAACCCTGGATGTGCTTAAAACATCCCTGCACTCTGCTGCTTCTCTGGACCTACACCATCTAGGGCAATGAGCACATGGCAAAGGCTGCATCTTCCAGAAGCCACAGCTCAAGAGAGCCGAATCTCTAGACATCACTGGCACATAGGCAACAAGGATTAACCCCAGTCTGAGGCAGTCTATTGTTTCCACATCCATCAGGAACTCTGTCTAGCAGCTTCCAGGCTTATTCAATTGATACCTTGGTTTCCCATTGAGTTGTTCATGTTGCTTGTTGACTCACTGCTCCCCCTCCCATTGATTTACTCATTTTCTCTGTTTGCCAAGACCCCAAAACAATACTCTGCTCCCCCTTATCATTGTCACACCCCTGATTGCCCATTAAGGTACAGATTAGGACAGGCACACCTGGGCAGATGCCCAGCCCCGCATCACCAGGAACGCCTTGAGACCGCCCAGGACCACCCCTGGACCAACCTCCGGACTGCATCTATTGGACGATTCCCGAAGACTGCCCTTGTCCGCCCCAAGGGGAGGCACCACCTTGGAGGGAGGGAAAAGGAAGGAATAAAATGTGTCTCCATTTTGTCTTGGGGGCAGAACACCTCTGCACTGTCCTGGGTGGGGTGTTGGCCTGCTGTCTTTTATTGAGCTCAATAAAACCAGTATTTCTCCTAGGATCTCTCTCCTACTGGACTCTTTATTGGGAATTCTGAGGCCCAGCAGCATACAGCAGGAAGAGCCCACTGCAGACTCAACAATAGGGCAAGGGATGATGGGGAGGCCCAGTCCAGCCTTTGAGAGACATTGGCTCCGAAGGCAGGGGCCATGACATCCGAAGGACTACTGGGAGGGAGGCCCATGTGGAGGGATGATGAGGTGGATCCCGGTGCCACCTGGTCTACGGTGGGCAGGCTGGCCTCCAAGCGCACCCCCTCCCCCCAAAAAATCCTTCCTGATGAAAGAGGGAACTCAGAAACCAACTCTGAGGTCTTCAGACCTTGGAAACTCGGCAGGGGGGGGGCATCAGCCGTAACTGACTTGGCAATAACAGCACAGCCTCTTCGTTGCAGGGACCCTCCCCGAGGAACATGCCCACCTCACCCCATCCGCTGGGCCAGGAGCTGCCGAGTCACATCGCCTGCTGCAGCCAGTGGAAGCCGATCCCCTTCCTTGGGGCCAGGTCAGATGTTTCCAAAGGCCTGGAGCAAAGTTGCTCAGAGAATTCTGGGATGGGGGTGGGGGTGGGGGGATGCTACCTTGGTCAAGGAAGGGATGCCTCTTGCGGTGCAAGTCAGGCAGGGGGGCCCAAACGTTTTTGGACTCGCAGCCTCCTTGACTAACTGGCCGCTGGCTTTGGCTCCCAGAACGGTAGGGCTGCTGCCTCCACAGAACCAGAATCTGCGGCTTCACTTCTCTGCTGCCTGAAGAAAGCTAACGTCCTGTAACAAGAGTTCTTTAAAAGGAACACAGGAGTGCACCTTCTCAAGGAGTGTTACCAGGACTGGCCCCACTGGAGGTTTAATGGGGACACCTGGCCAGCTGGCCTTCAACTGGGAAGCAGCTTCCAGGTAAAGCGGAGAGGCTGCCATTTATTTATTTATTTATTTATTTATTTGAGGGATTGGGGGTACGGAGGCACAGAAGGTTCCCTTGCAAACAGGCGGACAGGCAGCCCTCTCCTGGGCCAGGGTTCCCCCCTCCCTACTGAGTAAGGACACCAGAGGAGCTGCTAGTAAGTGCCCTCTGATACTTGGGGGGGAGGGTGAGAGGATCCTATGCGGCCTTCCAAGTGGGTTGCCCTATGCTACCGCAACACACCATTTGGGAAACAATGAAGTAAGGACTTAATAAACTCAACTTAGAAAGGCCAGGAGTGAGGGGGCCTGTCTCACCTCTTTGGGGGGGGGCAGGGAGTTCCAGAGGGCTGGGGGCCACTGCAGAGAAGGCTTGTCTCCTAGACCCCCCCCCCAGTCAGGTGAAATTCTCTTGTTGACGGGAGTCTGCAGTGCGCCCTCCTTGCACGATTGGGTGGGACGGGCTGATGTAACGGAGGGTGAGGCGGTTCCTCAGGGAACCTCGCCCCATGCCATGTAGGGCTTTAAAGGGGATAACCAAGACCTTGAATAGGACCTGAAGCAAACTGACAGCCAGTGCGGCTCACACACCAAAGGTGTTATGTGTGCTGATCTTAGGGCAGCAAGAATAACTCACACTGCTGTGTTCTGGGCCAGCGGTAGACTCCGAATACTCTTCAAGGGCAACCCCATGTAGAGCGTGTTGCAGTAGTCTATATGGGAGATAACAAGGGCCTGAGTGACTGTTTGGAGGGCTTCCTAATCCAGGAAAGGGTGCAACAGGCGCACCACATGAAGTTGTGCAAAGGCCGTCCTCGCCACAGCTGCCACCTGCTCTTCAAGCCAAAGACCAGGGCCCTCATGAATCTGCTATCCAAGGCCTGGGTCTGAACGTGGAGGGCTGGGATACGTCACCAGGGACAACCACCGGAGGCACCTTCCCCATCGATGGCCTGCCCTCCTGTTCTTGCCATAACATCCCTAGTCTGTCACCACCTAAATCGGATGACCCAGCCTCCAATTCCCAGAATTCCCTAACCCTAACCCTTAAGATTTCTGTAATGCAGTGAGGTTAGTATTGATCTTTATGTTCTTCATCGTGGCCTTCGTGAAGCCACACAGATGGGTTTCCCAGGTGCCCCTGCGCCAGAGGTCGGAACTTCCCTAGCAATAGGAAAGTTCATTAATCTCCGCCCCCGCCAACGGCTAGAGGTGCTTCTTGGTTAGTCTCCACGTTTTTCTAGTTCTTCGGAAAAGTTTCCTTTTTCCATTCGGCTTTTGACTCGGACTGATACACGGCTAATGTCTTTCGCGCCTCCCTTTAAACGTTGTTGCCAGGCGAAGATCCTGCTCACGGACGGACACGAGCTCTGCTTAATCTGCCTCAGTGAGTACCATCGCACCGACTCGTGTCCGATCTGTAAGGGATTCAGCTCTCAAGCCCTTAAAAATTGCCGCAACGGCCTGGCCAGCTATCTTTTGGAACGTTCACTTTGGCCTCAACCAATGGAGCAGAAGTCTTCAGACCCATCCCGTAAGTCGAAAGCTCCGGTTCGGACTGAGAAACCGAGGGAGAAGTCGAGGAAAATTCCGGTTCTGCAGGGAATAGCTTCTTCGAAATCAAAATCGGCTTCAAGTCCTTCTCAAGCAGTTTCGACAAAGTCTTCCTCTAAACATTCGAAACCGCTAAAACCGCCCAAGACTTCTATCTTGTCAACTTCGACTGCGGCTGCACATTCTTCGACTCTGCCTTCTCCATCCCTCACCGTCGAAACAGAGTTTTCTGGTTCGGCTGCGGCGCTGGTTGCCAAGGTGCCTACTTCGAGGTACCTACCGCTTCTTCCCTCGGACCCTTCGGAGTTGTCATCTGATGATGATGGAGACCCACCCCCAAACATCACCCTTGTGGGCTCTACTCCATTAAGGGAAGCAGGGACCCGTCGGTCCGAATCCGAACGGACCTGTCGGTCCAAGGAGCCTGTTCTGCGCTCCCCATCTATGGCTTCGAAGGCGGCCTCGTCATAAGAACATAAGAACATAACAAGAGCCATGCTGGATCAGGCCAAAGGCCCATCTAGTCCAGCTCCCTGTATCTCACAGTGGCCCCACCAGATGCATCTGGGAGTGCACAGGACTAGATCTCTGTCTCCTGATACCACTCTCCTGCATCTGGCCCTTGAAGTACCCTGGTTTAAAGCCTGGAGACTACACATCTCCATCATGGTTTGTAACCTGTGATGGACTTTTCCTCCAGGAATCTGTCCAATCCCCTTTTGAAGGCATCCAGGCCAGATGCCATCACCACATCCTGTGGCAGGGAGTTCCATAGACTAACAACGCGCTGGGTGAAAAAATATTTTCTTTTGTCTGTTCTTACTCTCCCAGCCCTCAATTTGAGTGGATGTCCCCTAGTTCTGGTATTTTGTGAGAGGGAGAAGAGATTCCCTCTATTCACTTGACTCATGCCCTGCATTATTTTGTATGTTTCAAACATATCCCCCCTCAGGTGCCTTTTTTCCAGACTAAAGAGGCCCAAATGTTTTAGCCTTTCCTCATAAGGGAGATGCCCCAGCCCAGTAACCATTTTAGTCGCTCTCTTCTGCACCTTTTCCAGTTTCACTTTCTTGAGATGCGGTGACCAGAATTGTACACAATACTCCAGGTGGGGCCTTACTATTGTTTTGTATAATGGCATTATAATGTTGGCTGTTTTATTTTCAATCCCCTTTTGGCCTTCTTCACAGCTGCCACACATTGGGGAGACACCTTAATGGAGCTGTCCACCAACACACCAAGATCTCTTTCCTGATCTGTCACGGATAACTCAGAGCCCATGAGTTGATAGATAAAGTTTTGATTTTTTTGCCCCAATATGCATTACTTTACATTTGGCTACAATAAAACACATTTGCCATTTCGTAGCCCATTCCCCCAGTTTGGAGAGATCCTTCTGGGGCTCTTCACAATCTTCTCTGGTTTTTACCACACGGAAAAGTTTTGTGTCATCTGCAAACTTGGCCACCTCACTGCTTATCCCTGTCTCCAGGTCATTTATGAACAGATTGAAAAGCACAGGTCCCAGGACCAAGCCCTGGGGCACACCGCTTTTCACCTCTCTCCATTGTGAAAATTTCCCATTGACACCTACTCTTTGTTTCCTGGATCTCAACCAGTTCTCAATCCATAAGAGCACCTGCCCTCTTATCCCCTGACTGTGCAATTTTCTCAGCAGCCTTTGGTGAGAGACTGTGTCAAAAGCCTTTTGAAAATCCAGATAAACTATATCCACCGGTTCACCCAAATCTACATGCCTGTTGACCTTTTCAAAAAATTCTAAAAGATTTGTCAGACAAGACTTACCCGTGCAGAAGCCATGCTGATTTTCTCTCAGCAAGGTTTGTTCTTCTATGTGTTTTGAGATTTTCTCTTGGATTTTCTCTTTCTTCTATGTGTTTTGAGATTTTTCTCTTCCAACCCAGGGGACTAAGCCAGAAGAGCGTGCCTCTTCCTTGCCTCCGACGTTCCTGTCGCGTTCATCTTCATCGAAGCCAGAGCACCGCCGACGGGACAAGCATGTCCAACTGCAGCCTTCCATCCCGGCAGCTTCAGGCGGGTCCGAAGCTCCCGTTTCAAAGCTGCCTATGGATTCGGCTACAGAGTCTGTACTTGTTGCTGTAGCTCAGGCTCTAACACCGCCGAAACGGAACACCGCCACCTCAGATTCGACGGAACCTCCGAAGAAGAAGAGCCGTAAGGAGCATCACATCCAGGCTCCTCTGTCTGTTCCTCCGATCCCAGCCTTCTCCCTCCATTTCGACAGCCGGCAGTGGTCGATCCACTCTGCGGAGCAGGTCGAATCTGACCAAATGGCGGTAGTCCTCTCCTCTTCAGGATCAAATAGAGAGGACAAAATGGAATCGGAGGTCGAATCCATCAACTCAGAGGTCTCGGATTGTTGACGAGAAATCTCCTCCATCCTCTTCAAACAATATGAGGAATTATACCAACTTCCTAGTGCGGATGTCAAAGACTATTGACTTGCCCATCCACCAACTGCAACCAAAAAGAGTGTGCCACATTTTTGGATGGATTGCAAACGATGAGTCATCTCCAGTCCATCTGACTTTGATTCCTTCCTTTTTAACTATGATTGAGGACTCCTTCCAAGCATTGTTGTCGATGTCCATCCCACGAAAGCTGGAAGTTCTCTACAGAGTCCATGATGACAAGGCACCGTACCTGAATAAACATCCTACACCTAACTCTGTGGTAGTGACATCCTCTCAAGTACAGTCCCATACTAAGCAAACCCCCATCCCTCCTTCCAAAGAGGGACGGAAATTGGACACGGTTGGGAGGCACCTGTATTCTTTTGCTGTCCTCCAGCACAAAATAGCTAACTACCAGGGTGCTATGGGTGCTTACCAATGGGATCTTCTTACCCACCTCCATCCCTTCTTGGAACTGATTCCGGAAGATAAGCGTGCAGAGGCTTCTGCACTCTATGAGGAATCTATGGCTTTAGCAGCACAACAAATGAGGGCTTCGAAACATTCCTTTGATGCAGCTTTGCGCATTCTGAACTCCTCTATTACTCTTTGCAGGCATGCTTGGCTGCGAACAACAGGCCTATCCGATAGAGTCCCTACCCTTTGATGGTTCTGGCCTTTTCAACACGGCCACAGATGACCTTATGGAGGACAGGCATAAGAAACAGGACACCTCTAAGAAGCTGAATGTCATCCCTACTCGCCAGAAACCTTCCTTTCACTTCCAAACAAGAAGACGTTTCTGGGCCCCCTCAGCACAGTCCTCTTCTAAACAACATCAGAGAGAATGCCCAGCAAGATCTTCCGCTCTTTCCACATTTGCCGCTAA
Source organism: Phrynocephalus versicolor (assembly GCA_023846285.1). Classification (NCBI taxonomy): domain Eukaryota; kingdom Metazoa; phylum Chordata; class Lepidosauria; order Squamata; family Agamidae; genus Phrynocephalus; species Phrynocephalus versicolor. The sequence continues at coordinate 15,993 of JAHTLZ010000084.1, read as the reverse complement.
GTCCAAGTCCACTACCATTCCATCTAAGTCCAGGGATAGAAGATCCCGAGACGATTATTGACTATCATCCCATCCATCTCAATCCATTCCTGGCAGCCTGGCAACGCATCACTTCGGACCAGTGGGTCCTCTCAATTGTCCAAAGAGGTTACCTTTTAGAGTTACTTTCTCTTCCCCCGTTGGGAAATTTGGTTCGCACATCTCCACCTTCTTGCCTCCTCCAAGAAATTTCTTCGTTGCTTCAAAAAAAACACCATAGAGGTTGTGCCAAGACACTCCGCTCATCTCGGCCTCTTCTCCCGTTATTTCACAGTACCGAAGAAGGACGGAGGACTCCGACCCATCCTCGACCTTCGATTCTTGAACAAATTCTTGGTATACAAAAAATTTCGGATGGTCACCTTGGAGAAGGTCATCCCTCTTCTGCGCAGAGGCGATTGGTTTGGCGTTGTGGATCTCAAAGATGCATACTTCCACATATCAATCCACCCGTCTCATTGGCATCTACTGCGCTTCACCGTGGGGGAAGACATCTATCAATATGCCGCCCTACCTTTCGGTCTGGCCACAGCTCCAAGAGTTTTCATCAAGTGTATGGCACCAGTGGCAGCCTATTTGTGCACTCTTGGAATAGTTGTCTTCCCCTACTTAGACGACTGGTTGATCATGGCCGACTCTCAGGACAAGGCTCGTCAAGACATTGCCACCATCCTAGACACCCGAGAGTCGCTAGGTCTGCAGGTCAACTACAAGAAGCCACATCTCGAACCTTCGCCAGTCGTCAACTTCATCGGTGCCATTCTGGACTCATCCAGAGCTATGGCCTTTCCTCCAAGGACCAGAATTGCAGACATGCTCCAGCTGCTTCAACAATTTCAGACCCTACAGGTCATCCCAGCATTAGAAGCTCAAAGACTGTTAGGCTTCATGGCCTCCATAACTTCCATCTTGGTCCACGCGAGACTGCGACTCAGACCTCTCCAAGCTTGGTTTCTAAGAAACTTCGACCCTCTTCAGGACCCTCCCGACAAGCTCCTCCCAATCCCACCAGACTTACCTCACCATCTTCACTGGTGGTCGTGCCGGCCCAACATCCTCTCAGGACGTCCCTTCAGAAATCCATTTCCTACCATACAAGTGACGACGGATGCCAGCAACACCAGCTGGGGTGCTGTTTGCCTCTCACACTCCATCCACGACACCTGGACTCCTCAGGAACAACAACTCCACATCAACGAGTTGGAGCTGCTGGCGATTTTCAAGGCGTTCCGGGCGTTTATCCGACACCTCTCCGGCAATGTAGTACTGCCGGTCACCGACAACACAACCGCCATGTACTACATCAACAAACAGGGTGGAACACACTCGCAGCGTCTTCTGCAGCTCACGATCTGCTTCTGGGACTGGTGCATTTCCAACAACATTCATCTCATTGCAATGCACTTATTTGGGGAGGAGAATGCCGATGCTGACGACCTCAGTCGACGACTTCAAGCGAACCACGAGTGGGAGCTGCACCCCAGGACGCTCTCTCTCCTTTGCAGCAAGTGGGGCTCTCCTCAGGTGGACTTGTTCGCCTCCCAGTCCAACACGAAATGTCACAAGTACTGTTCCAGGGTGGGAAAGGGACTCCATTCCTTGGGAGACGCTCTTCTCCTCCCCTGGTCGGGAGATCTTCTTTATGCCTTCCCTCCCATTCCTCTGCTGCACAGGGTGATCATAAAGACTCTTCAGGAGAAGGCCAACCTCATCCTGATCGCACCTTGGTGGCCTCGTCAACCCTGGTTCGCCTCCCTTCTGCGGATGTCCTCCATCCAGGCCAGATGCCATCACCACATCCTGTGGCAGGGAGTTCCATAGACTAACAACACGCTGGGTGAAAAAATATTTTCTTTTGTCAGTTTTTACTCTCCCAGCCCTCAATTTGAGTGTATGTCCCCTAGTTCTGGTAT
>JAHTLZ010003596.1:0-11429 GCA_023846285.1 Phrynocephalus versicolor | reverse complement strand
CACACACACACACACACACACACACACACACACACACACACACACACCTTTCTGGAAGGGGGAGAAGAAAGAGGCCGGGAAGCCACATTAACAGTCCAGCCACAGTTCCTCACGCCAGAAGGACCAGCCAAACGCACACACTTGTAGAAAACTGCTGAGCTGCAAGGTGTGGTGTGCCCACAACCAGCTGGCACGAGCCAGGCGGAGGTTACAAAATAGTGCAAAACTATTGGGGTGGTGGAGAGAGAGAGAAAGAGAGATTCCTGCCTGGGCAAGCCCAGATTCAAGACCCAAGCCAGACTGGGGGAGGTTTTGATGCCCCCCAGGAGGGAACATGGGGAGGGGACACAGAAGCTGCACCCCCCCGGGTGTTTTATCTTTGCACCATCTTCAGCGGGGGGGGGGAAATCTCATTCTCTCTCTCTCTCTTTCTCTCTCCAAGGAGCTCTGCACCCCCCCAGGGACGACCCTGCTGGCGAGCCTCACTGCCCAGACCTCTCCTAGACCCAAGGGAGGATGACGCTGGGGTGGGAGGGACAGATGATGCCCCCCCCTCAACTCACTTGCTCCTTCCTTCCTGCAAGGCAGCAGCAGCAGCCCCCCTGCGGACGTGGCCTCCGAGACACCCTCGCTTCTTAAGAAGGCTTGGGGGGCGGGGGCGGGAAAGTGGAATTCTGCTGGCCCACCCTGGGGCAATGGGGGCAGGTGGTGGAAGGGGGTTGCTGCCCTGGGCCGGGTCCTTTGTTCTAGCGCAACGGGAATGAAGGAGTGTGGCGTCCCAGGGCAGGGCGGTGGAGGAAGGAGGGGGTCCCAGGAAAGCTGTTTACCCCAGCAAGAAAACAATTTTAAATATGCTCATTAAAATAATTATTCTCTCTCTCTCTCTCTCTCTTTTAAAAAAAGAACCTCTCTTCCCACCCAGCCCGCCGCTGGCCCGAGCCGGCCTCAACAGGCTCGCCCTTGTGCAGGGTCCTTTCCGCAGGAGCCACTCAGGGCCGGAGGAGGCCACAGTCGCGAGAGGTAGAAGCCACGAGAAACGCTCCACCTTTGGATCTCCATGCGGCTCTCCTCGGGGTTGTCGTCCGCTGCTGTGTAGCTCGGCGGGCACAGCTCCCCAGACGCGATGCTGGTGGAGGGGAGAGGAATCCAGGAGGGGGGAGGGATGGGTAGGGAGGAGGAGGAGGAGGAGGAGGAAGAAGAAGAGCGACGCTATTCCAGTCCCAGAATGTAGTTAATTCCCTGTACCAGTCCAATGATCACTGGCTGCCAGGCGACCAAGTAGCGCAGCCAGTCCAGGAGCTGCCCATACATGACGTGTGGCCGTTCCCAGCTGGCAAAGCGAGAGTTAAAGGAGCCACAAAGAGTCCAAAGGCAGGAAGGGCCGGAGCCCTCCGTCCAGGGATGTGCCCCCCCCTCCTCCTCCCCGGGCCTGGGGGGGGGGGGGGGGGGTCTGGCCTAGGCTGCCGCTGACTGAGCCAAGTGGAGGCAAACAGTTTCCCCACGGAGGAGATGCCCCGCCATGGCACACACACCGTGCCTGAAAGGTGCCAAAACAGGTGCCTGTGAAATTGGCTGGCTACTCTGGTCCCCCAAAGCTGACAACACATCCAAGTGTGCTGCTTCCATACCGCCCCGTGGCACTTAAAGCACTCTCCGGGAGGTTCAGTTGAGGCTACACACTGACCCCACCACTCCACCCCCCACAGCAAGCTAGCTGGGGACTCAATTTAATGGCCTTGGAAGGATGAGAAAGGTCGCGTCTACCTGAACCTGTTGGAATTGAACTCTGGTCACGAGCAGAGTCTTCACTGCAGCACTGCAGTTTAACCGTGGTGCCACAGGGATTCGATCCCTAGGCCCAGCCCACCAGAACCAGAGCATGCGCGCGCGCGCACACACAGCCTCCCCGCTCCCCCCTCTGGTCCCCCCCCTTCAAGGAGGCAGGCGGTGAAGGATACGGGTTGCTGAACATGCGCTTGAGGTCCACTTTCTCCTTGCAGTAGGGACAGGTCTGCTTCTTGCCGACGATGCACCAGCCCCGGATGCAGAACTCGTGGAAGCTGGGCGGGCGGCCAGTTGAGGAAAAGGGGGAAAGGTACACCAACACAGCCCCCCCCCCGGGGCCGAGCACAAGGACACAACCAAAGAGGCACGCACGCACGCACGCACGCACAAGGAAAGCAGGAGCGAGAGGGGCCTCCGAGGGAAGGAGCACGCCTGGGTCCCTGCCAGGTGGTCCCGGAAAAGGCCAGCTCGCTTAGCCATCCTGGAGCCCCCCCCCCCCCGGTCTCGGCATGAAAAGCCACAAAAAACATATCTGGACATTTGCAGCCGCTCCCTCTGAAAGACAGGCCCAAAGCCCCTCCGCCTTCAACACGTGACTCAGGGGCCCTACAAAGCCACCCCCCAAAAGCTAAAGCTAAGCTTGCCTGAGATCTACTGTACATATAGGCTCACCTAAATTAACCTGTGAAATTATAAAGGGGGTGGGAAGAGAAAGCCAACATGCTGCTATTAAGAAGCCTGTGAACAATGTTGAGGCATAAAATAGGTGGAGTGTAGTATTAGGACAAGCAGCAACCGTCAGAACTGGATATGGGACAACTGACTGGTTTAGAATTGGGAAAGGAGTACGACAAGGCTGTATACTGTCTGTCACCTTGCCTATTTAACTTATATGCAGAGTACATCATGCGAAAGGCAGGTCACAAGCCGGAATTAAGATTGCCGGAAGAAATATCAGCAACCTCAGATACGCAGATGATACTACTCTAATAGCAGAGAGTGAGGAGGAATTAAAGAACCTCTTAATGAGGGTGAAAGAGGAGAGTGAAAAAAATGGGCTGAAGCTCAACATCAAAAAAACTAAGATCATGGCCACCGGTCCCATCACCTCCTGGCAAATAGAAGGGGAAGAAATGGAGGCAATGACAGAGTTTATTTTCTTGGGCTCCTTGATCACTGCAGATGGCGACTGCAGCAACGAAATTAAAAGACGCCTGCTTCTTGGGTGGAAAGCAATGGCAAACCTAGATAGCATCCTAAAGTGCAGAGACATCACTTGGCCAACTAAGGTCCGGATAGTCAAAGCTATGGTTTTTCCAGTAGTGATGTATGGAAGTGAGAGCTGGACTATAAAGAAGGCTGATCGCCGCAGAATTGATCTGTATCGGTGGAGGAGAAGGGGGAGCCCAGGAACCAAGAGGGGTGTGCTGGTCAAGGCAGCCCTCCCCCCTTCCCTACTGATGGGAGAAGGGGCCAGGATTTGGGAGTAAAGGGGAACCAAATGCTCCCCTCCTTTCGGGTTCTGGCCAGGCACCACAGGCGGCTGGTTGTTCAGATGGGCCAGACTCCTACTCCCCCCACCCCCCAAATAAACCCCCACCAGGGCACTGCCCAGAAGAGGGCCGTCTTCTACCTCCTGCCGCCCGGCTCTGCCTGGGAGGCTCTGCGGGGCCTCTTTTCGGTGGGCAGATGGGGGGGGGCAGGCCTGCCCTCCCCTCCCCTGCCCTCCCCCACCTGCCAAAGGATACACATGGTTGCAAGAGAGCCTGTAGGTGTTCTCGATGATGCCTTCTTCGTTCACGTCGACAAAAATCGGCTGGCCGCAGACGGCGCAGACGCTGTCTGAGAGGTGCTTCGTTGGCATTCCCGACGCGCTGTAAAACTAAGAGTTGGAGAGAGGTAGGTGTTTAAGGAGACGTGAGGAACCGTCAGGACCTTTCAAGTTTGTCCAGGGCCAGGATCCCCAGAGACCACTCGCCTCCTTGAAAATACACCAAGGAGGGGGAGTGTTGGGAATGCTGGGCTGGGAGGAGGAAATGCATTAAAAATGACAACGTGGGATCCAGCCCAAGCAAGCCAGGAAGCAGCGACGGGGCATCCCTGCCACCTGCTCCCCATATCAGCACTCCCTTAACCCTTGGAAAAAAAGAATGGGGGGGGGGTTGAGATGCGCCAGGTGGGTGGGTGGAGTCCCTCTGTGCCCAAAGAGCCCAGGCGTCGTCATCCCACCCACGGCCACAGACACCCTCTTCTTTCGCCTTCCTTGAGGAGTTCTGCCCGAGGCAGTGCCGCTCCCCCCCCCCCACACACACACGGGTCTTACCCCAATGGTGGAGGCCATGTAATCCGCACACATTTCTGCGAAGTCACGCTCCAGCACTCCGTAGTAGAGGCCGTAGAAGAGGAGAGAGATCCCAAAATCCATCCCGTCCTCTGGCTTGATCCTGCCAAGGGGGTGCAAAGGAGCCTTGGGTAAGCTCCACAAGAACACACGCTCCCGGCAGCCGCGATGGGCTCCACGGAACAAGCCACCCAGAAACCAGCCTTTGGTTCCTCCAAGGCCAGCGGGAGGGAACGTCCACCAGGAGCCCGTGGCTGAAGCAGTGAGAGAAAAGCCAAGCTGCCACGCGGGTCCCCCCCCATCCCCCCCTCCTCCTCCTCCCTTGCTATGGCAGTGACACAGGAAACACCTCCACTTGTCCACCCACGCTTGCGCCACAGAAGACAAGAGGGCGCCCGTCATTTGCACCGTGGTTCAGGAGCAGCCAAGTGAGAAGGGGGAGCGGGCCGGGCGATGGATCGGCTCACCTGAACAATAAATTAAGTCCGAAGAGGGTGAACATGACGGCCATGTAGCCGACGATCCCTGTGGTGTAGCTGATCTTGTATATCAACAGGAACCACTTGTAAACCAACCTAAGGGTCAGGCGGGAAGAGCAAAACAGGACCCATGCACAACCCAGTCAGCATCCAACCGCCCGTCTACAAAGCCACAGAAAGCTCAAAAAGGCGGCTTGACACCTCACGACCTCAAGCGTCCATGGACTTCCAATGGATCAAAAGTCTAACTGCCGCTTTGCTTTAAGGAACGAAGGGATAAAAGCACAAATTCATCTCGCTGGCTTTGGGAAGGACAGCACCCCAAAAACCAAAGAAAGGGAGAGAGGCAAGCAGCCCCTCCCTTGGAGCCCGGGGTGGGGGTGGCTCACCGGGGTGTCGTCTGGATGAGGGGCTTCCGCGTTGCTCGGAAGGTGACAAACGCTGTGACGGCCGAGAAGAAGACCCAGATGACGAGGAACCGCCACCAGTGCAGCTTGACTGTGAAGTAAAGGGGGACGACCCACATCTGGAAGAGGGTCACCATCTGGAAGAGGAGAGAGAAGAGCCCACGCTCATGGGCCAGCAAAGCCAGAGGAGCCCTGCGTGGGAATATGGCACGGCAGCTGGACCACAAAGGCCATGCATGGGTGGCTGCCCTTGGGTGGCGGCAGGGATGAAGCTAGCCAAGAGAAAACCGACTCTCTCTCTCTCTCTCTCAAGAAGAGACGAGACCCTGGCATGTCTGACCCTTCGCTGATTGAGAAACAGCAAAAAAATCCCGGTGGGGCTTCGCATATCCAGCACCTTTTTCACAGGGAAAGGAACACGTTGGCACAGGTCAGAATCCCAGGGGGAAGAAGGGGCACAAAGGCCTTTTAGGCCTCAAGGGGGAGGGGGAGGGGACTCGGACAGGAGTCGATCCTCCCCTCATCTGGGGCTGTTGACGGTGGGAGGGAGGCCGAGATCTACTTGCAAGAAGCAAAAGCAACCACCACATGGGATCTGGTGCCACAGGGACAGCAGCCTCCGTTCAGTTCTCCTTGGTGGCCAGCCTGCTCCCGGGTTCTTGTCCCTCCTGCTGGCTCACAGAGACAAGGCCCGGAGCTGCTGCAGACTTTTCCTGAATGGGATGCAAGGCAGGGGGGGTTCCTGCCCAAAGCCGGGAGCGCCAGGCACCGCGGCCTGAGACAATGTGCCTACATCTCTTTTTGGACTATGGGGCCGCGAAGCACCCGCAGCAAGGACCTCCCCCCCTCCCCCCCCGGCCAGTGGTGGCAACTCAGGCCTGCTCTAAGGGCAGCCGGCTGGAAGCGTTGGGTGCAGGCACCTGCCAGGAGGGCCGCCGTGGCCCGCCAAGGCCTCAGAGCCCGCTTACGTTGTAGGAGCGGGGGTGTCGCTGCTTCCACTGCACCAGGAGGAGCTGGGCCACCACCAGCGTGGCAATCAGGATGAGGACCATCTCCGCATGCATGGCCTCGTGGCCGCGGTGCTTGGCGTGCATCCGAGCGTGCTCGATCCTGAAAAATAAACAGAAAGTAACCACCCTCTGGCACCCGGTCCTTTTGCTAGTCTCCCCCTACACACACACACACACACACACAGAGAGAGAGAGAGAGAGAGAGAGAGAGAGAGAGAGAGGAGGCACTTGGTCATAAAACCAGACCTCTTTGGAATAAGGCAGGAGCAGATGAGAGACGGGGATGGTATTAATGGGGCCTGAGATTGGCTCCTAAAAAGCCCCCCCCCCCCGGACCTTCACTGCCCCCCCTCCCCAGGAGGACAAGGTGCTCTTCCCACCATCGGGCAGCCTGTTGTGTGCCAAGCGAGGAAAGAGTCTCCCTGAGCCTCCTCTGCTGACCTCTTGGGGTTCTCAGGAGCCTCTGCTCTCCCAGGAAGGATTTACCATCACCAAGCCAGAGAGCATAGCTCTTACAAGGGCCGTCTCTGAGAATCAGGAAGGGGGAAGAGGCCGGTGGGGAGATCTCACGAGGCAGGGGCACAAAGAGCAAGATCCAGTGTCTGCAAACGCCCTCGGCAACAGCCACAAACACCTGGGCAGCAGGCCTCACGGTCCCGGAGAGGCGCAGGAGGAGGGAACTCCGTCTTCACCGGGTCAGATGAGAAGGCCAGAGGGCCGGCGGACCCTTTTTACTCACCTCCATCTCTCCTCTGCAGGCAGGTGCGAGAGGTCCACCTGCAGGAGACAAGAATCACCAGCAACATGGTCAGGCCGGGAGAAAGAGGCTCAGCTGTGGGGGCAACCCCCCCCCCACCCCACACTCCCCACGGCAGGAAAAGTGGCCCTTGGTAAAAACACCCCCACGCCCACTTCCACACACACACACACACACCATGCGTCTACCATCAGCCTCTCAGGGGACGAAGGGTGAAAAAAGCCAAGGGCTTCCAGGAAGGGAGGTGGGGGGGGAAGCAGCAGGCTTTGCCCCTCTTCCCACAGAGCCTGGAGAAGCCGGCCATTCACCCCGCTCCCCAGCACATGCTCACACACCCATTGTCTGGCTTTCTGCAAACAGGCTTCTCAGGTTTGACCCTTAATCCCTCTGACATTTAACGGAGACTCAGTGTAGCTCCAGGGACCCGGAGGGTTTTTCTTTGCCAGGGTTTCCTTGGCAGGCGCCGCCTCGAACAGAGGGAGGTGGGGAGCGCACCAAGGCGGGAAACTGGAGGAAATGGGGAAAGCTATTCTGATTGGGGTCCCTGCCGTGAGAAGCGGGTGAGATTTGACGGCCTGATAGGACCTGTCTAACTCCATGGCTCTTGGTCTGCCTGCCAACTCTGTATCTGGCTGCTTATAAAGTAACAATCCCACAAATAAAGGAAGCTCATTTTGGGGCCACTGGAATTCTGTTTCCAATTGCGCCCAGACCCCAAAACCAAATATTGAGGACCTGTGTCTTATATCACACCCTCCCCATTTTAAGCCATGCCCCCATTTCTTATCACTGACCAGCCTGGAAGTGGGCAGAAGCCAAGACCTGCTGAAACCAAACGGGTGGGGGGGGAGGCAGACCCATTTCCACAGGAGAGCCAGGCAGATCAAGGGACCCTGTTTCGTTTCCAACTCAGAAGGGACCAACGTTGTCCTTAACAACCAGATCCACCACAGACAGACCAGCTATCTCAGCTCTTCATGTCCCCTGCCCAAAAGAAAGCATGCAGCCAGGGTGAACCTGCTCCCTTGTAATTCCCACCCTCCTGCAAAGGCTCAAGAAGCTTTAGGGCCCCATAAATTCAGGACATGTTTAGTGCTTCCGACTCAGGAGCAAATATTTCTCCATGTCAGTTCCTCGACTTGTCAGAAGCTCCACTAGGGTCAGAGAAACCTACTGAATCATAGAATCATAGAGTTGGAAGAAGAGACCTCCAGGGCCATCCAGTCCAACCCCCTGCCATGCAGGGACCCCCCCCCATCACAGGACTCCTGACAAATGGCCATCCAGCCTCTGCTCAAAAACCTCCAAAGAAGGAGACTCCACCACCCTCCTTTGGGGTAGCAGCATCTTCCACTGCCAAACAGCTCTAACTGTCATGAAGTTCTTCCTAATGTTCAAATGGAATCTCTTTTCCAAGCAATCTCTTATTGCCAAGGGAAGAAAAATGTCCACAGGAATGCAGCCCACGTGGGCACCACCAGATGTTCCAGCAAGACCACCAGCGCAAGGAGCAGAGCCCAAGGCCTGTGTTTGATGCCTCTAGCCCAGGAGAGCCCGATAAGGCCTCTTCTGCAAAGACACACCGCAGATCCTTCAAGAGGGATGGATTTTAATCACCCCCTTGCTTCTGTATGCAAAATACATGGGAGTCTCTTCTCCTCCCCTGCTCAGTGGGACCCACAATACTTTAGAACCATTTCACCAAAGCTGATGTTCACCCTCATTTTGCAAACGCTTCAAAGGACCTCCTCACACTTCATCTTGAGATCCTGAAGCATTTCAAGACAAGAGGAAGCATCACAACACACTGGGGAAGCGACCCAGGACCTATTTTAGAAATCGCACCACAAATCCCGGACAGGTGGCCTTTAATCAAGGAAGGCGGCAAAAGGCAGCCAAACGGGGGAAGGTGGAGGGGTTACTGCTGAAATTTAAGGGCCAGAAGATGCAGGGGAGAAGTATCAGGAGACAGAGAGCTAGTCTCGTGCGCTCCCAGATGCATCTGGTGGGACCGCTGTGAGATACAGGAAGCTGGACCAGGTGGGCCTTTGGCCTGATCCTGCATGGCTCTTCTTAGGTTCTCATGTCAGGAGAGCCTCTCTGTGTTCCCCTCTCCCTTTGCCAATTTAAGAGGCAACAGGAGTGGGGGGGGGGGCCGGGAAATACGGACACAGAGATTCCAGCACTCAAGGCAGGCTAGGCCAAGCTCAAGGAAGGCCAGCCCCACCTGTGGCAGGGCAAGCGGTGGTGCCACGCGGCAGCAGTTTACTTTTCAGAGGGCAAAAGGGCAAGCTAGTAGGAAGCCCAGGCGGCAGTGGGGAGAAAGCCAGGCGACCTGAAGGCAGCTACTCCTCCTTTCATAGGCCTGAAGCATGACCAGGGAGGATAGTCCAAGCACTCCTTGCTTCTGGCCTCCTCTTTAGGGTTACACAGAGGGACAACTTGTCAGCGCGCTCCGACAGCGACACTTCCACCTGGGGTTTTCTTGGGACTCTTCCATTAGGGGCCAGCAACAACCTGCGCGGAAAAAATAAAGGAAACCCTCCAGGGCATTGGGTGCCTCGTTCTTCCCATGATTTAAAAACAAAAACAAATCTGTACATCTGCTCTTACCGGGAAGTGGTAGGACACCCTGACCAGTGACCTCAAACGGCCAGCTCTCTTCCCTGCTCCAAGAGAGGCACCCTGGGGGGGGGGGTGTTGCCCGCACGGGTCAGGACGGCCCAAAGCCTCCTGGCTGCAGCACTCCCATCATGACAGCCCCACCAGTGCTCTTTCCAGCTACTCAGCAGCATCCATCACACGTGCACATCTAATGGATACTGCATACCAACTTACAGCGCTGAGGGCTCTACACCAGATGTGCAGGAAAGCACTAGTGTCCAAGGGTGGATCTGGTTGCAGAGCGAGAGGTTGGTTCATTCACTTATATGTCTGCACTGCCCCCTTAGCACAAACTGCACTACCCGGGGTGGTTTGTGTTGGGAGTTGGGTTCCCCTCATGGCACCTCCTTCTTGGGGGCTGGACTCCATGATCCAGAGGGTCCCTAACAAGTCAGCTTGGGAGCAGAGATGCTGGGGAACAGGAGGCCCTTCGACGTGGCTCCTTATTCTCTCCACATCCCAAGGCCCACCACTCTCACTTAGCATCTCTGCTATCATCCTTCTATGCTTCTGCTCAATCAAGTGGGTTCGGGCTTCTGTGGATCCTAACACGGCCCAAGGGGCCTGTGGGATGTTGAAGGAGTGTCATACTGCATTTCAAAAAAGATATAGTGGAACTGGGAAAGGTGCAAAAGAGAGCGACTAAAATGATTACTGGGCTGGGGCACCTCCCTTATGAAGAAAGGCTAAAACATTTGGGCCTCTTTAGTCTGGAAAAAAGGCGCCTGAGGGGGGGGGATATGATTGAGACGTACAAAATAATGCAGGGCATGAGTCAAGTGGATAGAGGGAAGCTCTTCTCCCTCTCACAAAATACCAGAACTAGGGGACATGCACTCAAATTGAGGGCTGGAAGAGTAAGAACAGACAAAAGAAAATATTTTTTCACCCAGTGCGTTGTTAGTCTATGGAACTCCCTGCCACAGGATTTGGTGATGGCATCTGGCTTGGATGCCTTCAAAAGGGGATTGGACAGATTCCTGGAGGAAAAGTCCATCCCAGGTTACAAACCATGACGGAGATGTGTAATCTCCAGGCTTAAAACCAGGGTCCTTCAAGGGCCAGATGGAGGGGAGTGGGATCAGGAGACAGAGATCTAGTCTCATGCGCTCCCAAACGCATCTGGTGGGGCCGCTGTGAGATACAGGAAGCTGGACTAGATGGGCCTTTGGCCTGATCCAGCAGGGCTATTTTTGGTTCTTATGTACCCTTTCCACTCTTTTTTGGGCTGAAGGAGGCCAGTGGCTTTCCAGCTTATTTATATTTACAGTATTCACTAGATTTATAGACCGCCCTGCTGGTGCATGAGCTGTTCTGGGCAGTTTGCAGGGATTTAAGCAAACAATAATCACAGATTATTATTATTATTATTATTATTATTATTATTATTATTATTATTATTATTATTATTATCATCATCATCAACAGTTTGCGCCACGTCCTTCTTGGTTTCCCTGGATTGGGGCACCTTCTCCCTCTTTGAAGGGGGCCTGGAGGGCAGCAGTGGGGCAGCTCCCTCTGGGGCTATGGTGTGTGTGTGTGTATCAAACTGGGACCCACCCGCCCCGGGTGCCCCAGCCCAAGCTTCCCCTTTCTGGCAGGAGGGGTGGGGGGTGGGGGTGGGGGAAGGGCCGGGCCAGGCCTATCTATGGTGGCTGCTGGTGGTGGTGGTGCCTGTTTGGCTCCGTCCTACCTGGCAGGGTTGTTGTGATACAGGAGATGGGGGGGAGGAGCTCCCCCCAAGGAAGGACCCCGATCTCCCGGGACCCCCCCCCACCCCCCACCCATGGTAAGCCACGGTGGGTTTCTCTGCCCACGGGCCCCTCCCTCCCCGCCACATACATTATTATGGGATGGCCCCCTCGCCCTCCCCCCTCCCCACCTCAAGCAGGCAGGTAGACAAGAACCCTTCCCCTCCCCTCCCCTCCCCTCCCCTCTTCCCCCCTTCCCATCATCCTCATCATCACCTCCTCCAGGTCGTGCTCG
>JAHTLZ010003595.1:0-11408 GCA_023846285.1 Phrynocephalus versicolor | reverse complement strand
CACACACACACACACACACACACACACACACACACACACACACACACCTTTCTGGAAGGGGGAGAAGAAAGAGGCCGGGAAGCCACATTAACAGTCCAGCCACAGTTCCTCACGCCAGAAGGACCAGCCAAACGCACACACTTGTAGAAAACTGCTGAGCTGCAAGGTGTGGTGTGCCCACAACCAGCTGGCACGAGCCAGGCGGAGGTTACAAAATAGTGCAAAACTATTGGGGTGGTGGAGAGAGAGAGAAAGAGAGATTCCTGCCTGGGCAAGCCCAGATTCAAGACCCAAGCCAGACTGGGGGAGGTTTTGATGCCCCCCAGGAGGGAACATGGGGAGGGGACACAGAAGCTGCACCCCCCCTGGGTGTTTTATCTTTGCACCATCTTCAGCGGGGGGGGGGAATCTCATTCTCTCTCTCTCTCTTTCTCTCTCCAAGGAGCTCCGCACCCCCCAGGGATGACCCTGCTGGCGAGCCTCACTGCCCAGACCTCTCCTAGACCCAAGGGAGGATGACGCTGGGGTGGGAGGGACAGATGATGCCCCCCCCAACTCACTTGCTCCTTCCTTCCTGCAAGGCAGCAGCAGCAGCCCCCCTGCGGACGTGGCCTCTGAGACACCCTCGCTTCTTAAGAAGGCTTGGGGGGCGGGGGCGGGCAAGTGGAATTCTGCTGGCCCACCCACCCTGGGGCAATGGTGGCAGGTGGTGGAAGGGGGTTGCTGCCCTGGGCCGGGTCCTTTGTTCTAGCGCAACAGGAATGGAGGAGTGTGGCGTCCCAGGGCAGGGCGGTGGAGGAAGGAAAGGGCCCCAGGAAAGCTGTTTACCCCAGCAAGAAAACAATTTTAAATATGCTCATTAAAATAATTATTCTCTCTCTCTCTCTCTCTCTCTCTCTTTTAAAAAAAGAACCTCTCTTCCCACCCAGCCCGCCGCTGGCCCGAGCTGGCCTCAACAGGCTCGCCCTTGCGCAGGGTCCTTTCCACAGGAGCCACTCAGGGCCGGAGGAGGCCACAGTCGCGAGAGGTAGAAGCCACGAGAAACGCTCCACCTTTGGATCTCCACGCGGCTCTCCTCGGGGTTGTCGTCCGCTGCTGTGTAGCTCGGCGGGCACAGCTCCCCAGACGCGATGCTGGTGGAGGGGAGAGGAATCCAGGAGGGGGGAGGGATGGGTAGGGAGGAGGAGGAGGAGGAAGAAGAAGAGCGAGGCTATTCCAGTCCCAGAATGTAGTTAATTCCCTGTACCAGTCCAATGATCACCGGCTGCCAGGCGACCAAGTAGCGCAGCCAGTCCAGGAGCTGCCCGTACATGACGTGCGGCCGTTCCCAGCTGGCAAAGCGAGAGTTAAAGGAGCCACAAAGAGTCCAAAGGCAGGAAGGGCCGGAGCCCTCCGTCCAGGGATGTGCCCCCCCCTCCTCCTCCCCGGGCCTGGGGGGGGGGGGGGGGGGTCTGGCCTAGGCTGCCGCTGACTGAGCCAAGTGGAGGCAAACAGTTTCCCCACGGAGGAGATGCCCCGCCATGGCACACACACCGTGCCTGAAAGGTGCCAAAACAGGTGCCTGTGAAATTGGCTGGCTACTCTGGTCCCCCAAAGCTGACAACACATCCAAGTGTGCTGCTTCCATACCGCCCCGTGGCACTTAAAGCACTCTCCGGGAGGTTCAGTTGAGGCTACACACTGACCCCACCACTCCACCCCCCACAGCAAGCTAGCTGGGGACTCAATTTAATGGCCTTGGAAGGATGAGAAAGGTCGCGTCTACCTGAACCTGTTGGAATTGAACTCTGGTCACGAGCAGAGTCTTCACTGCAGCACTGCAGTTTAACCGTGGTGCCACAGGGATTCGATCCCTAGGCCCAGCCCACCAGAACCAGAGCATGCGCGCGCGCGCACACACAGCCTCCCCGCTCCCCCCTCTGGTCCCCCCCCTTCAAGGAGGCAGGCGGTGAAGGATACGGGTTGCTGAACATGCGCTTGAGGTCCACTTTCTCCTTGCAGTAGGGACAGGTCTGCTTCTTGCCGACGATGCACCAGCCCCGGATGCAGAACTCGTGGAAGCTGGGCGGGCGGCCAGTTGAGGAAAAGGGGGAAAGGCACACCAACACAGCCCCCCCCCCCGGGGCCGAGCACAAGGACACAACCAAAGAGGCACGCACGTACGCACGCACAAGGAAAGCAGGAGCGAGAGGGGCCTCCGAGGGAAGGAGCACGCCTGGGTCCCTGCCAGGTGGTCCTGGAAAAGGCCAGCTCGCTCAGCCATCCTGGAGCCCCCACCCCCCCGGTCTCGGCATGAAAAGCCACAGAAAACATATCTGGACATTTGCAGCTGCTCCCTCTGAAAGACAGGCCCAAAGCCCCTCCGTCTTCAACACGTGACTCAGGGGCCCTACAAAGCCACTCCCCAAAAGCTAAAGCTAAACTTGCCTGAGATCTACATATAGGCTCACCTAAATTAACCTGTGAAATTATAAAGGGGGTGGGGAGAGAAAGCCAACATGCTGCTATTAAGAAGCCTGTGAACAATGTTGAGGCATAAAATAGGTGGAGTGTAGTATTAGGACAAGCAGCCACCGTCAGAACTGGATATGGGACAACTGACTGGTTTAGAATTGGGAAAGGAGTACGACAAGGCTGTATACTGTCTGTCACCTTGCCTATTTAACTTATATGCAGAGTACATCATGTGAAAGGCAGGTCACAAGCCGGAATTAAGATTGCCGGAAGAAATATCAGCAACCTCAGATACGCAGATGATACTACTCTAATAGCAGAGAGTGAGGAGGAATTAAAGAACCTCTTAATAAGGGTGAAAGAGGAGAGTGAAAAAAATGGGCTGAAGTTCAACATCAAAAAAACTAAGATCATGGCCACCGGTCCCATCACCTCCTGGCAAATAGAAGGGGAAGAAATTGAGGCAGTGACAGAGTTTATTTTCTTGGGCTCCTTGATCACTGCAGATGGTGACTGCAGCAACGAAATAAAAAGACGGCTGCTTCTTGGGAGGAAAGCAATGGCAAACCTAGATAGCATCCTAAAGAGCAGAGACATCACTTTGCCAACTAAGGTCAGGATAGTCAAAGCTATGGTTTTTCCAGTAGTGATGTATGGAAGTGAGAGCTGGACTAAAGAAGGCTGATCGCTGAAGAATTGATCTGTATCGGTGGAGGAGAAGGGGGAGCCCAGGAACCAAGAGGGGTGTGCTGGTCAAGGCAGCCCTCCCCCCTTCCCTACTGATGGGAGAAGGGGCCAGGATTTGGGAGTAAAGGGGAACCAAATGCTCCCCTCCTTTCAGGTTCTGGCCAGGCACCACAGGCGGCTGGTTGTTCAGATGGGCCAGACTCCTACTCCCCCCACCCCCCAAATAAACCCCCACCAGGGCACTGCCCAGAAGAGGGCCGTCTTCTACCTCCTGCCGCCCGGCTCTGCCTGGGAGGCTCTGCGGGGCCTCTTTTCAGTGGGCAGATGGGGGGGGCAGGCCTGCCCTCCCCTCCCCTGCCCTCCCCCACCTGCCAAAGGATACACATGGTTGCAGGAGAGCCTGTAGGTGTTCTCAATGATGCCTTCTTCATTCACGTCGACAAAAATCGGCTGGCCGCAGACGGCGCAGACGCTGTCTGAGAGGTGCTTCGTTGGCATTCCCGACGCGCTGTAAAACTAAGAGTTGGAGAGAGGCAGGTGTTTAAGGAGACGTGAGGAACCGTCAGGACCTTTCAAGTTTGTCCAGGGCCAGGATCCCCAGAGACCACTCGCCTCCTTGAAAATACACCAAGGAGGGGGAGTGTTGGGAATGCTGGGCTGGGAGGAGGAAATGCATTAAAAATGACAACGTGGGATCCAGCCCAAGCAAGCCAGGAAGCAGCGACGGGGCATCCCTGCCACCTGCTCCCCATATCAGCACTCCCTTAACCCTTGGAAAAAAAGAATGGGGGGGGGGGTTGAGATGCGCCAGGTGGGTGGGTGGAGTCCCTCTGTGCCCAAAGAGCCCAGGCGTCATCCCACCCACGGCTACAGACACCCTCTTCTTTCGCCTTCCTTGAGGAGTTCTGCCCGAGGCAGTGCCGCTCCCCCCCCCCCACACACACACGGGTCTTACCCCAATGGTGGAGGCCATGTAATCCGCACACATTTCTGCGAAGTCACGCTCCAGCACTCCGTAGTAGAGGCCGTAGAAGAGGAGAGAGATCCCAAAATCCATCCCGTCCTCTGGCTTGATCCTGCCAAGGGGGTGCAAAGGAGCCTTGGGTAAGCTCCACAAGAACACACGCTCCCGGCAGCCGCGATGGGCTCCACGGAACGAGCCACCCAGAAACCAGCCTTTGGTTCCTCCAAGGCCAGCGGGAGGGAACGTCCACCAGGAGCCCGTGGCTGAAGCAGCGAGATAAAAGCCAAGCTGCCACGCGGGTCCCCCACCCCATCCCCCTCCTCCTCCTCCTCCCTTGCTATGGCAGTGACACAGGAAACACCTCCACTTGTCCACCCACGCTTGCGCCACAGAAGACGAGAGGGCGCCCGTCATTTGCACCGTGGTTCAGGGGCAGCCAAGCGAGAAGGGGGAGCGGGCCGGGCGATGGATCGGCTCACCTGAACAATAAATTAAGTCCGAAGAGGGTGAACATGACGGCCATGTAGCCGACGATCCCTGTGGTGTAGCTGATCTTGTATATCAACAGGAACCACTTGTAAACCAACCTAAGGGTCGGGCGGGAAGAGCAAAACAGGACCCATGCAACCCAGTCAGCATCCAACCGCCCGTCTACAAAGCCACAGAAAGCTCAAAAAGGCGGCTTGACACCTCACGACCTCAAGCGTCCATGGACTTCCAATGGATCAAAAGTCTAACTGCCGCTTTGCTTTAAGGAACGAAGGGATAAAAGCACAAATTCATCTCGCTGGCTTTGGGAAGGACAGCACCCCAAAAACCAAAGAAAGGGAGAGAGGCAAGCAGCCCCTCCCTTGGAGCCCGGGGTGGGGGTGGCTCGCCGGGGGGGGGGGTGGGGCTCACCGGGGTGTGGTCTGGATGAGGGGCTTCCGCGTTGCTCGGAAGGTGACAAACGCTGTGACGGCCGAGAAGAAGACCCAGATGACGAGGAACCGCCACCAGTGCAGCTTGACTGTGAAGTAAAGGGGGACGACCCACATCTGGAAGAGGGTCACCATCTGGAAGAGGAGAGAGAAGAGCCCACGCTCACGGGCCAGCAAAGCCAGAGGAGCCCTGCGTGGGAATGGCACGGCAGCTGGACCACAAAGGCCATGCATGGGTGGCTGCCCTTGGGTGGCGGAAGGGATGAAGCTAGCCAAGAGAAAACAGTCTCTCTCTCTCTCTGTCTCAAGAAGAGACGAGACCCTGGCATGTCTGACCCTTCGCTGATTGAGAAACAGCAAAAAAATCCCGGTGGGGCTTCGCATATCCAGCACCTTTTTCACAGGGAAAGAAACACGTTGGCACAGGTCAGAATCCCAGGGGGAAGAAGGGGCACAAAGGCCTTTTAGGCCTCAAGGGGGAGGGGGAGGGGACTCGGACAGGAGTCGACCCTCCCCTCATCTGGGGGTGTTGACGGTGGGAGGGAGACCGAGATCTACTGGCAAGAAGCAAAAGCAACCACCACATGGGATCTGGTGCCACGGGGACAGCAGCCTCCGTTCAGTTCTCCTTGGTGGCCAGCCTGCTCCTGGGTTCTTGTCCCTCCTGCTGGCTCACAGAGACAAGGCCCGGAGTTGCTGCAGACTTTTCCTGAATGGGATGCAAGGCAGGGGGGGGTTCCTGCCCAAAGCCGGGAGCGCCAGGCACCGCGGCCTGAGACAATGTGCCTACATCTCTTTTTGGACTATGGGGCCGCGAAGCACCCGCAGCAAGGACCTCCCCCCCCCCCAGCCAGTGGTGGCAACTCAGGCCTGCTCGAAGGGCAGCAGGCTGGAAGCGTTGGGTGGAGGCACCTGCCAGGAGGGCCGCCGTGGCCCGCCAAGGCCTCAGAGCCCGCTTACGTTGTAGGAGCGGGGGTGTCGCTGCTTCCACTGCACCAGGAGGAGCTGGGCCACCACCAGCGTGGCAATCAGGATGAGGACCATCTCCGCATGCATGGCCTCGTGGCCACGGTGCTTGGCGTGCATCCGAGCGTGCTCGATCCTGAAAAATAAACAGAAAGTAACCACCCTCTGGCACCCGGTCCTTTTGCTAGTCTCCCCCTACACACACACACACACACACACAGAGAGAGAGAGAGAGAGAGAGAGAGAGAGAGAGAGAGGAGGCACTTGGTCATAAAACCAGACCTCTTTGGAATAAGGCAGGAGCAGATGAGAGATGGGGATGGTATTAATGGGGCCTGAGATTGGCTCCTAAAAAGCCCCCCCCCCCCGGACCTTCACTGCCCCCCCTCCCCAGGAGGACAAGGTGCTCTTCCCACCATCGGGCAGCCTGTTGTGTGCCAAGCGAGGAAAGAGTCTCCCTGAGCCTCCTCTGCTGACCTCTTGGGGTTCTCAGGAGCCTCTGCTCTCCCAGGAAGGATTTACCATCACCAAGCCAGAGAGCATAGCTCTTACAAGGGCCGTCTCTGAGAATCAGGAAGGGGGAAGAGGCCGGTGGGGAGATCTCACGAGGCAGGGGCACAAAGAGCAAGATCCAGTGTCTGCAAACGCCCTCGGCAACAGCCACAAACACCTGGGCAGCAGGCCTCACGGTCCCGGAGAGGCGCAGGAGGAGGGAACTCCGTCTTCACCGGGTCAGATGAGAAGGCCAGAGGGCCGGCGGACCCTTTTTACTCACCTCCATCTCTCCTCTGCAGGCAGGTGCGAGAGGTCCACCTGCAGGAGACAAGAATCACCAGCAACATGGTCAGGCCGGGAGAAAGAGGCTCAGCTGTGGGGGCAACCCCCCCCCCACCCCACACTCCCCACGGCAGGAAAAGTGGCCCTTGGTAAAAACACCCCCACGCCCACTTCCACACACACACACACACACCATGCGTCTACCATCAGCCTCTCAGGGGACGAAGGGTGAAAAAAGCCAAGGGCTTCCAGGAAGGGAGGTGGGGGGGGAAGCAGCAGGCTTTGCCCCTCTTCCCACAGAGCCTGGAGAAGCCGGCCATTCACCCCGCTCCCCAGCACATGCTCACACACCCATTGTCTGGCTTTCTGCAAACAGGCTTCTCAGGTTTGACCCTTAATCCCTCTGACATTTAACGGAGACTCAGTGTAGCTCCAGGGACCCGGAGGGTTTTTCTTTGCCAGGGTTTCCTTGGCAGGCGCCGCCTCGAACAGAGGGAGGTGGGGAGCGCACCAAGGCGGGAAACTGGAGGAAATGGGGAAAGCTATTCTGATTGGGGTCCCTGCCGTGAGAAGCGGGTGAGATTTGACGGCCTGATAGGACCTGTCTAACTCCATGGCTCTTGGTCTGCCTGCCAACTCTGTATCTGGCTGCTTATAAAGTAACAATCCCACAAATAAAGGAAGCTCATTTTGGGGCCACTGGAATTCTGTTTCCAATTGCGCCCAGACCCCAAAACCAAATATTGAGGACCTGTGTCTTATATCACACCCTCCCCATTTTAAGCCATGCCCCCATTTCTTATCACTGACCAGCCTGGAAGTGGGCAGAAGCCAAGACCTGCTGAAACCAAACGGGTGGGGGGGGAGGCAGACCCATTTCCACAGGAGAGCCAGGCAGATCAAGGGACCCTGTTTCGTTTCCAACTCAGAAGGGACCAACGTTGTCCTTAACAACCAGATCCACCACAGACAGACCAGCTATCTCAGCTCTTCATGTCCCCTGCCCAAAAGAAAGCATGCAGCCAGGGTGAACCTGCTCCCTTGTAATTCCCACCCTCCTGCAAAGGCTCAAGAAGCTTTAGGGCCCCACAAATTCAGGACATGCTTAGTGCTTCCGACTCAGGAGCAAATATTTCTCCATGTCAGTTCCTCGACTTGTCAGAAGCTCCACTAGGGTCAGAGAAACCTACTGAATCATAGAATCATAGAGTTGGAAGAAGAGACCTCCAGGGCCATCCAGTCCAACCCCCTGCCATGCAGGGACCCCCCCCCATCACAGGACTCCTGACAAATGGCCATCCAGCCTCTGCTCAAAAACCTCCAAAGAAGGAGACTCCACCACCCTCCTTTGGGGTAGCAGCATCTTCCACTGCCAAACAGCTCTAACTGTCATGAAGTTCTTCCTAATGTTCAAATGGAATCTCTTTTCCAAGCAATCTCTTATTGCCAAGGGAAGAAAAATGTCCACAGGAATGCAGCCCACGTGGGCACCACCAGATGTTCCGGCAAGACCACCAGCGCAAGGAGCAAAGTCCAAGGCCTGTATTTGATGCCTCCAGCCCAGGAGAGCCCGATAAGGCCTCTTCTGCAAAGACACACCGCAGATCCTTCAAGAGGGGTGGATTTTAATCACCCCCTTGCTTCTGTATGCAAAATACATGGGAGTCTCTTCTCCTCCCCTGCTCAGTGGGACCCACAATACTTTAGAACCATTTCACCAGAGCTGATGTTCACCCTCATTTTGCAAACGCTTCAAAGGACCTCCTCACACTTCATCTTGAGATCCTGAAGCATTTCAAGACAAGAGGAGGCATCACAACACACTGGGGAAGCGACCCAGGACCTATTTTAGAAATCGCACCACAAATCCCGGACAGGTGGCCTTTAATCAAGGAAGGCGGCAAAAGGCAGCCAAACGGGGGAAGGTGGAGGGGTTACTGCTGAAATTTAAGGGCCAGAAGATGCAGGGGAGAAGTATCAGGAAACAGAGAGCTAGTCTCGTGCGCTCCCAGATGCATCTGGTGGGACCGCTGTGAGATACAGGAAGCTGGACCAGGTGGGCCTTTGGCCTGATCCAGCATGAGGGCTCTTCTTAGGTTCTCACATCAGGAGAGCCTTTATGTGTTCCCCTCTCCCTTTGCCAATTTAAGAGGCAACAGGAGTGGGGGGGGGGGCCGGGAAATACGGACACAGAGATTCCAGCACTCAAGGCAGGCTAGGCCAAGCTCAAGGAAGGCCAGCCCCACCTGTGGCAGGGCAAGCGGTGGTGCCACGCGGCAGCAGTTTACTTTTCAGAGGGCAAAAGGGCAAGCTAGTAGGAAGCCCAGGCGGCAGTGGGGAGAAAGCCAGGCGACCTGAAGGCAGCTACTCCTCCTTTCATAGGCCTGAAGCATGACCAGGGAGGATAGTCCAAGCACTCCTTGCTTCTGGCCTCCTCTTTAGGGTTACACAGAGGGACAACTTGTCAGCGCGCTCCGACAGCGACACTTCCACCTGGGGTTTTCTTGGGACTCTTCCATTAGGGGCCAGCAACAACCTGCGCGGAAAAAATAAAGGAAACCCTCCAGGGCATTGGGTGCCTCGTTCTTCCCATGATTTAAAAACAAAAACAAATCTGTACATCTGCTCTTACCGGGAAGTGGTAGGACACCCTGACCAGTGACCTCAAACGGCCAGCTCTCTTCCCTGCTCCAAGAGAGGCACCCTGGGGGGGGGGGTGTTGCCCGCACGGGTCAGGACGGCCCAAAGCCTCCTGGCTGCAGCACTCCCATCATGACAGCCCCACCAGTGCTCTTTCCAGCTACTCAGCAGCATCCATCACACGTGCACATCTAATGGATACTGCATACCAACTTACAGCGCTGAGGGCTCTACACCAGATGTGCAGGAAAGCACTAGTGTCCAAGGGTGGATCTGGTTGCAGAGCGAGAGGTTGGTTCATTCACTTATATGTCTGCACTGCCCCCTTAGCACAAACTGCACTACCCGGGGTGGTTTGTGTTGGGAGTTGGGTTCCCCTCATGGCACCTCCTTCTTGGGGGCTGGACTCCATGATCCAGAGGGTCCCTAACAAGTCAGCTTGGGAGCAGAGATGCTGGGGAACAGGAGGCCCTTCGACGTGGCTCCTTATTCTCTCCACATCCCAAGGCCCACCACTCTCACTTAGCATCTCTGCTATCATCCTTCTATGCTTCTGCTCAATCAAGTGGGTTCGGGCTTCTGTGGATCCTAACACGGCCCAAGGGGCCTGTGGGATGTTGAAGGAGTGTCATACTGCATTTCAAAAAAGATATAGTGGAACTGGGAAAGGTGCAAAAGAGAGCGACTAAAATGATTACTGGGCTGGGGCACCTCCCTTATGAAGAAAGGCTAAAACATTTGGGCCTCTTTAGTCTGGAAAAAAGGCGCCTGAGGGGGGGGGATATGATTGAGACGTACAAAATAATGCAGGGCATGAGTCAAGTGGATAGAGGGAAGCTCTTCTCCCTCTCACAAAATACCAGAACTAGGGGACATGCACTCAAATTGAGGGCTGGAAGAGTAAGAACAGACAAAAGAAAATATTTTTTCACCCAGTGCGTTGTTAGTCTATGGAACTCCCTGCCACAGGATTTGGTGATGGCATCTGGCTTGGATGCCTTCAAAAGGGGATTGGACAGATTCCTGGAGGAAAAGTCCATCCCAGGTTACAAACCATCTCCAGGCTTAAAACCAGGGTCCTTCAAGGGCCAGATGCAGGGGAGTGGTATCAGGAGACAGAGATCTAGTCTCATGCGCTCCCAAACGCATCTGGTTGGGCCGCTGTGAGATACAGGAAGCTGGACTAGATGGGCCCTTCTTGTCCTGATCCAGCAGGGCTCTTTTTGGTTCTTATGTACCCTTGCCACTCTTTCTTGGGCTGAAGGAGGCCAGTGGCTTTCCAGCTTATTTATATTTACAGTATTCACTAGATTTATAGACCGCCCTGCTGGTGCATGAGATCACAGATTATTATTATTATTATTATTATTATTATTATTATTATTATTATTATTATTATTATTATTATTATTATTATTATTATTATTATTATTATCAACAGTTTGTGCCACGTCCTTCTTGGTTTCCCTGGATTGGGGCACCTTCTCCCTCTTTGAAGGGGGCCTGGAGGGCAGCAGTGGGGCAGCTCCCTCTGGGGCTATGGTGTGTGTGTGTGTATCAAACTGGGACCCACCCGCCCCGGGTGCCCCAGCCCAAGCTTCCCCTTTCTGGCAGGAGGGGTGGGGGGTGGGGGTGGGGGAAGGGCCGGGCCAGGCCTATCTATGGTGGCTGCTGGTGGTGGTGGTGCCTGTTTGGCTCCGTCCTACCTGGCAGGGTTGTTGTGATACAGGAGATGGGGGGGAGGAGCTCCCCCCAAGGAAGGACCCCGATCTCCCGGGACCCCCCCCCACCCCCCACCCATGGTAAGCCACGGTGGGTTTCTCTGCCCACGGGCCCCTCCCTCCCCGCCACATACATTATTATGGGATGGCCCCCTCGCCCTCCCCCCTCCCCACCTCAAGCAGGCAGGTAGACAAGCACCCTTCCCCTCCCCTCCCCTCCCCTCCCCTCTTCCCCCCCTTCCCATCATCCTCATCATCACCTCCTCCAGGTCGTGCTCG
>JAHTLZ010000083.1:0-25447 GCA_023846285.1 Phrynocephalus versicolor | reverse complement strand
TGGCAGAGGGGTCAGCAGATTATATCAAAAGCTAAGGTACAGGGAATGAGAAAGAGAGCTGAAATCCTGAGAGAACAGAGTTCAACCCTAAAATTGTATGTTGTGAAGATTGCAACCCCTTGCAGAAGGAGCTGGGGTCATTTCTGGGGGGCCAAGACCCCTCTTTTTGTAACAATCATAACAATAGAGATCTTCCCCTAACCCTAACTCCATGCGCGCGCACACACACATTTATTTTTGCCCACCAAAAATATTTACCGTTTTCTCACGTACGGACTGTTAGCAGGGAAGGGCCCGCATGCAACATTTCCCATCTAGCATAAAGTTCATCATCCCGAATGCCTCATCCTCACGGCATTGGCAATAGGCTTCAAACCTGATGTGAATTAGATCCTGAGGGCTGGAAGGGCAAGCTGTTAAGCACTCAAGTAGGATTCACGGCTTTCTGTGTCCCTACTCCTCATCTAGCAGGAGCAGAAGTGCTGTATCTGAAATAACTGCTGAGACATCCCTTTTTGGATATCTTGGCCAAGAAAATTGCTGGTCCTCTCCCCCCATGACCCTCTAAAGCTCCATCCGGAGCCTGCCTTGAGATACCCAGGCAGGCATAGAGCAGATCTTGGAAAAGCTGCTGCTTTTTTGGAGTCCATCTTCCAGAATCCTGCAGCCTTCCTGGCCAAGCTGGAGGAGGGATCATGGGAGGTGTGTGCGTGGAGGGGGGGAGTTTCATGGGTGAGAAGCTGCAGGAGAGCTGCTGGGGAGGTTGACCGCTTCTTCTTTTTTGTCCTTGCCTGCAGGCTCTTCAGTGGAATGTGGAAGCCCATCCTATGGCGGCAGCAGAGCCTCAACCCCTCAGCCTGGCTGAGCCGACCCCCATGGGGGACGTGCTCCCCGAAGCGTCGGAGCTCTCCCTGACGGTGGTGGCTGAGATCCAGGCCGTGGAGAGTAAAGTGGACTCGTACGCGGCCCAGCTCATGAGCCTGGAGGGGCGGATGGGCCTGGCCGAGACCAAGCTGGACGGCTGCGAGAAGACGGCGGTGGAGTTTGGGAACCAGCTGGAGAGCAAGTGGGCCGCCCTGGGGACCCTCATCCAGGAGTACGGGCAGCTCCAGCGGCGGCTGGAGAACATGGAGAACCTGCTCAAGAACAGGAACTTCTGGATCCTGAGGCTCCCTCCGGGCTCCAAAGGGGAAGTCCCCAAGGTGAGGAGGGTGGGCAAGTGTCGAGAGGAAGCAGACACACAGGCAGGTTCTCTGAGTGGAGTGCCCTGCCCTCACCGGGCAACAAGTCTTTTTCTCGAGCATCCGTTCAGTAGGCAACAGGAGAAGGGGATGGATAATCATTGACAGGAAGAGACTTCCTGTAGAGTAGACTCTCTGGAGTTATCAAGACCCTCTGAGCTTATCAAGAGTGCCAGATCATGCCGGACCTAGAGCTCAGTTCCTGCTGACCTATTTGGGAGATAGGATGCCTAATAATGTCCTGTTTAGAGGCTAAGCAAGGAAACCTCATCTATCCCGTTGCAGCCTCCCTGCACAAGTAGGAATGACAGAGTTTCTGGCTACCCGCTCAGGTCTCTGGGTCATGACCTTTTCCCAAAGGGAGTTGTAATTCTTTCAGGCAGGGAGCAGGGAAAGCCCCCCCCCCCGGGGTGGATTGGTCCCTCACTGGGATGTGTCAAGTAGGGGTGGCGGGGGCAGATGGAAGAGGACAAAAGATGCGGCCTCAAGCAGGGGTCAAGGGGTCCGGGAGGTGACAGGGAAAGGGCCGGGACCAGGGCAGGGCAGGAGTTGCATGGGCAGGAGGGGAGGTGGCCCATCACCCACCTGCTGCTTTCACGTGGTGCTTCCCTCCCAGGGAACACCGAGGCCGGTACGTGTATAGGAAGTCTCTGCCAGGGGCACAGCAGGGGCGTGACATCTCTCTTCTCCAAACGCAGGTCCCTCTGCTCTTTGACGACACCTCCTGCAGCTTCTCTGAGCCAGAGTGGAAGAGTCTGGGCGAAGGGCAGAAGGACCTCTACCGCTACATCATGAGGTCCAACTACAAGGCGGTGGTCTCCGTGGGTAAGTGTAGAGCCTCGGGCTCCCTCCTGGTGGCCACTGCACTCGGAAGGCTTGCCCCACGGCTGACTGTCCTTGCTTCGCCCGCATGGCCCAGGCTCTGGGGCCAAGGAGGGCAGGACAGGCCGGCCGCGTGCATGGCGCTCACCTGGCAGGCAGGAGTCGTTCCCCAGCCTTGCTGGGCAGGCCCTTTGGGACTAAATCTGGGGCCACGGAGGAGTTTCAAGGGCGCCTGTAAGAAGGCCCCGCACTCTGCTCAATAGGACGTTTCCTCCTCCTCCTCCTCCTCAGATGCTGCCCTTTCCAAACCGGACCTGCTGGCTCGGCTTGACCAGGCCGATGTTGGAGGCGAAGGGGATGTTGAGGAAAGAGAACCCCTTAGGGAGTCCACCCTGGGTGAGTCACTGCACCGTCAACTGGCGAGTGTGTGGGGGTGTGAGTGAGGCAGATCAGAGAGGCGGGCAGGCATTCTTCACAGCCTCCAAGTGCTGGAAACGTACTGGATGTCTCTGAACGCAGGAGGTGGACACTGAGTCCCGTCCTAGCATGTGATTAGTTGCTGTGCCTCGAACATTGGCAGTGAACTGAGGAAGCGGCTCTGTTCCAGGGGCAGAGCCTTGGGTCCCCTCCCCACCCCTCCCCACCCCACCCCGGCCAGTCTTGTGCGCTGTGATCAGCAGGCCTTCTGCCAGGGATCTTTGCTGGCCCCGCCTAGAGATCCCTGGTGTGTGTGTGTGGGGGGGGGGGGTGTCCCAGCCCCAAAGTCCTACCTGCCACCTGCCTGGATTTCTGAAATGCTGCCAGGGGTGCGCGAATGCTTGGCATGGCCTTCTGAAGTCTTCCACCTCCCCTTCTTCTCTCCTTTCCTCAGGGTCTCCCATTTCTGCCCTCCACGACAGCTCCTGGATGGAGCAGGAGGAGATGCCCCTTGTCAAAGGCATGGGGGACCTGGACGAGCCCCCTGGAGACGCTGCTGTGGGCGTTTTGGACAGAGGTGAGGCCTGGAGGGGTCTCCTCTGGAGTTGACCCTGGGGCGGCCACCCCCAGAGGAAACAGGGATGCTTCTTCTCTTCAAGGGATGGAGAGAGACAGCTGGGCCGGGCCGGGCCGGGGGGGCACCTGGAGGAGGGAGAGGCAGCAGCCTGCAGAGCGCTCCCACCCCCTGGATGTGGAGCGAGGGGAGGGCAGCGTCATCCTCCGTACCAGTTGCCGCTGGGCCTGCCTTCCTTTCTCTGACCAAACCAATCCAGAGCAGAAGGGCTGGGAAGGGGGTGGGCCTGAGGTTTTGTCCCTGCCGGTGCTCAGGCTTTCCTTGCTGCCTGGGACAAATCCCTTGGGGTGTCGGTGTGCTGAATTGCAGAATGTAGCGGCAGCTGCACTGGGCTGCCAACAGCAAGGTGACCAACTTAATTTCAGGAATGGTGTGCAGGGTTTTTTTTTGGGGGGGGGGTCCTGCTCCCTTTTTCAGACCCAGCACTTGAAAAGGGGAGCTGGCGAAGGGGAATGAGCAGAAGAGCAAAGAAAACCTCAGAGCACGTATGGTCCCAGTTGAGATGGGAAGGCAGCCCCCCCCCCCCACAAAGCCCTGGTTGGCTTGGAGGTCAGGCGGACAGCTTTGCAGAGAGGCCCAGAGGGAGGTGGGCGTTTGGGCCCCAGAGGTCTGAGAGAGGCGCCCCGGATCTTGCACCACCCCTCGTGTGGAGAGGTGGGGGAACATTCCCTTGCACTTCAGATGTGAGCACTCTAGTGTTTGAACCTGCATTGCCTTGCTTTGTCCTTAGAGAAAGTGGGTACATCTGGTGAGCCTCCTAGATTGACACACACATATGCACGCACACACGCCACGGCGGCCCTGAGGAGAGGACCTGGAGGGGGTCGTAGGCACACATGCACAGGGAGCAGCCCAGTGGAATTGCTGTCCTGGCAGCCTCTCAGCACAAGTGGTTTTCTTGGGTTTGCTTGTTTGTTGTAACTGACCCAGAACACATCCGGTTGGCAGATGGCTGGCAACCTCTCTTAACAAAGAGCAGCCAAGAGATGTACTCCGGTTGTAATTCTTTGACAAATTCCCCTTTGGTGGCGGGTCTGACTTGCCCCTCTTGGCTTTTGAACTGCCGTGTTGGTGGTCAGGAAGGAGTTCTGTCCAGGGTGGGGGTGGGGGTGTCCCTTCTCTACCTGAAGGGAGTTCCCGTGGCTGCCGACGGAGACTGTCCCGCTCTATTTCCCAGTATGCCGCCGACCTGCCCCTTCTGCTTGACTCTCCCAGGTGCTCCGCGACTCCTGGAGGAAGATCCCGAAAGCTTGGAGCTGCCGGGGATGTTCCCACGCAAGTGGACGGAGGTTTTCCAGGGCCCCGGAGAGGAGCTCCTCTGCCAGAGTCAGCCGGTGGTCTCGGCCCTCCCGCCCAGGAAGCCTCCCACTGGCACTGGCGGCGCTGGCGGTGGCGGCAACAGCCTGCGGCGCTCTGCTCGCTGCACGGTGGGCGACTCGAGGAGAGAGGGTCCCTCCCCGCTGGCCCCGGAAGCCCACACGGGGCCCTACATCTGCTGCGAGTGCGGGGAGGGTTTCCTGGACAAGCCGCTCTTCACCAGCCACCAGAGGAGCCACGGGGGAGGAGGCGCCTATCCCGGCCTGGACCCTGGAGGGGGAGGGGGCCTGAAGGCCAAGGCTGCCCCTCTCATTCTACAGAGAGCGCCTGCCCTGGCCCGCCCCAAGGCCCCCAAGCACCCAGAGCCCCAGAGGAGCTCCGCCTTCAAGCCCGGTGGCGCCGGGAAGCGCCCGGGCAACCACATGGTGGAGCGGCCGTACACCTGCGGCCAGTGCAAAGAGAGCTTCAAGCTGGAGGTGAGCTTGCTTCTCCACCAGAAGCTCCACACGGGGAAAGGGGACGGGCCCCTGACCTGCACGTACTGCGGCAAGGACTTCCGAGACCTCTCCAAGGCCGTCCGGCACCAGCGGATCCACACGGGCGAGCGGCCCTACCAGTGCACCGAGTGCGGCAAGAGCTTCATCCGCAGGGACCACCTGCTCAAGCACTGGCGCGTCCACACAGGCGAGACCCCCTACCAGTGCGCCACCTGCGGGAAGAACTTCCGCTACAAGGAGTCCCTGAACTGCCACCAGAAAATCCACACCCGCAACCCTGCCGTCACCCACCACCTGGCGGCCGGGACGCCGGCGGGACTCTTGGGCTTGAAGCCAGAGCAGCCCTAGCTATGCTCCTGCGTGGGTGCGCCCTTCCCAGCTGGCTGAAGAGCACGCTGTGTTTGTGCCCCCCCCGCCCGCCCTCACTCCCCCCCCCACAGGCCTGCTGGGGGGTGAGAGAAGGGAGCCCTCTCCCCCTTGGGTTGGCATCGTACCCATGCCTAAGCTATTTCCCGTGCCTGCCCAGACAGAAGGACAGGAATGGCACTCGGGCAGGCATCGGTGGCGTCTCTGTGGGCCGGCCACGTCCAAGTCTGCTCCCTCCTGTGGAGAACAGTTGTGTGTGAATTGTTTGTGGGCTGCGGAGGGGAGGCAGGAGCAACAAGGGGGGGGTTGACATGTGCATTTCTTGCCTCCTGCTACTGCCGTCAGCAGGCAGACGGCCACAATCCCGCACCCCGCGGGGGCAGCAGCAGCACACTGCTGTGCAAAGCGAGGGGGTGGGGGCAGGAGCCTGGCAGGTGGAGGTGCCAAGTGGCAGCCTGGATCAGCTGCTGCTCATCCAGATCTCCTCCGACCCCCCCCCATCCCTGACCTCCCCAGGCAGCAGTGAACTGCTCCCCCTTCTCTCCCCACCCCCACCCCCAAGTCCCTGGCCCTCTTAAGCACTTATGTGGAGCTGAAATCAAAACTCATCTTTTCCCAGTTAATTGTTGTTTGTAAAAGTGTGTGTTTTTATTTTCCATTTCCCCCCCTCTAATTTTCTAACTGCTGTTTGGTTCTCCTGCCTGGTTGTGTGAACACATCTGGGGTTCCTCCCACTGCCGAGAGCCCGTGGTGTCGTGTTGTTTCGCTGTGTGACGTGACAGCAGGAGCTGCCTGTGCCTGAACCGTCTCACACACTCCAGGGCGCCCGAGAACAGCAGCTCCCCCTGCCTCCACCGCCCCTCTTGTCTTCTTTGTGTTGTTGTCGTTGTTGCTGTTGCTGTTGCTGTTGTTATTGTTTTTATTTACAAATGGCATCTCTGTACATATTGGTTGAATTATATAAGCATCTCAGTGTCGTGGAGCTCAGTGTCAGCTGCGGTGGTGACTGTAACGAGCCAGCTTTTCCTCTGTGTGACGTCAGGTGTTTGGTCTGTGGCTGCATTTGGTTCCTTTCTGTAACACCTTCCTTGGCAAAGCCGCCCAATACAGTGTGTCTCTTTGGGCATCCGTGTCGTCTCTGGGGAGGTCGCGAAATGTATGGGTCGATTACGACTTCCGCTGACGTACCGGCCAGTTTGTGTCAAAGCAGTGTATTCTGGGTGCTTTACAGAGGATTTAAAAAGAAAAATTTGCAACAGAATGCTAAAATGTTCTATATCACCAAAGAGCAAATGTGTGGCAAGAGCTGTTTTTAAAAGATCTAGTAGCCTCAACAAATGATAACGGAAAGGCAGGGCTGGAGGCGAAATGCTGAGCCCGAGTCTAAATGGAGAGACTCCATGAAAAGAGCTCTCCAGGCGGGACCCCCCCCCCCAGCTGGACTTCTGGGGGTTCCGCTCTGCAGGAAAGCCGAGAGCAACGCAGAAGCCCAAGACGGGTTAGTCCAGCCTCACGCTCTGGGATACTCACCTGTCTCCTGGGGGAGCCGCCACGTTGCCTTGATGCCTCCTCCGCTGGAGCCAGGCAGGGACAGCGAACGGCGGCCAGCCAAGAGGAGGTGGGTGGCAGGCTATCCAGTCCCTCGGGTTCCTCAGGAGGT
This sequence comes from Phrynocephalus versicolor, assembly GCA_023846285.1. NCBI lineage: Eukaryota > Metazoa > Chordata > Lepidosauria > Squamata > Agamidae > Phrynocephalus > Phrynocephalus versicolor. The sequence goes on along the minus strand of JAHTLZ010000083.1, from coordinate 18,493 downwards.
GGGGGGGTGGGGGTGAAGACTGAGAAAGAACTGGGCAAGACCCGCCGAAATGGTGGGGAGAAGCACCCAAATGCTACAAAGCCCCTCCTGCCCCGAGCCCTGCTCTGGCTCAGCCAGCAGGAAGAGGCCTCTGGGGACCTTCCTGCCAGAGGTTGGGAGGGTCCTGGGGCGAAATCCACGGGCGGGGTGGTGGTGGAAGAAGAAAAGGGTGTGGCTGGGGAGAAAGAGGAAAAGGGGAATGGCCATGATGGCCTTCCCTGTGGGAGAGAGAAGTCATCCTTTCTAATAAGGGGTGGGAGGGGTTAGGGGGCCTGATGAGCTCCTGTTGCCCTGATGGACCAGCCCCTCCCGTGGTGGACACGATCCACGGCAGCAACAGAGACGGCGGGGGTTTCCCTCTTCGCTCCTCCCACCTCCAGTCCCAGGCGGGGGGGGGGGGTCCCATGTGGGAGTTACAAGTCCGGGCACCCCAAAAACAGCCCTCCTGGGGCCACTTCTAACAAGATGTTGGCCAGCAGGAAAGAGAGAGAGAGGTCTGGGCCAGGAGTGAGGAGCAGCGGCATCAGGGTGAGTGGGTGCCCCTGCCCCACGGGGAGGGAGGAGGGAAGGCTTCCTGGCAAAGGTGGCCCCACAACGCTCGAAGGCCAGATGATGTGCGAGAGAAGAAGGGAAGGTGTCTGCCTTGCCCCCCCCCCCCCCCCGCCGAGTCTCTCTGGCTGTGCCATGGCGGTTCCGAAGAAAAGCCCAGAAAATGTCCCATGAACACTCCCCCCCCACACCCCAAGATCAGGCAGGCTCCGTCCATCCAAAGGGTCACCAAGGCCAGCATTATGCAGCCGGCCAGATTGTCCAAATGGAAGCCCCCCACCCCACCCCACCGCACCCTTCTGCTTGTGATCTTGAGCCACAGGAGCCCCCCCCCCCCCCAGGGAGGGGCCCCCCACTGCTGGCTGCCAAGGGACAAGTACACCCTGAAGCCGAGTCGTGAGAACATTTGTCCCTAGATTGGCTGGACGGTTTTATTTCTGAGAGTTGTTGTGATAAAAACTAGCTTTCTGCCTCGACATGAAGAATCAATTAAGTCATGCAATAAACCGGGGTGGGGTGGGGTGGGGTGGGGGGAATGAACAAAGCTTTAGAAAATACAAGAGAATTGACAATGTGGCATGTTTCCAAACAACACTTTTGTTTGTGTGTTTGTTTACTCCTCCTGAACCCTCAACCAGCAAATGCTGAAGGTGCCAGGCAGATAGGCGGGATTCTGCGTAGGGGTCCCTAAAATTGAGGCGGACTGTGACCCATGGGTCTTCCCTTGAATGCAATCGCGGAGGTGTAGCTGGCGTGGAATGCCGGAGCCGTGGTGGTGGTGGTGGCGGCAGCCCTGGCAGGCGCCCTACTGCCTCAATTGCAAGGGGAAGGCCGCCAGTGGCCGTCCAAGTCTAAGACAAGGTGCTGGTGCTGACATTTCTTTTTTCTTTTCTTTTGTTCTCTTTTAATTATTTATTTATTTCATATCACCAGGGTCCCTTCATAGGATGGGGGATGGGTGGGGTGGAAATTCTAAGGATAAAAGCAGGAAAGTTCGAGTGGTATATTTACAATATTTTTCTATATATTAATACATAGACTATATTTTAGTGCTGACATTTCTTACATGCTGTCAAGCTGGAACCAACCTACAGTGACCCTAGCAGAGCTTTCAACGTAGATGAGAAATTTAAGGCGTGGTCTACCAGTTCCACACCCTCCAGCGAGCATTCTGCCCCACATGCTGGGTGGGGACCATGATGTTGGCTCAGAGTGCCCTAAACCACAGGAGACCCCGATACCTACCTGGCCAAGGGCAGCTCCCCCTCTAAACTTGTTGGGCCATGGTTTCAGCCAGGGAAGCTCTCTAGGATCAGCCGCAGCTCCACATTTCTGGGACACGGAGGTGCAGAAGACAAGTCTTTCCACGTGGCAGGCTCAAGGTGGCCAAGTTCCCTTCTCCCCTTTGGGTACATCTGGTGCTTTCATCGCAGGCTTCTTAGGAGCAGCTGAACATGTACCTTTTTAAAAAACCCCGCCCACTCTTGCCTTTTCAGTGGTGTGTGTGTGTGAAGGAAGAGATTCTCCTTTGCAGGGAAGCCATGAAGTACAACAGGGATTTTAGCGAGTGGCTGTGGTGGTTTTTATTATAGGATGCTGGCACCTATGTGTGTGTCTCTAAGTATCAATTCAACAACGTGGTTCGCTTTCTCTTCTCCTGCAAAGCAGGTCAGGCAGAGAGAAAGGGTGACCTGGCGAAGGTCCTGCAAGAGGGTCCTAGAGGCCTGGGTTCAAATCCCTCCTCAGCCCTGCATCTCATTGAGCATAACACACTGCAGAATTCGGTGGAGGGGAGATCAGAGGCGAGAAATGGACCTCGATGCTGAAAGAGTGCAGAGAGACCATCTGGCTACAGAATCTGCCCCAGGCAGGGAACTCCTTCTTTGGTGCTGATGCGCCATCCTCACATCACTTTGGAGGTATGGCCACCCAATTCCTGCATGGAGGTGTGTGTGTGGGGGGGGGATGGATGATGGCCTAAAGGACCCCAACTTCCCTGTTCTATGAATCTTCAAACCGGAGAGACTCAGCTCTGCAGAGGTCAGGCTGGGGCTGCCCTCATGGGGCCAGTCCATCTCCTATCTTCCTCTTTTCCTGCTCCCCCCCCCCAATCTCTATCTCCATCAGGTGCCTTTTCAAGGGGAGCGCCTGAAATCTCCCGGTGGGGGAGGCGCGCGGGGGGGGTGTGTGGAGCCCCTGAGGCCGCCTGGAGCTCCGGGAGGACAACCAGGGAGGACAACCAACCGGAGCCGCCTCCCTTCTTGGCCCCCGGGCGGGCAGGCAAGGAGCACTTTTGGAGGGCGAGAGGCGGCCCGCGAACGGGGACCCCGGCTTGGCCTGCAGCGAGTGAGTGGCCAGGCGCGAGGTCTCGAACAGGTGCAGCAGAGGGATGCCGCCGGCGAGGACCAGCGGGTGGGCTCGCTCCCTTCGCTGGTGCGGCCCGATCCTGAGCCATGGCCTCCGCCTCCTCCTCCTCTTCCCTCTAGTAGGATGCCGGGGGTCGGCGGTCCTGCGCTCTCCCCCACCCCCCCCACCCCCCCTCCGCGGCCGGCTTCTTGCTGCGGGTGCGCAGCTCCTCCTCTTCCCTTCTCCGCCTCCGTCTGCTGCCCCCCCCAACCCCGTCGGCGGACGGACGGACAGACAGACGGAGGGACGGAGGGCGAGCCCTGCGCCCCTCCCTCCCTCCTTCGGGCTCGCCGGGACGGCTTTGGATCGCTTTGGCGCGCCCCCTCCGGACCGCCACGCCCGCCTGCCTGCGCGCCCGCCCGCCTGCCTGCCTCTCTTGCTGGCCGCCCGCGCGCGCGATGGAGGAGGAGGCGCCGCTGCCGCCGCCGCCCTGGGATGCTGCCCCCCAGCAGCAGCAGGTAGGGAGGGAGGGAGGGAGGGAGGGAGGGCAGCGCAAGCCAGACCCGCTTTCTTTCTCCCGGCGGAGGGGCAGCAGCGAGCCCCCCCCGCCCCCGCCCCCACGAGCGGGGGGGGGTCCGAGGAGGTAAGGAAGAGGAGGCGGTGCAGCAGGCAGTCCTCCTGGGGGGGGGGGGCTCTCCGGGTCGAGGCAGCCGTCCCCCCGCCCCCGCCCGCCTGTCCTCTCTGCCCACCCACCCGCCCGGGCTGCCTGTGGGAGCGTCTGATTCCTGGCGCTCTGCACAAGCTCAGAGGGCCGTGCGCGCCGCCGGCTGCAACAGGTGGAAGGAACACTGCAGCCCGGCCAAGGTCTGTCACCTGAACTTTAGCCTGCTCCGCGCTTGTGTCGGGAAATAAAAGGGTTTGGGTTTTTATTTTTTATTATTTATTTATTTATTTATTTATTTATTTATTTATTTATTTTGGTAAAAGGACAAAAGGCACCACCGCCTTTGGGGCTGACCGATTGATGCTGCCTATTTCAGGGCCAGAGGAAGGGGAAGATGGGCCATGATGAGGGCTGGGCCTGGACGCCCAGGTGCCACAGGGCAGTGGTGTCTGCCCAGGACCCTCCTCCCTCCTGGAAGAGTGGGAATCCTCCTAGCCCAGCAAATGCCAGGCAACGCTTCGCCCACTTGAGCCTGTCGGGATTGAACTCAGATCTGGAGCAGAGTCTTGACTGCAGTAGTGCTGCAGTTCAACCACTGTGCCAGGCGGCTCCTTAAGTAAGGTTTAAGGTTCGCAGCAGGAACTCCAGAGCTGGGGGCTCATGGGAGTTGTAGTCCCAAATAAGAAGTACAATTCCACCTGGCATCCTGTTTCGTTGAGTGAAGCTCCCTGCGCCGCCAGCACTTCCGCCCTAGTCTCTTCTCCCCGGCAGGTTTTGGACTGGCATGTGGCCTCTCTGCAGCCCTGGTCGCCTGGGAATTCTTGCTTCCGCCCAGAGGCAGGGAGGTGCGAGGAGGAGGAGGAGGAGGAGGAGGAAGCAGAGGAGGTGGAAGACACTCACCGTCAAGCTACAGAGATCTCCCTGTGGACCGTGGTGGCTGCCATGCAAGCAGTGGAGAGGAAGGTGGACGCCCATGCCGGGCGGCTGCTGACCCTGGAGCGGAGGGCGGGCCTGGCAGAGAAGAAGCTCTCGGGCACCGAGAAGGCCTTGGCGGAGTTTAGCCACCACCTGGCCGCCCTGGGGACCCTCGTCCAGGAGTACGGGCAGCTCCAGCGGCGGCTGGAGAACATGGAGAACCTGCTCAAGAACCGCAACTTCTGGATCCTCCGCCTCCCTCCGGGCTCCAAAGGGGAAGTCCCCAAGGTTGGTGGGTCCTGGAGAGAAGGTTGTGTGTGTGTATGTGTGTGTGTGAGGGCTTTCCTTGAATTTGGACAAGTCCCTCTGTTTATTAATTATCTGGTAAACAACACAGCTGCCAGGTGTTCAGCTGGAGTTGGCCTTCTCCAATGGACGAGCTCTTTCTAAGAGCCTAGGATGACTGGAGATAGGTTTGTAGAATATATGTTGTTCCTTATAATGCCGCCATTTGTAGTTGACCAATGTTGATCTTGTCAATGCTACGGTTCTTCAGATGTTGGCATTGTTTTTGTTTCTATTTCTAAGTCCTGATATTTGGTTATGTTTTCTAACTCTTTGCTGCTGACTCTTGTGTCTCCTGGTATTGCCACATCAACGATTACTACTACTACTACTACTACTACTAAAAACTCAGAATTCCCCACCCATTTTAGGGACCTGGAGTTCCAAAAATGAACTGAAATGAAATGCATCTAAGGGCGCTTTTACATGACCCCTAAAATCTGAGGCAAAGATCCAGAGCTTAAAATTGTTTTCCCACCAGCTGCGGACTTTAAACAAAATAAAGTATGACCATGCCCACCTAAGCGCACTTTTCAAGTACCTTGTCTCCAGAGCTAAAAAATCTTCCGGTGCGGATTGTAAAACTGTGGGTGCCGGGCTGGGAGCCTTTTTTTTTTGTCCCCGCCACCCCTTTAAGAGACAGGAATCCTTCTGGGCTGCTCAAAGGGAGGTGAGCTTTTCTCCCTTTTTTTCTCCCTCCCCTTGCTGCAGACAGGAGCAATGGAGGTCAGAAGGGTGGGAACACAGGGAGAGGGACAAACTCCCATGATCTTTGGTCCGAATTTAAGTTGCAGACGGATTTTAGAGGTTGTGTAAAAGCGCCCCAAGTCCTGCTGCTGTTCCTTCCCACCTGGTGCCATTGCAGCCTGAATCTGCTTCCCATTCCAGGTGCCGGCGTCCTTTGACGAGGTCTCCGTCTACTTCTCCGAGCAAGAAGGAGAGAACCCAGAAGGGGGGCAGAATGAGCCTTACAAGGACGTCGTGAAGGAGAACAACGAGCCCTTGGTCTCAATGGGTAAAGAGAACCTCCAGCCGCTCAAAGGGCTTCCCTCGTTCATTTGGGCCCCAAAGCCCAGCTTCCAGAGAAAGAGAGAGAAAGAGAGAGATTGAGAGAGAGAGAGAAGGTTTTGTGCGGGAGCAGCAGGGGCTGGGATGAAATTTCCCTGGGCTTCTCGGTCACATCCGTGCCTGGGTGGCAGACTGCACCTTGGAAGTGCCCCCAAGGGCTGCCCTTGAGGTTCCACCATAGAAGGCCTCATCAGTGGCTCTGAGCTGTGACAGCTCAACTGAGCCTCCAGGTTCGGACGCAGTCTATCCCTGCACGCCCAGGCAGCTACCGGTCTACTCCTGAATGCCGCTGCCAAGCGTCAGCCAGTGAAGCGTGATGCCTCACTTGAGAGGAAGCGTCATCCCACTAACAAGGTGGCCCCCTTTGGGCTAGAACAGTTGGTACCAACCATGGGATGTTTTGGGACTACAACTCCCAGAAATCCCTACCAGCACGGCTAGCAGTGAAAACTTCTGGGAGTTGCAGTCCAAGAACATCTGGGAGACCCGATGTTGGGAAGCACTGGCCCAGACGAGCAACAAAACCCTAGCCGTGAAATGCTCACTGAGTTTAATAAGACAAGCGAGCAAAGGAAGCCAAAATGCCAAAATGTTTTTCACACTTGAATTTGTTTTGTTGTGCAGGCTGTGGCTCACGTGGAACAGTCCACAAACATTTTGCTCCAGGTTGATGATGTGCCTCAATCTTATTTGATTGCTCTCTTGCATTTCACAAGAAGTTGGAGGTTGTTTTGGTGGGGGGGGGGGGGAGAAGGCCCCCCCCCCCGGGAGTCCTCTCTGGGAGCCGTGGCAGAGGCAGGCCTGTCTGCTGTTTCCCCAAATCCAGATCTTGCCGTCGCCAAGCCTGACTTGCTCACCAGACTCGAGGGTGGTGGAGAGGGACCCCACCTGGACGGTCAGGGCCATTCAGAGGAAGACGAGGCCGCCGGGGACGTCAGCACAGGTGACTTCTTGGGGCTGGGATTCATGCCCCCTCCTTCCCCCCAGGTGAACAGGTGGCTTACACCATCCTCCTTGCTGCCACACCACCACCACCCAGTACTTAGAAATGTGTCGAGGAGAAGCCAGGTACGTCCAGCGCTAGCTAGTGTGAACAAGGACGCTGGTGCCTCTGTAAGGGAGTATGGCGGTGGGAGCGTGGGTGTGGAATTCGGAGTCTCAATGCATCTAGTGGAGGAGGGGGTTTTCAAGAAAGTGTGGGGAGCTTTCACTGATGAGGTAGCCACGGCAGAGGGACAACCAAACCAGGTGCCTCTCCGAGGCGTTGGGTGAGAGGACCATTACCCCAAGCCCACCCCCTCCAGATGCTGCCACCCAACACACCTGAAAGGGGCCGGGTGAAGAAGGTTGGCTTAGAAAAAGCATATTTTACATCCTTCTGCTTGGTAACACTTTTTTTTTATCTCCAAACGATGGTTGGTTCGTCTGTCTTTATGGGGAAAGGAGATAATCCCAATTCCTTCTTTCTTCTACCTCTTGATGCTTAGAATTCCCAGCTGCTGTCCATGACTCGGTGGCTTTTATCAGGCACGAGGTTGTTCCTTCTATGGTGGGTGAATGGAACTCAGAGGAAAAGGGACCACCCGCAGACCACAGCCCTGGTGAGTTACAGCACAGACAGTCATGGCTCTGAACTGGGAATGGACACCCCCCCACACTCTCCACCCCACCCCACACCCCACACCTTTGGTGCTGTGGCTGCAAATTTTCATGGAAGCTGATTCACCTTCTCTGGAGGCTTAGTGAAGGCCGCTGGCTAGACCAATTGGTAATTGTTCTGCATCTTTTTTGTAGATCCAGTGCCTGGAACCTATTGCTATGTACTACAGTACAGTATATTGAAATACTGAATTATGTAAAGAAGGAGGATAGAATTGGAAGGATGGCATTCTGGCCAATTACTGTAGTACTGATTGATAATAAAGAAGCAGTAGTAAGAAATAATAGCACTGTGGTTGGAAAAGCAGCAGGGGTGGCAAGGGCTCCTCCATGTGGAGGGCTGTCCACAGTCACAAGTGATCTCCGCTCCTCTCTGCTCCTTGGCAAATCTAGCGGCAACCTTATTTCATTCTCTTTATACCTTTGTATATCAGGTGGGCGGGCAGGAAGCTGCATGAAAAGTATTGTTCTTAATGCTGGAGCCTGGAGAGGAAGAGCAAAGCATTGAAACAGTGCCAAATTTAAGTCTTATTTAAATGTCCAGACAGTGTTCTAATTCACCCGATCCATAACGGGGCTTGTTATTAAAAGCAAGAATAATAGGACCCTGCTGGGCAGAAAGAGAGCCCCAAAGAACCTTCTGTTAAAGACAGACAGACATTGATTTATAGCTGCCTACGCAAACATTTTACTATTTTCATCTATCATTCTGCTGTAACTATCCTTTTGGGGGAGTCTGTTTAACCCATTTCTTGCAACCGTTTGGCTGTCAATGCAAAGAACCTCCTTTTAAAGAAGATGTTTAATGAATCCACTGCAGCAAAAGAAGAGGTTCTAAGGAAGGGAGATGCCTTAAAAAACAAACCAAAATCTTTTAAATATGTGATTACATTTAAAAAGGGCTTTTCTCCAGTAACTGTTTTTTTTTAAATCATTCTGAGGGTTTTTCAGTATACTCAATATAGCACTATTCTGACATACCATATTTTTAAAGGTTTCAATGCATGTGTTTGAAGATTCTTGGTGAACTGCTAGGAGGAAGGCAGAATGTAAATGAACACAAGAAAGTAAGTAAATAAGCAAACACAGGGGCAGTAATCCTGTGAGCTAAGACCGTGGATGGAATGCGAATCTCCCGATTTTAGGCATTGAACGGCTGCAGGTTGAGAACTCACCCCTGGTGTTTCCTCTTGGGACTGACTATGTTGCCTGATTCCGTGTCCCACAGAAAATGTCCACAGTGAAATCTTAACTTTGCCGTAGTTTCACCATGGAAAGCTCTGTGCTTGCCTGACCTTGTCACCAATCACTGCAGGGCTTTGGCCATTCAGGTTAACAATTTAGAAAGCCTTTGACCAACTTGCAAAGTTAGAAGGAATCAGCCGTGGATATTCCCTGGCACACAGTCATGTTGCTGACTGTTGATTCGTGGATGGTGTTTATAGCCTGACTTCCCTCCAGTGAGCTGAAGGGGATCCAAGTGGCTTGACTCGTTTATGCTCACAACTTTTACTTTACTTTTTACTTTATTTAACATTTACATACCGCCTGCTTGTACAAATACAACTCAACAGTCCTGCGGTCGCCCTTTGGGGGGAATGTGCTGCAAAGAAAGCAGCTCTGCCCAGCTATGTTTCTCCTCTTTTCTCCCTCCAGACGCCGCCTCCTTGAACCAGGCGCCTCCTGGGACAGAGGTGGGCATCTATAGCGCCTTACCGGAGGCGCTGGATCAGGCCGCGTTCCGCTTCCCTGAGGAAGGCTTGGCATGTGTCGGCGGGCAGGTGGTTGCCATTGGAGGGGGCCTTGAGGAGCCGCCTGTGTGCGGGGGAGGCTTTGGCAATTTCACCACCATCATCATTCCGGAAGGGGCTCTTCCCGGCGAGGCCCCGTACGTTTGCCCGGACTGTGGGAAGAGCTTCCTGTATGAAGAGCAGTGTGCCCTGCACCAACAGACCCACCCCAGGGTCTCTCCGGAGCCCCAGGAAGGGCCCCCAACCACCCTCCAGCCTGGGGACAAAGTTTACCCCTGCCCTGAATGCAGCCGCTGCTTCCCTCACCAGGCCAGCCTGAGCAAGCATCGCCTGTGGCACTCGGGCGAGCGGCCACACACCTGCGCAGAGTGCAAGAAAAGCTTCCGCCTGAAGATCAACCTGCACCTCCACCAGAGGACCCATGCCGCCACAACCGGGGGAGCAGGGGCGGGCGGGCAGGCCAGCTCCTACATCTGTGGCGAGTGTGGGCGCGGGTTCAACCACCACTCCAATTTCCTGCGGCACCAAATGATCCACACGGGGGAGAGGCCATACGCCTGCGGCGAGTGCGGGAAGACCTTCATTCGCAAGGAGCACCTGGCCACCCACAGGCGGCTGCACACGGGGGAGAGGCCCTACCGGTGCCCCCTCTGCCAGAAAAGCTTCACCCGCAAACAGCACCTGGTGGGCCACCAGCGCCTCCACGAGGGGGACGTGGCCTGGCCGGAAGGTCACCAGCTGCAGAGGCCGCTCCTCCCCAGCCAGCGAGGTAGAACAAAAGGGTGGAGAGCGGCCGGCCGGCCCTGTTTCAGGCAGGAGATGTTCCCCCCATAAACATCCCATGATTAGATGCTGCAGGGGAAGACCTGGTGGGGCCAGAGACTCAGAACTGCCTGCCCTTGGGTCTTCTCTCTCTGAAGCCATGCTAACCTCCCTCAAGCTGGCACCTTCTGGATGGTCCAAGACCCCCTCTCCCAGAAGGCGGGTGGGGGATTCTGGGAGGTGTAGCCCAACCCCATCCGAAGGTGGGAGGAATCTGCTTTGGGCTCCTGCAGCTGGAGGCAGGGAGTCGGGTTCTTCCTCATGAAGCCAGGAGAAAAAAGAGGTCTACTCAGGATGGGGTGTTGGGACCACATCCCACAATTCTCCATTCTAGAAGCTGTGCCTGGCATGCACACATCTTACAGACACCTAGACGGGGCCCGTTTGGGAGAAAAGGCCTAAACCTTGAAGGCTTAGCTAAGCTCAGTTCCTTTTCCTCCTGTGGTAATAGCTCGGAGTTTTCTTCTCAACAGGAAGTGAGGCAAAGCTAGGCCTGGCGAGACATAAGAACATAAGAGCCATGCTGGATCAGGCCAAAGGCCCATCTAGTCCAGCTTCCTGTACCTCACAGTGGCCCCACCAGATGTGTTTGGGAGCGCATGAGATTAGATCTCTGTTTCCTGATAGCACTCCCCTGCATCTGGCCCTTGAAGGACCCTGGTTTTAAGCCTGGAGATGACACATCTCCATCATGGTCTGTAACCTGTGATGGACTTTTCCTCCAGGAATCTGTCCAATCCCCTTTTGAAGGCATCCAGGCCAGATGCCATCACCACATCCTGTGTCAGGGAGTTCCACGGACTCAGCTTCTCCTGGTTTTGGCCTTGTCCTCTGTGATGCCCCCCCTCCAGTCATGGTATGATATGTGCAATTCAGGCACAGCGCCCGCAACAGAGAATTATGGGATTTTCACACCAAAAATCCCCAAATCCCACCCATTCTCTCCACACGTTTTGATGAGATCTCGCTAGATTTTGAAGGTTTGCTGACCAGAGGTACAAATACGCCTCCACCTTCCCTGGATGATCTATTTAACTTCTAATTATGCTCAGCAGAGAAAGTTTTTTGTTGTTGTTTTTTAATCCCCCGCCCCAAAATAACTGCTTTTTCCAGGTCTTGTTTGCAATTGTTTCTTAGTCACAGAAGACATCAAAATGTGGCCTGTGTCTCTTGCCGTTCTCTCCTCTGAGGGTGGCTTGGGCAGATGCCTGTTCTACGTGACCACCCGCAGGGAGAGTCTATAAGAACATAAGAAGAGCCAATACTGGATCAGGCCAAAGGCCCGTCTAGTCCAGCTTCCTGTATCTCACAGTGGCCCGCCAAATGCCTCTGGGAGCACAGGAGGCTAGATATCTGTCTCCTGATACCACTCCCCTGCATCTGGCCCTTGAAGTACCCTGTTTTTTAAGCCTGGAGTTTATACATCTCCATCATGGTTTGTAACCTGGGATGGACTTTTCCTCCAGGAATCTGTCCAATCCCCTTTTGAAGGCATCCAGGCCAGATGCCATCATCACATCCTGTGGCAGGGAGTTCCACAGACTAACAGCGCCCTGGGTGAAAAAATATTTTCTTTTGTCTGTTCTTACTCTCCCAGCCCTCAATTTATTTGAGTGTATGTCCCCTAGTTCTGGTATTTTGTGAGAGGGAGAAGAGTGTCCCTCTATACACTTTAATCATGCCCTGCATTATTTTGTACGTCTCAGTCATATGCCCCCTCAGGCACCTTTTTTCCAGACTAAAGAGGCCCAAATGTTTTAGCCTTTCTTCATAAGGGAGGTGCCCCAGCCCAGTAATCATTTTAGTCACTCTCTTCTGCACCGTTTCCAGTTCCACTATGTCTTTCTTGAGTCTGCTGGCTAGCTTGACCACGGATTATGCCGGATGGAGGGTCCAGAAATGGATTTTCCCAAGATCTGGACATTTCAGCAATAGTTTTGTGGCTCCTAGTTTAGTATCCTGACACATTTTCCTGTCTTCTTGGGTAGAAGATTTGTGTGTGGGTATTTATTTTTTGGTTTTGGAAGGGGCGGGGGATTTGATAGAGATACAATTATATATCTCACACTTTTAAAAGTTATTAACAACCTGAGTCAAACAAAACAAAACAAATCAAAAATCAAGATGACACCGTGTAATAATGCAAAAATAAAGCAAAAGTAGCAAACCAGGTCAAAGGCATAGACAGACTAATTCTGTGATTTGTTGAATTTTGCTCACTCATGGGAGTAAAATCCCAACCGGATTCTGGATGGTGGATCTACTGAAGTATGATATCATTCCATTCCATAAACCTTTAATGGCATTAAAAGAAAGGAAGTGCACAAATAATTTGTTCCATAAAAGTTCTCTGTTGATTGAGTCAAAGGCACCCCACAAATCAATGAAGGCTGCATAGAGTTTGCCCTTAAAGTGAACTGAGTATTTTCCAGCAAGAAAGGATAATAACCGTGAGGTCTCTTCCAACGCTATGATTCTATCAATACGAGTACATGATCTAAGGTTGAGGATCCCAGATGGAAGCCAGTTTGTTCATTACTAGGAAGACACTTTTCCCAGGCGCAATCGGTTAGACGTTTTAGTAGGTGCCTGGCATAAAGTTGCCATGTTGTAGAAAGCAGACTAATCGGTCTGCAATTAGTTGGGGAAGAAGGATCATCTTTTTTTAAATTTGGGACTAGAATTGAGGAGAGCTAAGAGTCAGGTAAGGTCCCAGTTTGATCAATCAAGATGAATAGATTAGCCAAGGGAGCTGCCCACCAACTAGGGTCATTAATTAAAAGTTCACATAGGACCTCGTCATGTCCCACAGCTTTCCTAGGTTTCAAGGAACTTATTTATTCTAGTATTTCATCTTCCAAAACGGGGCCAGGAATGGAGGTCAGAGGTCAAATGAGCGGATGTAAAAACCAAATCTGAGGCAGCAAGATTTTTGGTATATTGTTTTACCCAGGCAGTGGGAGAAATAGGGTGGGAGTTGGTTGGAGAGGAAAGTGGGTTAGAACAGGAAACCAATTGCCAAAAGACTGCTGTTCTTAGAAGAAATGGCTTCAAGCAGTCTGGACCATTTATTCAGAGCAAAATTATGTCGCTTCTCTTCCAGAAATAACTGGCAGGTCTTTCTAGCTGTGAAGTAAAGAGCCAGTTGCTCAGGAGAAGGTTGGGTTCGGAGAAGATGGAATAATTGTCTCACCTTATGTTTCGCAATCCAGCATTCCGTATCAAACCAGGAGGCTGGGCTGTTGTTACCTATAGAGGGACAAGTGGAGCTGAGCATCTGGGTTAAACTTTGGGTGATCAAGGAATATGCTTGAATAGCAGCTTCAGAAGAATTAGTCAATTGGACTGTTAGATACTGGTGCCTGGTTTTTGGTAATCTGGGCCATTGTTCAAAGGGCAGTAAGGTTCTTCGCGTCCACTTGGGACGTAAGAAAAGATTTGAGGAGAGATTCGTAGTATCAGTTTCCATGAGGGAGTTCAGTATTGACACCTGCACTGGAAGATAATCACTATCAATACCGGGGCTTATCACAAAATCAGAAATCTTTATGAGGAGGCCAGAGGAAATTAGAATATAATCAACCACACTTGACCCCTGAGGGGGGGGGGAGAAAGGTGAAGTCACCTGATGTAGCACTCCCAGGGGAACCATTCAGAATAAAAAGGTCATAACTAGGACATAGGTAAAAAATTGAAGAAGCAGTCTCTAATTACTGAATCCTTGGACTTCCTAGCACCCAGGAGAGTGGGAGGGGTCAGCTCCTCCGTGTCCCAATTCATATATTTTGCTAGAGATGGGTTGTTCGCTCCTAATATTGAATTAAGGTCACCTGCAATAAGGAGGGAAATAGAGGGATATGACACCAGGACTTGTTCAACAGTGCCATTCCATCCAGTGCTCTATGGACGAAGAACCAAGGGGAGAGAGATATACATTCAGCATAAGGCTATGAGAGTCCCTGTTTTGAAATGCAAAGAGGGACTGGATAGTGAGAGGCGGAACAACAAAAGAGGGGGAAAGCTTCACCAGGCAACCTAGGCCTGTTTGGTAGTGACCCATCTTGTTAGTTTTAAAAGCAGGCAAGTGATAGGAGACAAAGCCAGCAATACTAGGTTTCTTTAAAGACCAGGTTTCCTGCAGGAAAATAATATACCTGGACAGAAGGTCTATAAAATCAAGATCATGCTTTTTCTTCTCCCAACCTGCTATGTTCCATGAGAGCACCCACTATGTTCCAGAGCACCCACTAACAGCACTTCCGTCCCTTGGAAGAGATGGAATTGAGTTTCAATTTATTAACCCTCATCCAGTCCATTATCTGGTCCAGACAGGAGTTCAGCACAGAAACTGCCTCACCTGGATTGGTGGAAAATGAAAGGTAGAGCTGAGTGTATCGTCAGCATATTGCTGACTCCTCAGCTCAAACCTCCTGATGACCTCTCCTAGTGGTTCCATGTAGATGTTACATATGGTATGTAGATGTACTGTATATGCTTTTGTCTAATTGGTATCACTTAAAACAAGGCCAGCCCTATCTTTAGGCAACTGCCTAGGTGGCATATGCTATAGATAATACAGGTCATTTCCTGGTCATTCCTACTGAGTGCTCTTGCCTGTTTCCATCTCTTGGTTTTTTCAAAGAGCTGTGTATGACATCTCATAACCCATCCTGGGTGCACCTCCTCCTCCCCAGGTGGACAGGCTTGGGGATTCTGGGAGATACTGTATGTCCAAGAAAGGAACTCTTACAAGCTCTGGAGCTGAGAGATTACAGAACAGGCCCCTGTTTGTGAAAGAGGGTGTTCTTGGTCCATCGAGGTTGTGTTCTAAGATCTGCTATAGTCCAAGATCTGAAGAATCTCCCAGTGAACCCTAAGCCAGGGTCCTATCCGCTTGAGTGCATTCACACAAGTTGCCAGACAGGTCTGCTTGTGCAACGGAAGTACCAGTAGGTGGAAGAGAGGACCACGTCACTTGGTCTATAGGTGAAAAATCCCATGGAAAATTTGTCTCTGGAAGTAAAGCTTCCTGTAAACAGAGAACTTGCACAGGGAGGGGCAGCCAAAGCCTTCTACCCTGACACTTTTTTATTGCTGGCAAAGATTTGGACATGGAGCTGCATTCAAAACAAGACGTCTTCCCATGGGTGGGGCCTCCAAAAGGGACACCTTACCTCTTATGCCTTCCCCACCCCCATAGGCCACCGTTGGCAAGAAATACATCCTGACACCCCCACCACTTTTCAAGCTAGACTGCTGCACCAGTTTGAACCCATTTTTGAAGGGGGGATTCTGGGAGGTTTCTGGTCCCCCCCTGTCCAGAAAAAAAAAGAGTGGAAAGGAACTTCCCTATTCTATGCCCCATCTTTCTGCAAAGAACAGATACAGCACATCCTTCACCAGGTTAGACTGAGCGACGATCACAAAACAGGAGCTTCCAGCCGCCCGCCGCCCTGCAGGGGCCGCTGCTGAGAAACCCCGCCGGCTTGCCTTGTGCCATTTGGGCGCTCTGCTTCTCTGGATCATAGAGGCGGCGATCAAAGGGAGAAGAGGGTGCTCAAGGACTCCCAGGAAAATTTAGACACTTCCGGTTTCTTATTGAAGTCGGGCAGGTGAAAGGGAAACCACCGGCGTCAATGAGGGCTTGGACTATAGAGACATGAGGGTAGAGCGACCCCTTAATTCAGCGTCCCCTGCCGGGAGGAGTTTAAAACTGGCTTCTGCGCCCCCGCACCTGATCTGTTTTTTGTTTGTTTGTTTGTTTTAAACGATGAGCTGTGCTTTTATCGAAGGATTCCAGTCTTTTCTTTGCACTCCAAATTGGATGTTTGGGTTTTTCGTTGTTGCTGCAATAATTGTACTTTAATCTTTTCTTTTCTGGAGGCTGGTGGGACAAAAGGTGACCGACCAATGAGAAAGGCTTGCAATTATTAATAACCTGCCTTGGTTCCTTTCCAGGGAAAAAGGCAAGGTGAAAATATCTAAAATAAATAAGCAATAAATCAATAAATATAATGGACATTTCCTGCATTGCTCTCCTGCCTAGTTCCTTGAGCTCCTTGCCCTCTGAAGATGCCGGCCAGAGTCTGGTGAAATGTCAGGAAGAAAAACTTCCAGAACACACGGACAAACAGCCTGAAAAACTCACAACAGCTACCAGATCCCTGCCGTGATAATCCTTCTGAGAATTCAGTTCCTGCATTGTCCAGCTAGCGACAAATCCAGCGGTGACCTTTGTGGGACAGACAAGCCAACCCAGTTGTAACCTGGCATCGGATTTTTGTGTGAAAAGCAGCCAGTTTCATCAGATAGGGAAGTATTTATCATCTGCCCGTGACTGGGAGGAATGGAGATGGAGGAGAAGGGAAGAGCGCCAGGCAGAAAGAGGCACACCCCTCCCCTGCTTATATCTAACCAACAAGTATCTTTTTAGGAAAATCTTCTTAGCACTGATAAGCAGATCCACCCTGGGGTCCCTAGGAAGGGATTTTTCAGGATCCAAGAAGGAAGGGAGTGACCTTGAGGTGAACTGAAGATGAGAAAGTGGATTATAATAACAATACAACAAAGGCCAGGGTGTGGGTCTGTGAAAAAACTCCTTGCTTGAACAGGGGCCATCCAGCAAACAAATGAAAGCATGGAAGGGTGTGGGAGTGGTGCCTGCCCTGTCATGGGGTTTTATCTCATCCCACTTGGGTGAATCTGCTTATCTATGCTAAGAACAACTCTTGTCATCTCCCAGTGGCAGCTTTGTTCAACAGCAGCTGGTAAGATAAGCATCCCAGGTGGGATGGGTGGGTGGGCAGGCCTGGGGTGTGTGTGCCTTTTTTTACTCTTTCCTTCCTTCCTTCCTCTTCAGCCCTGGCCTTCTCAGGTGGCCCTCTCTGCTTCAAATAAAATGCAAACACAGTCCCTGGAAGCTGCTGCTCAGGAAAGCAGGCTAGGCTTTAAGGTTCCAGAACACTCTTCTTGATGGTTCGGTTGTATTGTCAACTTGTTGCTGTTTTTTTTAAATAAATAATGATATTATTATTATTAAGTTGTCTAAATCATCTATTTGTCAACGTGTGTCAGTGTATATGTTGCTATATGGTACCCACTCATTGCTGAGTTGATGGCAAGCAACAGGAACAGTTTGTACTTCCAGTCATTGCCATTGCCCTCTGACAAGATATGCTGAGAGATTTCTCCTAGTATGACATCCCACAAAAGATAATAGTGTAACAAAAGCTGGGAACCACCAGAGATGGCGATGGGTTCATTTCATAAAGGAAGGCACGACCTTGAATTTGCAAGAGCATAGCTTGGCTGTTGACGACGGGGCGTTGCGGGGGGGGGAGTGCATGCACGCACAGGGTGGCCAGGCGTGGGTGCAGAATGCAGCGGCCAGGCCTGCTGGGGCTGAATGTGAATAAGGTCAATCCCACTTCTCCAGTCCGGAGCCAGTTGCCCTCCTGGGTGCTTGCATCGTCCTCCGCTAATAAGATTCAGGATGTGGGTTCCTATTTCTAAGGATTCGCTCCTGGTTGCCGGGTCTTTCCTTATATAAACATTGACCTGTTGTAACCACCGGGTCCTCTCAGGCTAGGTTCCTTTGGGTTGCCAGGACCCTGGAGGGGGCAGGAGGTCCTCTACTAGTAACCAGAGAGAGGGGGGTCTTCTCCGCTGTGCCCCCCCCCTGAAGCTGCGCCTGGTCCCCTCCCTCAGCAGCCCACAAGGAGCCTTCTGGGGGGGGCATCCTCTCTTTTCGTCTTTGACGGAGGGGCCGCCTTGAGGCTCCTGCCTGCTGGCGCCGGGCTTTTCTTTTATTATTATTAGGCTACCACCATTTGCTCTATTTCTACTACGCCAGGCGCTTATTGCTGCTCAGTATGATATCGGCATTTCATTCTTCCCTCCCTGCCCAGAGGCAACTTTGCCTGCCAGCTGCCCGAAGGAGCGCGTAGCAGTCGGAGGATGGGGGGTGGGGGTGGGACAGGTTGCAAAACCGGGAATCCTCCCCACGCAGCGAGGTGACCCTCCGTCTGCCCCCTCCTGCCCACCCGCCGCCCCGCTCCACGGCCGTGCGTGCGCATGGGAACCGGAAGTGGGGGCGCCGCCTTCCGCCTCGGGCTCCCTCCCTCCTCTATGGGCCCGGCGGCGATGGTGGCGCAGCGGCAGGCGGTCGGCTCGGCCTGGCCAGCCGGGAGCGGGCCGGGCGGCGGTGGTGTGCGCATGCGCGCCCCCTAGCGCAGCCGAGCGCCGCTCCTGGGACAGACTCGCCGACGGGCGCGCGAGCGAGAGAGAGAGGGAGGGAGGGAGGGAGGAGGCGACGGCAGTGCGGGCAAGCAACGAG
>JAHTLZ010000082.1:330715-354151 GCA_023846285.1 Phrynocephalus versicolor | reverse complement strand
TAGTAGTAGTAGTAGTAGTAGTAGTAGTAGTAGTAGTAGTAGTAGTAATGAATTCATGGCTCCGATTTGGTGATTTTTTTTCCGCAGCAGGTTGAAAATCCATTGTTTTTGAGAGTTGCGAAATAAATCCATTTGAAACAAAGGCATTATTTCAGCCTTGGGGTGGGTGGGTGGGGGGGAACAAGACAGAGAATGCAGTTCAAATTGTGTTATCTTACCAAAGTTTCATCCTGAGAACATGACACTCTCCACCTTTGCGGCTTAACGAGCTTTTTAGTTCAGACTAGTTTTGGAGAGCTAGGGTAAGGTAAGAGCTTCAGTGCCCCCCCCCCCCCCCGCCAGCACTGAATGCCTGTTCCTCTTTGCAGATACAATCACAAGCTGGTCTTTGGCGTGTCCGTCAAGAATCTGAAGAAAGACGAGCGGCTCATCTTTGGGGACTCCTTGATGACCCACGCAATGGTCATTACGGCCTTCACGGAGAAGGTCAGGTTTCCAAGGAGGGACTTGGGGATATTTGGAGAGGAATCACAGGGTATTATCCACATTAAGAGCAGCAGAAGAGGAGGACCTATGAATTTGGATCAGGTCGAAAGAGCCTCTCTGGCGCAGCCTCCCTGAGCCGCCGGATGTTCCCTGCACAGGAGTCAAGTGGGGTAGAGGCTAGATAAATAAACAAACATACAGCCTGGGTACCCCGTGGTCAACTAGGCGCTCCAGCATGGAGCCCTCAAACTGGACGAGAAGAACCGGTTAGTTACCTGTAAAGGTGGTTCTTTGAGTGGACCTTCGTGAAGCCACACAGATGGGTTTCCCGGCACGCACGCGCAGAGGTCGGACTTCCCTAGCAATAGGAAAGTTTGTTAGTCTCTCTCTCCCCCCCCCATCCCTGCGCATAAGCGGTGGCATTCCCGCCCAAATGCCTCAGTTCCTCTTTACGAAGAGTCATAACTGAGTTCAGAAGGGGTGCTCCGGTGAAGGTGGGGGGCTTCCCGGGGTTTTTCCTCACAGACTCTCCGTGTTTCTGTCTCCTTAGGAAGACAAAGAGGACTGCTTTGAAAAATGGCGCGTGGAGAATTCATGGGGCGAAGACCGTGGAAACAAAGGTAACAACGTGGATGATTAAGACTCCAGTGCCAGGCAGTGGGCAGAGGCGGGGTGCCAAAGGAGATGGGGGACAAGATGATGGTCTACCCAGTTCTTCCTTCCTGTTAGACAGTTCTGAAATCTTTGTGGCACAGCGACGGTGGCTCTCTGCCCACAGGTAGATGATCCAACATTGAGGGATTTTCTCCCTGCACCATCTTCTCTCTCCTCGCTGGCACACACGGCTCATCTCCCGTAGGCCCCAAAGATGCTACCCGTACAGACGTCAACGCCGCCACTTCCAGTTGGCATCTGTGCTTCTGCCTGATATTGCTTTGGAACAGGGCTCGGAGCCTGTGCCGAGCACCTGTTGGGGGGTTTCCAGATTTTGCCTCCGGTGATTTATTTCTTGGCTGTAAAAAGCAAGTGCTGTTTTTCAGGCTCTTAAAAGCTTGGGAGTTAAAAAAAAAAAAGCCTTTGGGCGATGATGCGCCCCAAACCTCCAGCTCTCGCGGTTGGATGGGTGTCTCCACTGTCCATTGCGCATGCAAAAAGAGCACGGGCCAAGGATCTCCGAGATGGGTTTCTGTTTTCACAACCACCGGCTTTTCCCAGGAGAAAGGAGGGCAGCGTAAGCCGAGATTTGCATGAATGAGTCGGCAGCCCAGGTGGGCCTCTTCCTGCCATCATAAACTTGTGAGGTCGGACACACTCCTCTATTTTTAGCTCTTGGTTTACCGTTCGGTTTTACGAGGCCGTTAAAATCCCAAGTCACTCAGGCAGCCCAAGCACCCATATACCAAAAGCAGAACGCCTCGCCCCGGCTGTTAACCACAGAAGACAAAGGGCAGCCAGGCCGAGGCGTTCAAGGGTTTAACAATAACAAAGCCCCCAAAGCTCCTCAGATTATTCAAGGGTTGCCTCCTCCAGCCAGGCACTGGCTGATCTTTGGAGCCACTCTGAAGCTCCAACCCCACTCTTGCCCCAAGGGTGCCGCTGCGGGTCCTGGAGAGGCTCCGGGGAAAGTTTCCGGGGAAAGTTTCCGAGCGCTATGGCGGACAAAACTTTCCTTAGCTCTGAAAAAAAGTCTGTATGGCCTGCATTTGGTTCTGCAGGCCTGCAGCTTGTGCTACTCGTAGGGGTGGACTCCAGGAGAAAATATGGGGAAGGGGCTTTGCCCCCTACCCCCAGATGCCAGTGTGAAGCCTAGTCTGGAGACAGTTGAGTGGAGGTCTCCCGATCCTTAGTCCGGGGTGCCACCCTGCTCCTCGAGCATCCTATTAGGACGAGAGAAACTAGAGTTGCGCGGTCCCTCCAGAAATGTGCCTGGTGGGTGCTGTATTTGTGTGTGTGTCTGGGGGGGAGGGGGAATACCACATCAATGTGCCCAGGGGGCAGAAGGGGAGGAGAAACAGCCACCGTTAGCTCCAGGATATCTGATGTTACTTCTTCCCATGACATTATGGGCCCATAGTCCACCGGCAGTCGGGCTGGTGACGTACAGGGCGTCCCTTTCCAAAGGGAAGGAGGTGGTGGGTGGGGGGAAGGGGGCGTGGATTCGCCATCCTCGCTGTGAATCCCGTTGGCTCCAGCTAGACCGCTCCGGTGGGTGGGCCGCCGTACTAACGACCCTCTTTTCCAGGTTACCTGATCATGACCGATGACTGGTTCTCCGAGTACGTCTACGAAGTGGTGGTGGACAAGAAGCACGTGCCCGAGGACGTCCTGGCGGTGATGGAGCAGGAGCCCGTGGTCCTGCCCGCGTGGGACCCCATGGGCGCTCTGGCTAAATGAACGCTCTCTGTTTTTATTAGTAGTAGTATTATTATTATTATTTGGAGGGGAAAGGGTAACACATCCCCAACCACCTTCTTCTTTGGGTAAACCTTGAACCAAGCGTTGGGGGGGGGGGATCTGGAGAGCCAGGAGCTGAAAAGCCCAGTGGCCCCACGGCTAAGTCCCCCGGCTTGACACGCCTGTCTTTTCGGGAGTGATAATTTTTGTGGATCTCTGGAGGAAGGACAGATTCCTTCCTTCTGGGTGGATCTCTTCTGCAACTCTGCATTGATGTGGGTGTTTTTCTATTCCAGTGTGGCCCTTTCCTTTCCTTTCCATTTTTAAAAAAATCCTTTTATTACTGCACTTGCTTTAAAACCCTTCAAAGTTCCTTCTTTTGTGCAAACTTCTGTGTAGAAACGATGGCTGCCGATGGGTTGGGATAAAAAGGAGGAACCGAGAGCGTGAGAATAGCAGGCCACCAAATCTGAAATTAACAGCTTGATGTGGCTGGGGCAGCTTTTCCTTGGGGAGCCGGGGATCATCTTAAGGGTAGTCATGCCGGTGTCTCGTCTCTCTCCACGAGCTTCTGTCTTGTCTTCGTCTTTCATTTTCCCCATCCGAGGAATGACCTGAATTAATAGTCTTTCGCCTCGAAATGCCGTGCGCAGGAACTTTAAACGGCAGGACCTTGCCCCAAACGAGGCTTTTAAATAGCTTTGCGAGATGAGTTGAATGTCCAGTTCCACAGTGAAATGTGTGTCATTTTTTTTAAAATGAAAAAAAAAAAAGGCAAAACCCTCCAAATGAATTTTATCTGAATGCTGTTGAGAACTACATGGTGCTATGGAGCGTTTGAATAAAATAAAACCAGCTGAATATAAATCCTTGGTGTCCTGTGGTGACTTAGTATCGATGTGAGGTGACGGGCAGGCTTGGGGAAACACTTGATCCCCTGAGCTGTGAGGCCGTCATATTTGCCCAAGGGAAGCTCCCGGATTTCGTCATGAAGCCCTCCCGTCAGACGTGATGGGGAAAATGCAGGCACTCTCTCCTCTCCTGACAGCAGGCCAGTGTCTGAGGCAGCCAGCCAGCCAGCCAGCCGGCCACGATGCGAACAGAGCAGTAAACTTGAGAAGCCTTTGATCCGATCTCTTTTCAGGCAGCTTCAGCTGGAATGATCTCATCGATGGCTGCCTAGTGATGATTCAAGACTTCCTCTTTTTTTTTCATTTATGAGGTGTGCACCTCATGCAAGCAGTGTACACCCTGAAACTGAAGAGAGGTCTTAGTAGTCAACCGCAGCCTGGCCCTGATACCATTCTGGTGGCCCAGATAGATCTGGGGAACAGGATTTGGGCCAGAAACCTCTTTTGCCTAAAACCAAGGGGAGCAGCTGACACTTGGGGCAGGCAATTCGGTTCTCAGATTGGAGAAAAGCGTGCCGAGCGCACGAATAACGCTAGAGGCCTTCAAGAGAAATTTGAACCTCCGCCTGCCTTGGGCGGGAGGTTGGACACAGCGGCCTTCCAGTCGCCTTTCAACTTCACAGCTATGATTCTAAGACAAAACATTGGTCTTCAGAGATTGTCGGGAGGCACAGTGGCTGTCGGCTGTCCCCAGAAAAGCTACTGGCAAGGAATTAAAGAAAATCGAATCCATCATTGGTAGTGGTGGAAATGGGAACTTCAGATGAACAGGGAAAGATAAAACTAAGCAAAACAAGACCGTCGTTGAAAGGTCTTGTACTATCTAGTAGAAGGGAAAATGGGGGCTTGTCAAACCTTATCCCCGCTACACACACGCACAAACGCGCACACACAGGTCCTCCTAATTCACTTTGACAGCCGGATAGGTTTTGTTTTTTAGCTCCACAGCCGTGAACTTGAGCTGGGGTGGTGAAAAATCAGAAACAAAAGGTGGAAGACAGTCGTGGGGCTGGCTGTCAAAGCCACCCTTGCCAATGTCACCCAGGAGGAATGACGGCTGCTGTGCCTGATGGCTGTGGGCAGGCCAGCGACATTTTCCCCTCTGCAAGAAGGGTCAAAGCCGCCTCCATCTCCTGAGGAGACTGAGGTCCTTTGGAGTGTGTAGGCCTATGTTACAGATTTTTTATAACTCTGTGGTAGCTTCAGCTCTTTTCTACGCTGTAGAGTTGGAAGAGACCTCAAGGGCCATGCCATGCAGGAACCCCCATCACAGGACTCCCGACAGATGGCCATTCAACCTCTGCTTAAGAGCCTCCAAAGAAGGAGACTTCACCGCCCTCTTTTGTGGGAGCTTATTCCGCTGCTGGGCAGCTCTAACCGTCAGGAAGTTCTTCCTAATGTTCAACTTGGAATCATTTTAAGTCAAGTTTTACAATCATTCTGCAGTCGAGTTCCACCAGCGATATAATACCAGGACTGGCCTTCAGATGGCAGCCGCGCTCCTCCTCCTCCTCCTCGCAAGGTGGGTGGCGGCAGAGGCTGCACGAAGCAGGACAGGTAGACAGCACCAGGCAGAGATGCTCTCTGTTCCCACTGATTTCTCAGGACCAGAGATGTCGGCCTTGGAAGGAACTTATTTTCTCCCGGCTTGTCTTTTTTCTGGACGGGGAGGACAACTCCTTCGCCTCCTTTGGTTGTATCTAGTTGCTTTCAACCTTTTCTGGTCGCTCCCTTGATTCCTTCCTTTCAACCTGTATTTTCCATTTGGGAAGGCCTATACCCTCTGGGTGAGCCATCGCCCTCGGGATTGGAGCGGCTACAGCTCCCATCGTCCCTGGACTGGGTTGGCTTTCAGGGCACGTGGGAGGGTCGCAGTTGGCGAGGGCCAAACTTGAGGGCGAAAACGAAAGCTTCCCTGCCTCTCCCGAGCATCACTGCACAGAAAGGGAGGGATTTCGGACGGTCAGGACCAGCCCGGCCAATGTTGTAGACTTTCTTTCAAAAACTTTGAAGGCTCATCCAAAGTTCTCAGAACGTTTACCCGTCCAGTCCAGCCTGGCTTGTGAACACGGCTCCTCCGTGGCCCCCATTCAACCTTGCCTTGCCTCCATTTGTGTTCTTTTATTCGGCCTCATCCTTCGCTCTGTTGTCCCCCTTCTTCCAAGAACAAACCTCGAGGGCAGAAAAGGCCAGGAAGCCTCCTACGTGAGCGCGTTTGCAAAAAGGGGGGGGTTCCCCCCCCCCCCCGTTTTCTGGTGCCTGGCCTCGGAAAGGGGTGAGGGAGGAAGCTTGGTGGCGATTAGAAGCAGCCACTTCAGGGAAGAGTTTTTCAGCATGGAGTCTGATAATAAGTTAAGCTCTTTCCCCCCTCTCTCAATCTCCTCTCTCGTTTCTACCCCCCAACTCTTCCTTAAACCAAACGAACAATGACCAGGAAGGTGTGTGTGAGTGTGTGTGTGAAATGCAACCTCTTCCCTGCCCTTCTCCAGTCGTGCAAACCGATCCACCTCCCCATACCTGTCCCCTTATCCTCCTACTCCTACTGAAGCCCACGCCGGACTCTCCATGCCCTTCCACGCCCCATTTATAGCACATCCCAAGGGACCCTGGGCCTCCAAAGCAGCTGGTTTTGCTCTTCGCCTGGGTCCCATCCCCTCAGCCCACCGGCCCTGAGGGCAGCCTCATCCTGCCAGACTCCCTCCCCTTGCCAGTCTCTCTCTCTCTCTCTCTCTCTTAAGCTCTCCTGCGAGCGAGCTCTCTCTGTCTAGCTGGTGGCGGTTCCATGCAAAGCCCACCTCTAGGAGGAGAATCATAGCAGCACTTACTGGCAAAGCCTAAAGTTTATTTGACTTTATTTAAAAAGAAAGAGAGAGAGGGAGAGGGAGAGAGAGAAAGAGAGGAGGGGAGAGAAGAAAGTGACGTAAAAAATTCTTAAAGAGCTCTTTGGCAACAGATTATCGGTGAAATCGGACCATGTGAGAAGGGTGTACAAAAAGCCGTCCCC
This sequence comes from Phrynocephalus versicolor, assembly GCA_023846285.1. Lineage (NCBI taxonomy): Eukaryota > Metazoa > Chordata > Lepidosauria > Squamata > Agamidae > Phrynocephalus > Phrynocephalus versicolor. The sequence continues at coordinate 347,356 of JAHTLZ010000082.1, read as the reverse complement.
CTCCTGCCCGGCGGCCCAAAGCCTCCCGAGCAAATGTAGGGTTGCGGTGAGAGAGAGAGAGAGACAGAGAGAGAGAGAGAGAGAGAGAGAGAGAAGAGGAGTCCTGGATGCAGCTGGGTCAGCCGGAGATCATTGCCACATCAGGTACTTGTTTGATTTATTTATTTCTCCCTGCCCCACCTCGACTTTTTTAGTTAGAAGTGATAAAAAGATGGATATTGAAGAAGGCGATGGCAGGGACAAGGAGCAATGTTGGGTGGTAGTGTTTTTTTCTCCTTTGTTTGCCTCACCTTTCACAACTCTGAAAGCAAGAGTAACACAACGCACGCCTTTCTGTCTCTGTGTGTGCGTTTCTCCCTCCCTGTGCATATATATATATATAAGATCTATTTCTGCAAGGAGCTGTTAAAAGGCCGCTGCAATTAAACCGGGATACCTCTTTGGGGTCCTGCGAGGACCTCGCGGAATGCAGAAGACAGACATTTGCTCACGAGGCTGCAGGAGGGGAACCTAAGAAAAGAACCCCTTTTTTTGGAGCAAAAAGTTTCTTTTCCATGGTTCAGGGGAGGGGGTTTCCTGCTTCTGCCGTTTCTTCCAGTCCGTGCCTTGACATGCTTGCTGCCTTTATTATCAGCTTGGAGGAGGACGGTAAGCAGGGCACAAGTGCATGTTGCGACAATATTCAGCGGGAGGCAGGGGCAGTTTTCCTCGGTGGAGCGTGACCGGGGAGCCCATTCTTTTTTGGAAGAAGTGGAAAAACGAGGCTTTTAGAGGTAGAAGCCGAGACAGAAAGTTCATAGAAGCAGATTCCCTTACCTCCCCTCATTTGAGGTGGTTTGATCAGCTTCTTTTTGTATTTTTTCCAGAATGGCTCTTTCACCTGAAGACGGTGAGAACGGTTGTTTGTTTGTTTGTTCATCCCTGTCCACCCAAGGAGGGAGGCGGGGAGGTCTTCTCTTCCTTTCTGGCTATGAGCCGTAACTTGAGCAGAATGACTGGGATTCATGAGGACGATACCCAAACGAAGCTAGGATCGGAAGGCTTCGGTTTTTTGAATTGTGCAACAGGTCCTGAAATGAATTATGGCCAGGCTTAACTTTGAGCAACAGAATTAAGGATTTATAGGGGAGAGAGAATCAATATGGGATGATTATTCTTTACTGAACGGGTGCTATATCTGTGTACTTTATGACATAAAAGTGGGGTGCACAGGGGTGGACATAAGATTTCTGTCCTCTGGAGTTCCTAAACTTGTTTAGAGTGTATCACAAAAGGAGCGATAACAACCGAATGATTTATTAGTATAATCCATTCCCTGGACAGCTGCTAATTAAGACACAAATCCGTGGCTTTTGTTTCTGCCTTGTTTTCATGGCGCCGAAACCAGGCAGGCACCATTCAGAAAGGCGCTTTCCTCAATGCAGGTGCTTGACAGAATAAGGTCTATTACTCTTGACGGTATTGGCTCGATTTCTAACCAGTCTCGCCTTCAGGGGAATCCGTCGGAAAGCTGGGGTGCAAGAGCTTACAAGTTGTCGTGATTCCGGGATGGGCAGGACCCATTCTGCCCGTTTATTTTCCCCGGTGAAACCACCACGATCCTTGGCGTTTTTGTTGGAATGAAGCCGCAGCGCGGATCAGAGGCACGGGTGGTAGCGGTCACCCAAGTCGTAGGCGACACAGGGCTTTGTCCTTTCTCGTGGTCTCTCTGAAGCACCTGCTTCTTGTTCTACTACTTCTTCTGCTAGTTCTATAGGAGAAGCCTTTTTGATGCCACTGCATGGAGAGTCTGGCACAGCATTGACAAAACCGAGGTCCTTTTGGACCTATCGCTAATGCCAAGTTGGAGAGGGCATGGCCGCGTCTTAGGTTCATGCTTGAGGGCACCAGCTTGCCTGGCAGCATTGACCTCTTGATTGAAACCCCATCGGTCCTTCGATAAACGGCTCCGCTGGCCCCCTAACCCTTTAAACTTTGGGCACCCTTGTGGAAGAGGTCAGGCTGGGAGAAAGAGAATCCGAGGGTCACCCACTGGACTTCTACGGGCCAGTAGGGCTTGATGCCAGGGTCTTCCCAAGCACAACACCCCAGCCTTGAGGCCTCCTTGACGGATGGCTTAGTTGGGGTTGTGAAAGCAGAACACAACATTTCTCCGAAGGATACAGTAGCAGAATGAATAAATAAGCAAACAAACAAATAAAAGCATCATCCGCAGGTCAAGAAATGGCCAGCGATGCCGAAGATGCTTGAGATGACTTTGAAGGAGGTTTAAGGGGAGTGAATGTTGATTGGCTGTTGGTGGCTTTGTAGAACAATGACTCGGGAAAGTTGGCGTGGTGCTTCTTTAGTAACGGTCTCCCACGGAGCCTCAGAGAGAGGCATGTCAGGGAGGCTGGTGTCCAATTCTCTTAGAAGGTGCCCAGTTAGGAGGACAAGGCTTAACCAGGGTTAAATCACCTTGGGTCTTTTCTAAGGAGAAAGGTGGGATAAAAATATTTTGAATAACTAAGTCATCAAGGGTGGTACTTCTTAGGTTTTCCGGAAAAATGTTCTTTCTGCTCCCTTCTCTCTCACACATAAACATCTTTATTCTGAGATGGTGATCAGCACCGGAGACGCAAGGGTAGGTGGTAACGGTCTATTCCATCTTCTTTTCTCTCCCCCCACCCCTTCCATTCCATCTTCTAATAAGCAGAGATGGGGAAATATAATTTTTAAAAACCGCAAGGTACAGAAACAGTGGTTCTGGGAGCTGTAGTCCAAAAATAAAATAAAAGCAAAGGAATATTTCCTGGCCCGGTTACTAAGCATGTCCTTCTGTTTAACCAAAAGAGGAGGGCGAAAATACAGAGGAAAAGAATGTGGTGCTCCCTCATCTCCTGGTGAGAAATGCCTCCCTCTTTATTTCCTCGGCCAGCCAAGGTGCTCAGTGTCTTTTCGAGAGAGGGGGAAAAAAGCCCAACCCATTTCCCCAAGAAGGGTTCCAAACCGATGAGTATGGCTTGAGGGGATCTCAGATCCCTGTCCTTAGTTTGTCTCCATCACGCTGGGCTCGGCTTGAATATTGGGGGAAATCAAAACGTTTTTTTCTGCCTCAATGGCCGTCTGGGATTTCCAAAAATGCAGCCCATAACAAATAATGGCCAAAAATAAAAGGCAGACAATGACAGGAGGCCAACGAGAAGAGCCATAAACGGAGGCTCGTGGGAAGCATCCTTGCGGGAAACGGGCAGGGTTGCGCTGCGGTCGACTCCTGGCTCTCTCTAAAACTTGCTGCCTAAGCGGAGAAAGCATTTCAAATAAGACCCCTGGCGCTGGTTTGGTTTTGTGTTGTGTTCCAACAGGAAAGGATAAACTTTGACCCACTGCGTGTTTAAAAACAAGCTCAGGAGACAACCACTGCTTTTCGGTGCAAGCGCCTCTGTCAGGCTGATGTGAAGGAGCAGAACAAATTAGCAGGTCTTTCTGGAGCAGGCAAAAACGGAGCAGGTCACTGACAGGACCTTCCACTTGTTGGAAAGACAAGGGGAGGGGAGGCTTTGCAGAAGAGAAGGAAACCGCTGGCAGAGAGGGGGCACCTGTTGGGTTTTTTCTGTCTCAGTGGCCGAGGTGAAGAGTGTTTACCTGGCACTGAAAGATTTATCAGTTTTAGAACAGAGGTCAAGGGAAGAGTCTGTCTGAGGCCACCATCTAGGTCTTAATCATGGGGACATCTCTGCCACAGGATGAACCTATACACACTGAAATCCTCACCAGCAGCCAGACCGCAGAAGGAAGCAACGCTGTTCATCCAGCAGTCTGAGCTGCTGCCCAGAGCCTTGAGAAGGGCCGGCCCTGCCGTAAGAAAGAGTGAGGCAGGTGCCTTCGATGGCAAATGCTCCGGAGGCGGCAAGGGGATGCTTCTCCGGGAGTTTGGGGGAGAGCAAAGAGCTGCGGGCCAGCTGGAATAGCCGCCCAACGGCTGAGGCTTGGCAACCGGAGAGGGAGGAAGCGGTGGTGTCCAACAAGGAACGACGGCAGTGAGTGAGGAGCTGTCACCAAAGGAAGCAGGGTTCAAGGAGGACTCAGCGGGAAGTGGGCTGGTGGTGTGGAGAACGGTGGGCTCCAACGGTTGGTCCTCAGAACCAAGGTGCTGCAGGAGGCGGTGGCGTTACAAAACCGCCTGCCACGGCACGGATCGTGGTTTCTTTTCGCCACCTCTCCTGCCACAAACCTTGGCTCCGAGGACACCCCTTGGAGCCGGCCGTTACCCAAGGACCTCACCAGCTTAAGGCTGAAGACCCTCAAACGTTTGCCGGCCATCAATGTGCCCATGTCGCTGGACATGGCAGTGATGACTAGACTTGGCAGAAGGTGGCTCCCAGGGTTCCAGAGGGGGCGCCTTTTTGTCCCGGGCTTGCCGCGCCCGAAGCACAGATGTGCCTGAAAGCCAGATGTGTCTCTTTGGGCGACTTCCAAGAGTTAAGCTGCACCGAGCGCGCTTTCCAGGTTGTATGGTTTTTATTAGCGCCGGCGATGCTTCCAGTTGTTCGAAGGAGCCAGCTCTCTCTTTCTTTCTCTCCCCGCTGTTTGCGTGAAGGATGACCTTTGCAGCGTTTCAGGCCAGAAACAAATAGATAGTAGTCAACTGTTATGCCCATCGCTGCGAACTGAAAAGGAGCTGGCAGCTGATCAGCAAGTGATGGAAGTCAAAATAAAAATAAAGCAAAGTGAAGGAAAAGGCAGAAAACCTTATTGGGAAAGTATCTGCCAAAAGGTTTAGCGGAAATCCAAATTGTCAAAAACTTCACGGCAGCTGCCAACTCCTGGTGTGACGTTCTTTTTTTTCTTCTTTTTTTTAAAGAAGGCTACGCAATCTGGTCCTTCCAAGGATCAAGATCAAAGCATTCCTGTATGCCGTTGGCCAGTGCAATTTGGGAAACGGGTCTTGTTCCTACTCAAAATTATAATAATAAAAGACACGTCTACATGCCATAACAAGCCATGGTATGGTTTGTTGGAATCTGGCTTGCCGCGATGCACCGTTCTATGCCCTGCCAACAAGCCATGATTTATTAACTTGTAACGAAAAATGCTCATAGCAGTAATGGTTGTACAGAAATAGGCATTAGAAATAATTTCATTTGGCGGCGGGGCAGATCCCATGGACTTACAGGGTGTTTGTCTTATAGTGCATGAGTAAACAGAGAGCCAAGCCCAATTATTCAGAAAAATTAAATGTATGTAGAATCTTTGGATGGCTTTTGCTAAGTTGTAAATTCTCCCAGATATGCAGAGCTGCTTGGAGCGGCCCTTTCTGCTATACAGAAGGCCGCAAATGCCCCTTTAAAAGAAAAGGAAAGCAAAACAAAGAATCCAGGATTTTATGTGCAACAGTGGTGAGCAGAACAAACTTCTATTGCACTGAAATGTACAGCTCCTGCATATAGAGACACTGTTTTTGTAACTGCAGCCAACAACTGATCACACCTGGGTTCTTTGTTCTCTGTAGGCTCCATCACATCTCTTTTCTCTTTTAAGCAGATGGGGTTCTAGTGTTGGACTGGGACTTTTGAGGGGTCCGGATTCAAGTTCTCTGTGATATTCTCTGAGAGACCTTTGGTCAGACACTTTTTTTCTCAGCTGGACCAGCCTCACAGGGTTCTTGGAGTGAGGACCGCCTTGTTTTCTCTGAAGGAAAGGCGAGGTATAAAATGAATTCCCAAGCTGATAAGCAGAGAGGTGTCAACCTCATTCCACCAGCGAAGCTGAAGCGGTTTCCAGAAGTCAGATAGACCTGCAAAATGCATTTTTATTGTTTAAAGATGAGTTGCGGAGGGCATCTCATTTAGAGCAAGAGCCAAGGGGGTGCGTGTCTTAAGAACAGCTGGAAGCAGGGCATTTCAACAACCCATCTGGAATGGTGAAAACTCTCCCTACCATTGGTGGGTCATGCTTTACCTTTCCCTCGTGTTGGAGTCAGGGTATAAAGTCCACCCGGGCTGCTCAACTGCTCAATGCAGTGGGTGCCAACGGCCTTGAATTGCCCCCAATTAAGCCGTGGAATCCGGAGACCCGTCTTGACACTGGGTGGCCTCCAAGGGTGTCTTGAGCCTGTGATTTTCCGGGTGAAACTGAAAGCAGGAGGTGTGGCTCCCTATTCTCCCTCTCCCTTGGCTCTCATCTTCAGAGATGGAACCGAGATTAGTTGACGATTAACTCGGGCTTGACAACTGTTGCCTGTGGGCAGAGCAAGGTTTTCGGCCTCCTCTGCTTTGGGGAAGCGGGCGACACGTGGCTGCGTGGTGGTGTCCTAAACAGTCCAGGTTCCAGGAATATTGGGATTTCAGCAGGTAGGATATCTCCCCCATCCACCAAAAAAAACAAACAAACTTCCCCCTACCCACAGCCTCTTATAGCAAAGAGGTGCTAGGGTGTTGTTTGCCATGCCAGACCTCCGTTCTGATAAGAGCGCTGTGGCTTTTATGTCCAACTGAACTCGTGAATTTGCTGATGTTGTTACATCTTCTATTTCACTCGCAACACCAACAGAATTCTTAGACACCTTTTTCCTTTATTAATAGCAGAGACCTCTTTGTCTTCTGTCTTTGCTGGGGGGGGGGGGCCCCCCACCTCCCCGTTTTTTTTAACCTCAACTTGCAGACTCCCCCCCCCCCCAATCATCTCTGGGGTTCTTTCTGCTCTCCCCCACTTGGTGCGATCTGACGTTTCTGGTCCGTTTTGAATTCCGTTTTCTTAGCTTTACGTAACGCCACTCAGTCTTTTCTCTTTGCACTGGAATTCGTTCTGAGGTTCTGCTTGGGACGCGTCGCCCTAGAGTCCAGGCACTGTAGAACTTGTCTTCTGGTGCATTTTAAATCCCAACGACCTTTCAACACTCAAGCCTCTACTCTTTGTTTGCATTTATTCTCGCCAGATGGAAATCTGGATGCGTCATCTAACAGTTGACCGTCTGTATTCTGATGAAGACAGAATAGGCTTCGGAGGGTTAGTTTGGGCGGACTACAGTTCCCAGAATCCTCCGGGCCATTCTGTCCCGAAGTTCTGGATGATGCTTTCTGACAACTTGATCAAACTATTTGCTCTCCACGTCTTTGAGCATCTACGTTGGCTGGTTCCTCTACGCCAGAGGGGTAGCTCGATCTCAACTGGACTGAAAACCCACTTTGCGTGAAATGTTCCTGCAGATTATGGCCCTCCAGTGAGCAATCTGGTCAACTGGTTATAATCGTATGGGAGGCAAATTTCACCGATTTCATTCTAGCGTAGGCAATGCCCCCTCGAACCAACGCACGTCAAGGGCAGGGATCTTTCTTTTCTGGTGATCTAATTAAGAATTTCCACCACGTCCAGACGGAAGATCCATACCGCTGATAAGTTTCCCATTTTTACGTATGAGGTAATTATGAGAAGCATCAAAGAGTGCCTTTATCTACTGGATGTGACAGCTTACCGGGGGCTTTCTTCAGCCCACTTGTCCATACACCCTGATAAGAGTTTCTTTGCAGGGCTGAACATGTCATCTCAGTACTCATGTCTTCTGCATGAATGTCTTTCAACCATGAATGGCTAACCGTGCTTATGCTAGCTGCCTGAACGGTTATCCTTTTTGACTGTCTATGATTAGTCCAGCTCCTGAACCGTCGGCGGTTGCGCCTGACTAAACATGGCAACTTTTTCAGCCCTCCACCTGGAAACCTCTTGCCCACGATGGGGAATACCTCTGTTCAAATTCAGATGGTATATCTGAAAGGGTATGAAAAATAACGGGGAGGAGCTCCTTTCCCCTTGTTGGGTGGCTTATACCACAGCAATGGAGAAGATCACGGCTAATCAATAGTTCTTTTTTTGTACGGACTTTTGTACGCACTGTTTTGGGCGGAATCAGTGCGGTATGGTGGGCAAAATGTCAGATCAGGACCCAGGAGCTCTGGGTTCACATTCGCTCTCCACCACAAAAACGCACTGAGGGAGACCCTGGCAAAACCACTCCTTAGGCATCACAACGTTCTTTGAAAGATTTATGAGGAATGCCACGATTTACACATGACCCAATGAAACACAACAACCCCAACAGACATTTTATTCAGTTTTAAGTTTCAAAGTAAGATGCTTGGTTCATGTACTGTAGCTTCAAATGGTATCGCCATGGAAAAAAGACAAAAGATGGCTCTTATGTTCTTATGATAGGTTTGGCTACCTCAATAATGTTCATCAGGACGGTCGGTATAGGACACGAAAACGCAGCTAACACATTTCACAAAACTCACAATGAAGTTTTGCCACCCATTTCTTATTGTTTCTTATTCGTTTCTTAAATTTATAAACTGCCCCGTGACTGCAATGCTGTTCTGGGTGATTTACAACCAAAACACATCAATCAATCAAGTTAAAACGATAACACAAAGAACAAAGTAACAGACTCCAAAAAGCGTAAAAACATGCAAGGCATTTTTTTTAGTAATACGTGGCCTCTTAGCTTCCAGGCAACTTCAAAGAAAGGGGTGATCAGATAAAAGCCAGTGTTTATGAGTGAAAACAACTTTAAAATCAGTGGGTGTGGGGCTGTCAGGGGCAAGGATGTATTGTTAACTTTCCTGAATCATTCAGTTCATTTTTAAGGACATTTCATACCGAGATCACACAAATCAGAAACTGATTGTGAACATTTAGAGTCCAACATGATCTGGAAGGCTTTGAAAAAACCTCTATGCGGGACAGTATGAGGAGCGGCTGAACTTCACGGTCCAGCCTAAATTCTTAGTCTTGTCTAGCGTGAATTGAAGGGGAGCGACTCTTTTCGAATAAAACGCACGGATCCAGAAAGCTGCCTCTGGAGTGCTTCAGGGACGGAGCGGGTCAAATCATGATAGGAGGCCATCTTAGCCAAAACCCATGCCATTAAGGGGGAAAAATTGAATGAAAATAATTCAGGGATCGTTCGAACCCCAACCCTTGCCGTAAGACCCTGCCCCATGTAAGGGAAGCGATTCAGCACACATGGCTAAGCCACCTGTAAGAGTTTGGGAAAGGGTCGTTCTGCTTTGGGTTGGAACTCCTCAGATCTCATAGCTCTGGGAGGGAGTTGTACACAGGTGTGTGTGTGTTGAAGGGGGAATGAATGTTTAATTCTGCACAATGCAACAGATGCAAACTATCTTATTGTTTCTCCCCCTCCACGGTTGCCACATTTGAGATTGTAATCTCCCTGGGGCAGAGACATGTCATCTTGTATTCTTTAAGGCCCACGCATGCACACTGGCGAACCTAAATAATCAATAATAATCTTGATTTTTCTTCCTTTCCACCATGAAACAGCAGACTGTTCGAACCCGGAGCCAAGCTGTCGGGAAACTCCCTGGAAGAAGCGGACAGCCGGACCGCGTTCCTAGTGGAAGTTCCTTGCCCATGGACAGGTGTGCCGCCTTCTAAACGGCCGGGATGGAGAAGACAGGCCCCAGCCATGAGACCCAACCTCTCACATCTCCGAAGGAGACCCCGGACTGCAAAGAGGAAGGCGACTGTCCGGAGAATGGGCTCCTGGTCAAGAGTGCCAAACCAACGTTGGAACTGGCCAAGGACACGAGTCAAGGGGTGGGAGACAAAGGGGCAACCAGCCCCATCTCCAATGGGTTTTCGGGTGGACAGAGCCCGAGCCCTTGCAACGCTACCGGAGGCAGTGGGGGCACCCCTTCTGCCACCCAGGCACCCATGACCACCACCACCTCTATCTTGTGCGTGATGGATACTCAGCAGCAGCTGGTGGGCGAGAGGGAGACCTGGAGCAAAAAAGTGGACTTTCTCCTCTCCGTCATCGGGTACGCAGTTGACCTGGGCAATGTGTGGCGCTTCCCGTACATATGTTACCAAAACGGAGGAGGTGAGTGACTGGTGCGGCTTAACACAGGCACAGCCCTACTTCTGGGGGTTAGGTGGTAATCTAAAATTTCATTTTTATGTATAATATTATTGGAAGAAGCCATAGGCTAGGCTGTGTTCCTCCTAATCTTCTTATCTCATTCCTTCCCTCCTCTGGTAGTATGAACTAACAACAGAGTTCCATTAATTAATTTATTTTTTATTTAGAATATTTTTACCCTGCCTTTCTCTTTGGAAAAGGACCCAAGGCAGCTTACAATACTGAGGGATAATATACAGCCCAGAACATTTAAGACATATTCAAATGTCCTGTTTAAGAACAGGAAATTAGAAGAGGCATCTTGCGACATTAAAAGGTAACATTAAAGCTAAAAACAGCATGTGGATAATTAAAAGAAAAAATCCATTATGAGAGATGGAAAATAAAATTGAAAACATAGGTGTTCTTATGAATTCAATCTAAGCAATCATGCATGGTAATCCATCTAAAAGACTACTAATAGGTAGTCTGTCATTCAGGGAAAGCTTGCCTGAAGAGAAAGGTCTTTGCCTACTTCTGGAAAGATAGCAGCAGAGATGGGGCAGTCCTGGCCTCCAGCAGGAGGGAGTTCCAGGGTCTGGAAGCAGCAACAGAGAAGGCCCTTTCATGTGTTCTTATGAGACGCAATTGTGAAGGTGGCATATAATTCATGAAAATAGGGAGGAAATGACTGCAGAACATCAAAAACTTTAAAAGGGGAAGAACTAAAATTATGATGAAGAAAATTTAGAACCATGAAGCCAGAGTCAAATGGATTCAGTGAAAACTTTAATAAAACATTTGTAGATGCTGAGTGAGGTCACCAGGAGATAGAGTAAGATACCATCAAAATGCTGAGGACAGCCAACTCGGTTCCTCCCATCCCTTCTGCCTGTGGAGGTTGTGAAAATGCTGTATATATGGATGGATGGAAGGATGGATGGATGGTGCAAGGAAAGCAGTAAATCAACACCTTTCCCCCAACATACCCACCCCAGCATGGAACTAGCTGATTAATGCAAGGTCAACTCCACACCCAATCTCCACTAAGCAAGACAGGAAGCTTTTAATTAAGACTGCAAAAGAGTTCCATTGAACAAGTTGATGATGAAGAAGATGTTGATCTGCTGGTGAGCAAACGGCCTTGGAGAACTTTAGGGTTAAGTGTTGTGCGTGGACTCCATTTTAAATGGAATAGCAACACCCTAGTAGGGGTTCGGAGAACATGCATGGAACAATCCAATATCCAACAGCCAAATTCTTGCACTGCTACAGGCTGCATGTGGCAGCAGTCTTAGTATATGCCCACACCTTTCTCCCTCATCTGTCTGGACTATTATTTAACCTTGGCCCTTTTAAAACTTCCTTTTATTCTATTTTTCAGGTGCTTTCCTCCTCCCGTACACCATCATGGCCGTCTTTGGCGGAATCCCCCTCTTCTACATGGAGCTGGCCCTGGGGCAATATCACAGGAACGGATGCATCTCCATCTGGAGGAAAATTTGTCCCATCTTCAAAGGTATGAGGAATCAGGCTGTTCGAAAAGTCTCCGTATCCTATTGGGTTTGTGGGCTGCTAAGCCCAGCAATTTTCTATCTCTGGCTATCAAAATAACTTGGGAACAAGTCCTCATGCACATGTGTGCATGTGTCTCCCCAAAATATGCACCAAAACAGCCAGCACCACATGCTTCATTGTCCTGGAAAAGGCTTGTGCGTTTATTTGTTTACTTATTTACTCAAAGTATATCCTGCCTTTCTGTCAAAAAGTCTACACAAGGCAGGCAACATAAATTTAAATGATCGAGAATAAACCGAAGCCATATGGAGGCAAAAATCGATATTCCAGTACTAAACTGTCAAGAACGAACAAGCTTCCACGCCCAAGACCCTGCCTGCTTGTTCGCCAGTGGAAGCATAACTCAGAAAGGACCCTGCCCAGTTTTCTTGGGCCGGGAATTCTAGAGGCAGGGAGCAGCCACCAAAAAGGCTCTGCTTCACATCCTCCAGACGGTGTGGCTCACAAAGGGTTCTCTCTGATGATCCGAGGATGTTGGTCGACTTTTAAGGGAGAGCATGATTATTCCAACAACTCAGCAGGGCTTCTGAGGCCAAATCCAGCATGTTGTTTAGTCCTCAAGTTCTCCAGTGGAGAGCACCTGTGATTCTATCGTTCTCACAGTCATCCCAATGTTCTCCTCTCTCCCCCCCGCCAGGAATCGGCTATGCCATCTGCATCATTGCGTTCTACATCGCCTCTTACTACAACACCATCATGGCCTGGGCCCTGTACTACCTCGTCTCCTCCTTCACCGATGAGCTGCCCTGGACCAGCTGCGCCAACCCTTGGAACACCAACAACTGCACCAACTACTTCTCCAACACCAGCATCGTCTGGACCACCAACTCCACCTCGCCGGCGGAAGAATTTTATACGTAAGTGCATGTAAGTGGACAGACAGCCCCCACCACGCTCCAGGAGAGGTGGGGTGGAAAGGGTCTTAAGAGGAGGGGGAAGAGGGTGAAAGTGCCTCCTCGATGCTCAGACATTCACAGGCAGAAGAAGAAGAAGAGTTGCCCAAATGTTGCCCAGGACTTCCACGTTCTTCATCCTTGCTTTAGAAATTCCAGAACTATCGTGGAGTAGAAGGGACTTGTTATGCTAAGTCAGTTTGATCACAAACTTGCCTCTAGCTCCAGTTCCCTAACAGGTGGGCTATCAAGAAAAAAGCCCTCCTGTTTCCCCGGTCTTGCCACAGTGGCCACCGTCGGGCCTCATGGCACTGAAGGTCCTTTCTGTTTCAGGCGCCACGTTCTGCAAGTGCATCGCTCGCGAGGCCTGGATGACTTAGGGGGCATCAGCTGGCAGCTCACTCTCTCTTTGCTCTTCATCTTCACCATCGTGTACTTCAGCATTTGGAAAGGGGTCAAGACATCTGGAAAGGTGAAGCCTCACAGCCGAGACCCATTTGTCCAGAGCGTTGTGGTTTTGCGGTCCACGCGTGAAATGAAGAGGGTTCTTCCTTTCAGAAAGAATATTCTCAACACCCTCCCCAAAGTGGCTCTTCATTTTATCCTTGAGAACTGTTGGCTTAACGGTCCCGCAGATGGGACCTTTTTTTTTTTTTTTAATGCTGGGACCCTGTCATTCCATTTCTTCTCTGAACTTACTAAGGTTATTGCTACTTGTAGATTTGGACAAGACCCAGCCATAAATCGGTCTTCCATGCCAGGTTTAAGTGCCAGGGAGTACTTTTCTAACAAGATTTGTCAGGGGTAAGTTGAGATCACACGCTTCCTTACTGTGGGACAGAAAGCCACCAGCTGCCTTGCTTAGGAGGTCATGGATGCCCCATGGAGGGTGAGTTGTCTACACACACTTCTGTGCTGTTGTTACGAAGGGCTTTTTGGCCCTTGATGATTAGTGACTGCCGCCAGAGAAAAACTGGAAAAAGTCCCTCTTTGGACTATAATTCCCAGAGGGCCTCAGTCAGCACAGCCACTTGCAGCCCAACAGGTCAGACTTCCCAGCTAAGTCTGGTTCACCTCAACATTTCCATCTCTTGATTCCTTGTGGGGCATCTTACGCTGGGCAATTCTAAGCCTCTCCATTTTGCTATATCTGAGTCCATGGGGATGAATCTAGGGAGAAATTGCTTCCTGTACATGAATCACCCAGCTTACATCCTCCCCCACCGGAGAGACGATGAGGGTAATAAGAGTAAATGGAGCTCGTGGAAAGTGAGCCACCAACTCTTTGTAAAATATTTCCCATGTCCCAGCCAGCGCCATCTCGAAAACACACAGGTACAGAATTGTAAAAGTGGAGCCGTGTTCACACTAGAGGCTGGGGCAAGTCTATTGGAGTAAAGCCACCTTTTCTGATAATGTCAAACACTGCATCGGATCCAGAGCTCAGCAGCCGCCTTCATCCGGATTCTGTCATTCACACGGGTGGTTCTCCTTCCTCAAATCTTGGGCCAATTCAGTCTCGGTTTCTTCTCCAAACAGGTCGTGTGGGTGACAGCCACGTTCCCTTACGTCGTCCTCCTCATCCTCTTAATACGAGGTGCTACCTTGCCCGGAGCCTGGAGAGGGGTGATCTACTACCTGAAACCCGACTGGCCCAAACTTCTTGCCACGCAGGTAAGGAGGGGTGAAGGAGGAGGTTGCTTGGCTTCCTGTCAACAGCCGTGTCAAAAACAGGGGAAAGGCAGCCAAAGGGTAGGTTGAAGCAGCTGCACAGCTAGCTGTTCACTGGGCCTCCAGGGAGAGCCGCCAGCCTTTCTTGGCTGAAAACTCCCTTTTCAGGAGAAACTTTCCCTTCTCCCCTGCTTGCAAATACTGTACACTTCTTTGAAGACATAGCTGTTCAACGGTGTGAAAAATCCAACTCCATGAGCCTTAACCTGCGGGTAAAAAACCCTACAGCGCCTCCCTTCATCCCTTTCCTTAAAAACTCTCCCGGGGCGGGAGGTGTCGCGAGGAGATCTCAGACCTTTAAGTAATAAATACAGCTCAAAGCAAGATTGCGGCTTCCAATATTTGCCAGCCGGGCTGCCTCCCTGTTGATAGGAAGGGAGTTAAATGAAAAGGAAATGAAGACACCCTGTTCGCTGATAAAAGCCCGCCGGCAATAAGGCCCGGTCGCCTGCCTGAAAGCAATAAAGGCCGCTCTGGTATTGTACTGAATATATCTGAAGAGAGCAGGAGAGCAGATCGTAATCTCTGCCGGAGCAGTCTCGTCTTCATGCACCAGGTCCTGCAGGAGAAAGGAAGGGGCGCCCCTCTCCTGAGTCCAGAGAGAAAGGGTTGGGGTGGGGAAACAGGGGACTCGTTTGCTCCTAGGGAAAGGAGCAGGTTAAGTGACTAAGTAGGGGAGACGTTTCAGGGTAGCGAAGGTAACAGAGAGTTCACTGAAGACATTGACGGAGTTCTTGCAAATTGCACGACAGGGGTTTAGTAAGGAAGAGACTGAAAATATAATGCTTTTGCAAAAGCAACTGGTGCATTTCTTGGCATTGGGGGGGGGGGGCAGGAATAGCTGACGGACCGAAAGCTCTTGCTAGGAAGGCAGAGTGCCACCATATTCCATCCTTGAAAACATGGGAGATCCAACGGCTTTCACAGTCCATCTTGCTGAGCCAGATGGTCCAGGGAGGTGACCTGGTAGAAGCCCATGTCTGTTGCTCTTCTTCACAAGACCTTCCCCTGAACACCTCCTGCATGGCCCGAACGTGTAGCGCTGTCCTTCGGTAACAAGTGTCTTATCTTTTACCGTTCTGGGGCCAAAATGGCTCCTTGCTGTTGTTACTCGGGGTTTGTTTCTTTCCTAGGTGTGGGTGGACGCTGCAGCTCAGATCTTCTTTTCTCTCGGCCCGGGGTTCGGAGTCCTTCTGGCTTTTGCCAGCTACAACAAGTTCCATAACAACTGCTTCAAGTAAGCTCTTCTAACAAGGAGGCTAATAAAGCCCAGAGGCGGGAAACATGCATCACAATTCAAAGGGTGAGGGTGGAGGAGACCTCTCCCTTAGACATCAGCCAGGAGAGCCCAAAGCCCCCTCCTTCTGCTCCTTTGGGCAACAATATAGGCAACGAGGTGGGGGTTCCATGCTGTCGTGACATCGGTTTTAGCACTCCTTGCCTCAAACCGCAGCGAGACCCGGCCACCACAAATCCTCAACGGCTTCTTTGGAGGCCCTCTTTTCTACCCTTAGGGCGCTTTTAAGATAAAGGCTAGAGCTTGATTGTGAAAATCCAACAGGGCAACGGCAATGGTGGGAAGCGTTTTTTTCCCAGCTGACGGCCACGCTTCTGGCTGCCCGATGCGAGGACGGGCAGGTGGCATTACGAGCGGTGGGCAAAATCTTTGGCCGCTTGTCCTTCCGCGAGGATCCCTTGGTGCAATGGATTTATTCCGGCTTCCAGGCTAGGCTGATTAGTGGAGCCGGCGTTGAGGGCACAAGGGAAGCCTGTTTCCATCCTTAGATGGGGCCTTTTTGGGTTTCCGTTCCAGGGACGCTCTGGTCACCAGTACGGTGAACTGCATGACCAGCTTTGTGTCCGGATTCGTCATCTTTACCGTCCTGGGTTACATGGCAGAGAAGCGGAAGCAAGAGGTGTCGGAAGTCGCCAAAGATACCGGTAACGCCCTCGCTCTGTCGATGACTCTCGCTGCTCTTTCCTTCCAGGGCTTCAGTTAGGCAGAGGGGTGGGGCTGTCTGAAGCAACAGGGGCAACACCAATGTGGAAAAGGAGAGCTAGGTGAGGGTTCAGAGCAGGGAGAAGAAACACCAACGATGTCAGGGATCCTTGTTTGACCCAAATGTTCACGGAGGTGGTGGTGGTGGTGGGGAAATCTTCCGGTTTCAGTTCAACACCCTGGTGGGACCAGTCCTCTGCAGAAATGGAGAAAAATCTTCCAGGAAAGTCAACACAAGTCTTCTTTTGAGAACATAGAGGGCCGTGTGAGTATCTCATAGGAACGGCTTCTCACTTCTTCAGCCTGGTTTCTTGAGCAATGAGGTGCTCTTTTTAGGGCCGGCCCAAGAGCTTCTGCTTGTAGCCAAGAGTAAGATGGCAGTAAACCTTGCTCAGCCCTGCTAATGGGAGCAAGGCCTTTCACCGAATCATCTGGAGGGAGTAAGGCTTCTTCAGGACCTCCAGCGTGGCATGTCCTGTTCCAACCATGCTTTCAGTGTGTGTGTGTGTGTGTGTGTGTGTGTGTGTGTGTGTGTGTGTGTG
>JAHTLZ010000082.1:311709-326400 GCA_023846285.1 Phrynocephalus versicolor | reverse complement strand
CATCATCATCATCATCATCATCATCATCATCATCATCATCATCATCAAATTGTTAAGATGAATTTTAAGTTTAAGATGTGGAAGGGGAAATCAGGCAGGCCAGACAGAGGAAAAGTTACAGACAAGTATTTTCAAGCCATCTCGAGTCAAACTTTTATAAAAATAGACGGCGTTCGTAGTCAATTGAGTGAAGAAATAAAGAAAAATAATCCAGAAGTCGGAGGCCCCCCCCCAATCCCCAGCGGCCGATCTGGCAAAGCCGCTCAGAAGAGCATGACTAAACAAAGGCTCCGTTTCCCCTGCTCCCAAATTAGCTCTTCTGTCTGCTTTTTCAGCGTCGCTGTTAAAACACTTGGCTCGGAGCAGGGGAAGGAGAGGTGTAGGGCTGACCGACGGCAAAAGTCAAGCCTGGAAAACAACTCTGATGATTTATGCACATTCAACAAATCTCCCATTTTATGACCAGGAGGAGGGAAGGATATAAATAATAGGTAACCATGTCAGTCCTTCATAAACAAATACCACATAATTAAAAGCCCTCTTTACGAACCCGAGATAATAAAATGAATCGAGGTGGGCCCCAGAGATTGTGGTTACTCAGCAGGAGTCGAGAGCCTAGCTAAAATAAGCCGGAGGACAGGGGATATTGCCTTGAGGCGTTGCTAAGCATATCTTGGCCTTGCCGCTCATATTTTTGTAGAACAGAGGTTACGGCAAGAGCGAAAAACGCATACACCGGTACAACCCTCACTTCCGCTCTTTCATGTGTTGACTTGTTTTCTTAGCTGATGAGAACAGGGGAGGGAACAGATGGAAGGGGGAGAGGCTGATTAGAGTAACACCTGAAAGAATGAGAAAAGAGATCCAAGGATATATAAGAATATCTCTTTAAAGTAATATAAGCTGTCTTGCAGAGGCAGTTCGTAAAAGCCAACGGCAAACGTTGAAACGCAAACCAGCCTCCGATCACAGAGGGGAAATAAGAAGAACAGTTGAAGTTATTGGCAATGGAACCCATGACCTCAAGAAGTGGCTACTGGTCCAGCACTGGTAGCATTCAAGAGAAATTTGGAGAACCTCCTGGCAGATCTCCTTGGATTCAAATTTCTGCATGGAGCGGAATACGTATTTGACGGCCTCGATCGGCCCCTTCCAACTTCACTCTTCTATGATTCTACGATGTATGGAGCTCAGCTTGCAGAGCTTCTAATGGAACCAAGTCTGGGACAACTATGTTTTTCATGCCTCGTTGAGGGAACCTAGCCAATGTCCATTCACACTTTTTTGAGGGGAGGACAAAGCCCCCCCACCAGTTCTTTCAAGGCCCCCGTCTCCAAGACCTCACCCTGCTTGACGAATTCTGAGGTTGGAGCTTGAAGTGGTTTCACAATGAACTTAGGTCCTTCTCAGGTTTGGGTAGCTACGTGCACTCTCCCAGGAGGGGAGTGAAGGGTCCAGGAAGTTTACTCAATGGGTCTAGGAGCATGACCAAACTGTTGGACTGGTAGACTGATCGCGAGTCTCCCTTGTTTTCCTCTTGGCTTCCAGCAGAGCCTGACCGTTGTGTCTCTGCTTGAGTTCCCTTCCAGAAGCTTAAACTTTCTCTCTCTCTCCAGTTCATCATCTGCAGTTTCCTGTCCAGCCCTCCAGTCCTCCGCCTCTTCGACTACGACTACCCCTATTGGACCATGGTACTGGGTTACTGCATCGGAACATCATCGTTCATCTGCATTCCTGCCTACATGGTGTATCGGTTGGCGATCACACCAGGAACCTTGAAAGAGGTAGATCCCCTAAATGTGATATTGAGCCAACACATCTCTTCCTCATCTTCAATTAGGTATTGGGGGAAGCATCGCTGGTGGTAGATTTACTCCATGGGATCTAATGGAGATCTCTGGGGTGGATGTGCCCCTTAACAGAGTCACTCAATCTCCTGGAAGAGATGTCTTATGAAGAACGGCTTAGGGAACTGGGAATGTTTAGCCTATCAAAAAGAAGACTGAGAGGGGATATGATAGCTATGTTTAAATATTTGAAAGGATGTCATATTGAAGAGGGAACAGGTTTGTTCTCCATGGCTTCAGAGACTAAGACTCAGGGCAATGGTTTCAAACTACAGGAAAAGAGATTCCATTTGAACATTTGGAAGAACTTCATGACAGTTAGAGCTGTTCGGCAGTGGAATATGCTGCCACGGAGGGTGGTAGAGTCTCCTTCTTTGACGGTATTTAAGCAGAGGCTGGATGGCCATCTGTCGGAAATATTGTGAAGGGGTTCCTGCTTGGCAGGGGGTTGGACTCGATGGCCCATGAGGTCTCTTCCAACTCTATAATTCTATGAACTTCTATGAACTCCTGCTAGATGTATGCGCTAGGATTCTCTCTATATATTCAGAAAGTATCTTGTATATTTTACTGATTATTTAACAGATCTACTGGAAATGTCAAATTATATCTCATCTTTAGTGCTCAGACACAACCTTAATTCTGCCCTTGCAAATCCCTCCACAAATTGTCTAGGAATGATTAGTTCCTTGATAGCACTTCCAAATTAAACATTATTTAAACATGGATTTCTATCCAGCAATTCAGTGAAACTCCCAGGACAAACAGTCAAAAATAATCTGAGTCTTGGGGATCAACCCAGCCTAGCCTCTTTTTTTATAATGACTGATTTCAACCAATTAAGAGTTTTCTTGAAAAGGTGGTCAAGTGTGGTATTCTGGCCTAAATCCGACTGTAAACTGCAAGCAGAAGGGAAGACTGCCTACTTCCCATTCGACCAACTGAGTCAATAGGTCAACTCTAATTAGTACTCAGATTTATGTCACTGTGCTCCCTTTGCTGGGAAAATCTCCAACAAGAACTTAGGGGTTTCTGCCTGATGAGCTGTCCAAACTATTTTATTTCCTAAGATCTCTACATCTCTAACGGGGCACAGATTTTGTTTATTACAAATCCCTTCTTACTCCACTACCACAGCTCAGATAAGAGCTGTGTCAGCCCACTAACCCATTTTCCTTTTGTCTTGTGCAGCGCATACTAAGAAGCATTATGCCAGAAACCGCCACCGAGATTCCTTTCGGCGACATCCGTCTGAATGCCGTTTAAGCGGCCGCTCTTAACTCGGGTGGAAGTGCGGAGAGGCGAAGGGAGATCGTCACCGGCTCTTCGACGCTCAACGATCATAAGGCTCTTTCCCAAAGGACTGGATTTCAACAGAGACATGTGTTCACTACAACGGAGGCAACAAAAAACTCCAGCCTCCCGGTATTTCCACGGAAGATTGGTCACACTCCCTGGCTCCCGACTGTTCTTGAATTGTCATTCTTGCACTGCTTTTTAAGGCATCTGAATGCAAACAAGAACCCCACGACCAGGCGTGGGGCCCTCTGGATCCATGCATGGTTTCCCTGGGGCCTCTCTCTGGCAGGGCTCCCCCCACCCCCAAGTTAGAATTATATTTAAGTCCATCTGTCTGTACTAAACCACCTGTTTAACCATCTCAATAGACACCCCGCCCCCCAATGTATTCGCTTCTCAGAATCTTAACCATTACCAGCCGATGGCCAAAACAGGCGTATGGGCAGCTGCTCAACCAGAAGCAGAACTGGCTTCATCACATGTGTGGTTTCCTTTGTAATAGCTTCCCAGGTGCCTAGAAGTTGCGAAACCGGCTCCATTTGCTGGTGACTGGTCACCGGGAAGACCAAAGAGCCTCAATTTGCATGTTGGTTTTAAAAAATGTGGCAGGTCTGAAGATGCTTTTCTGGAAGTAGAGGTATATGCCATCACCTGTATTGTGAATCTGCCCAACTGTCCAGGGTCGTCCCCCCCCTGCCCCCGGTCTCTATTCCAGTAACTATTCTGTATGCCCTGCTAGCTGTATCTTACTTCAATTCTTGAGTTCCACTGCCTGATAGTCATTCTAAGAGCAATCTTGCTGAAACCTCCCTACCCAAGCGCTGAATTTCTCCAAAGCTGCAGCCCTTAAAACGGCTCACGAGGGGACGGAATTCAGTATTTGCAGATTCCTTTAAAACTTGCGGAGAGAAGGTGCGGATACTTGCAACGGAGAAACAGAGCCTGTTTGAAGAGATGAAAAGATAGAATTCCTTTCTTCGAGCAAAGCTTTCTCTTTCTGGACAGCTCGATTATCTTTTTAAACAGAGGGTCTTTTTTAACCGTGTAATTTCCGTCTGTGGTCTGCAATAACGGAATCCATGCTGTAGGGATGGATTTAGCGTCGGGGGCTGGAGCTCAGTATCAGCTCCCCCTTCCGATGCAAAACCACGCCTCTTCTGCTGAGGGCTAGAAAGACCTCAGACACCCCCCCCCCACTGCTCGTGGAGAGGCAAAAAGCGGGAATCCCAAACAGTTTTTGGTCCCTCGTGAATGCTCTGCCTACCCCTGGCAAAGTCGAGGTAGCAAACGCCAGCCTTGCAGCGCAGTCATTGTTACCGGCAGCGGTGATGCTTCGTAAAAGGCTGATCTAGGGAGTTGTAGCTCGCAAGTCGGGCGACGCTCGGCCACAAACCACACGGATGGGTCTCCTTTTCTCTCTCTCAAAAGCTGCCTTCTGAGAATACTGAGCTACAACATACGAGCGGGTGGAGCTGCCAGCAATGTCACAGCCTTGTTCAACACACCTAACAACACATTAAACGTGCCCAGAACCCGCACGGCATTCGGAGAAGTGGACTGTAGCAGCACCCTCCCGGGGGGGGGGGGAATCATGCCAAATAAAGTTTCTTTGTCTCCAAGGTATCTAAGAACTTTGTTGCTTCTGCTGCGAACAGACGAACATGTCTATAAAATACCTTGAAAATGCTGACATTAGAAATTGCTTCACCCTTCAACAGAGGCTCCTGTTCTCATCGGCACATCTAGCTGTAGAGCCGTGTCTCCCAATATACAATATGGCCAATTCCCGCCATATCGGCACAACCATCCATGAGTTTCTGCTGCAAAGGTTACATTAATTAAAATTAGCAGGACCCGTATGTAAGAAGCTATTTTCTGATATATTTCAAGAGAGCTGCCATCCTTCCTGTGTGAACTGGGACTGTGTTTACCTTTTATTTTGTTTTATTTGTTTTTGTTATAGAGAAATTAAAACTGGAGTTTTATTTTACAAAACTGAAGTATATATTCCTCTGCCACTTGTATATATAAAACGCACCAACACTAATTTATGTTGCTGCTTTCGTTATGGAAATGTCCCAAGCTGGTTCGTGAGTGATTAGTCTTATGCCTTGCGATGTAAAATGTTGTAGTCAATAAATTTAATATCACAATAAAATGCCAGTCGTATCCCCCTACCTGTCTCGTGAAATATAATTTAAATAACACGGACGTCACTCCTTGAACGGAATACACTTGAATAACACTGATCATCCCTGTTCCTTTCTTGGGAGGCTGGTTAACCCTGCGGCTTGAAAGTTCCCACTCTTCCACAAAGCCCTTTATGTGTGCACTTATCAATCAAACAGAATAGGTGCGTCCGCCTCCTTGTGGTTTAGAGAAATGTGACAAGGTTCCATGGGCCTAAACAGGGACCTGGAATGAACACAAATACTTCCCTGTGTTCTCTGAGATCCAGAAGGCGTACAGGATAAAACTACCAGTGGTTCTTGACTCACACTAGATATACACTCCTTCCAGCCTCAGAGGAAGTGTGCCTCTCTCCGTTATCAGCTGTTAGGGAGGACATAACGGGAGTGGGTGGGCACCTCTTCCCAACCGGGTAAAAATAACAGGAAAGGTGGCGTGGGTTGACTGTGCATTGTTAAAGGCTGTTTTTATTATTTTAAGTTTCACTCAAAGAAAGAAAGGCTGTGTGAAACCCCTGGCATTTCTGACACGCCGGGCCTGAGATCACTTCCGCGCAACAGGCTGGAGGTACATGACGACGTATCTCAGCCAAACCAACGACTTACCCTGTTGAAACACCCTGAGTTTAGGTTGATTTCCCCACCCCACCCACCGTCCTCTTCAATGGATGGAAATGATACACAGCAGCTGAGATTTAGCCTGGGGACGCAAGAGAGCCAAGGGCAGCTTAAAATGCACCTCTTTCCTTTTATTTCAACGTTGCCGTACAGGTGAAATAACAACACCCCAAACATAAAAACTCTTGGCTTTTTCAATTCACCGTGGAAGCCCCAAAAGAAAACAAACAAGAAGGATTTCTGCGGCCAGTATGGATCTTCCTTCACTCGTACCGGCTCCCGTGCTTCTGCTTCTTTCCAAAGACTCTTCAACTGGGCAGGAAGACCTCGAGGAAACCTCTGCTACGAACATTTATGCACAGAGACGGGAGCCACCCGAAGAGCCTCTCCGTGTTCCAGAGGTGCGGGGGAGCATCAGGGACCAGGCGCAGGAAGGGCAAGAACAGAGACCAAGGAAGACACCTGCCCTCTGCTGCAAAACTAGACCTCTCTCCTCCTGTCTTTTTACGCACAGACGCGCTCGTCATTTCCTCAGTCGCCGGCACCACGGCCTCCGCCACAAAAGGCCACTCTCCCCGATGCCCTGGGGTGTCGGCCAGGGAGCAGACCTTTCGCCTTCCGTGGCTCTGCCTCTGCCAGGAACCCTAATCCTCCTCTCGCTCTATGTAAGATTTGGTGCCGATGCGGGCCATCTGCCGAGCCAGGTAGCGGTCCCTGGCCGAGAGGACCGTCTCCTGATTGCTACGCTTGGCAAATTTCATCGGTTTCTCCGGCGGCGCCTGAGTCTGCTCTGGCCCCTCCTCGGAAGCAGCCGTGCGCTTCAACTCTGGCTGCTCCTCAGAACCGGGTGGGTTTCCTTCCCCTTTCCCGAGGCCACTTTTCCGACCAGGAGGCTCATCTTTTGCCAAGGGCTGAGGGCTACCGTTTTCCCTCTCCCGCTGGCCCTCTTCCTCCCTCCCTTCCTGGCCCCCTTTGGCCCTCTCCCCTTCCCTCGAGGGGTCGCTGTGGCTGGTGTGCCTCTCCTTCACTTGCTCTTCCCACTGGGAGTATTTGTGCTCTCTCTCGCGCTCTCTCTTCAGGTCTCTGTCATACTCGTCTCTCTCTTTCCTGTCTTTCCTCCTCTGCCTGTCTTCCCGCTCTTGCTGCCTCCTAGGACGGTCTTCGGCTGATCTCACCCGCTCTCCTTTTCCATGGTCTCTGTGCCTTCTCTCACGGTCTTTTTCCCTGGGCTGCCCCGTTTTACCTTTTCTGCCTCCGTCCTGCCTCTCTGGGTGGCTTGGGGGCGTCTTTGAGTGATGTTTCTTCTCCTCACCGGACGACCTCGAGTCCCTCTGGCTCCTGCCACTTTTGGAAAGAAAGTCCCCGCTGGAATCCGAATGGCCTTGCTTGGTCCCCTTTTTATCCTCCGTGCTACCATCGGTGTGTCCTCGAGACGTGTCCTCGTCATCACTGCTGTCCACCCCCAAGTCACTGTCTGCATCGGGGTTATCTGCTCCTTTTGCCGGAACGCAGGGTGTTGCTCGGTCATCAGCGTTTTCTCCTGTTGGTCTGGAATCGCTAGGTTCCTCAACAGGCTCCTCTTCTTTCAACCTACATGAGCATGTTTTTCAAGACACAGAATAAAATTCACTCCCCACCACTGAGAATCCTGATCCGTATCTTAATGGTGAAAACAAGCCAGTCCTAAAGTTTAGCCACATGGCATTTCAACACAGGGATGCAAATAAAACCTTTGGGCTAGATGGCTGCGGTATATAAATATAATAAATAAGTATAATAACGTAGGCAGAAAACTGCCAGCTTACTCTCACTCACTTCACAACTATGATTGCACAGTCAAAGAGACACTCGTGTTCAGACTTTATAATGACTCAAGTCCTGGCTGGCTGGTAAGGAAGCAAACGTTTTTAAAAGATGTGAAACTAGTATTTATTTTACCGCAATCGCCAAGGTCCCTCCAAAAGGCACCGTGAATTTCTACCTTGGGTACCTCTGAACAAGCGGGCCCCTTGGCTCTCAAGTTTGTTTAAAGAAGGCAGTAAAAGGCTTGGAACCAAAACACCTTTAAAAGCCTTTATGTAAAGAAAGCATCGAGCCACTATCAATTAAAAAGCAACAAACATAAACAGCAATAGCCTAGTATCATCCAATCAAAAATGTCTGAGAACAGAGGGACAAGACAACTTGGCCTGGTAATATTCTCATACTGTTGAGCCATCGCAGAGCAAGGCCCACTAATTGGACTGCCTTATACTTCTTGTTGCTGTTTTAATCTTCTTGTTCAAGAATCGTCTCGGGAGCCATCCAGGACTTACCTTGATGCTTCTCACACATCCCATAATAATCCACCCGAAAGTCCTCTCCTCATTCTGGACAGAATCCTTACATGATGATGCCAGCCCAGTGACCTCTAACTCTGCTTGAGGTCACAGCTGTCCTGGTTATCAGTTCCCTGACTTGTCAATTCTGATCTGGTGTATTTCAACCTCTGGCATAATTCCCTCCTCACTGGCCTTCTGGGTGACGAGGTTCAAAACAGAGCCGGAGGTACAAAGCACCTTGAGAGGCGTGCTCTCGCTCCACCCATGTAATGCCAAGATGTGTGTGCGTGTGTCTCCACCCACCCCCTTGGTTCACTGCCTGTCTCAAGCTTACCTGGCTTCACGAAGGCTACATGCAGGCATCGCTTCCTCCCCGACAGCTTGATTTAGAAGGTGCCGGTAAAAACCGCTGAGATCCCTCTGCTTGGTCACATCCAGGCATGCTAAAAGAAAAGATAAAAACATTAACCAGCCATTTAAAAAAAAAAAAAGAACAGGGATCTACCGAGCACAGGTACCACATCTGCTACAAAATGATACACCTCCATATGGACTGTACAGCGTGTAGGCTACCAGCGGCCAATGGACTGGTCAAACAGGGCCCAAGAAATATCCCTTGCTCACTAGTGGGAAAATGCTAGGAAGGAGGAGGAGACTAGGAGTAACTCGTGGGCAGAAGAAGGATAGCCTTTCAACCCAGTTTGTGTAATGGAGGGTGTCACAACCCACCTCATGCTTCCCCTCCTCCTAGGAGACTCTTGTACTGCTATTATAACCTATGTTTAAAAAAATGAGGGAGCCGATTTAAGAAAGAGTATTAGGCCCATCTCTAGTACGTATTCGTCTTCCGCACCTTCAATCTCCGCCTCTCTCTTCTCCCGCTCTTCCTCTTCGGCTCTTTCCTGGAGCTTCTTCTTGTAGGCGGAGGTGACAAAGGCTTCTTTGTCGTCAAAGGCGTGCCCTTCCATTTCGCGCTCTTTCTGGATTTTCTTCTCCGCCCTCTTTTCCTGCTCCTTCTTCCTCAGTTCGGCAGCCTTGAGTATGTTCTGGATGTATTTTGGCTAAAAAAAAGGATGGAGGACATTGAAGGCATGGCAGAGAAAAGAAAAGAGGAGCCAACCAAAGAACACCCCAGAATGCTGACCACACGGCGCCAGCTCGCGTGATCCCTCCATCCGTACGCACACCAAGCCCTTGAATGGAAAAGCCCGGTCAATGCTCGGTGGCCGTTCAAAACCTGTACCTGCCGCTGACCCTGGCAGAGGCACTGTAACTGTGATGCTATCCTGGCACCCTTGAGAAATAGGGTTCACCATCAAGAAGCACCACAACAGTAGGAACAAATCTGTGTCCCCGTGGGGGGGGGGGAATTCCCTGCCCCACAAAGCCTCTGACCCAAACAGCGAGATCTCTGTTGTTCTCCAGGAACTGGAGAAGATGCCTTGAAGTTCTCTTGGCCCTTCCAAAGTCAACACAGGGTGTGGAGGTCTGCCCACCTTTCTCCAAAGAAGAGCAAAGGAGAATGGAAGGCAACGGTGTGCACCTTATGAGTATGAAAATATGCTCCCTCCTCCTCTTATTCAGACCTGCTCTCACACGCAAAGCCATCTGCAGAAGAGGCCAATGTGATCCTCCAAATTTACTCTTGGATTTCTGAGCCCCAGGCTATGGTTTCCCTGTGGGATTTCTGCCCAGCCTCTTCCCCTCCTCTCCTCTGTTCCTTAACCCTTGATAGTCCGGGAAGAGGGTCCCGGCCCTTGGGGCTTCTCTGCCCTGCCGAGATTACATAATCTGTAAGAATACAACTGTCACTCAGATGATAAACGGTGGCAGCAAATCCCTCCCCACCTGGATTTTCCATGATGCGTTCGTTAGATGCAAGCCGGGCTGACCTTAAATCCACCCTGGACCAGGTCTCCCCCTTCGGAAGGCCCCACACCCCTCCTCCCGCCACAGGCAGGCCAAGGCTCTTCGCAGCCCAAACACTTTGGCCCGCGAGCGTAGAGAGACCGAGGCAGGCATCACACTCGTTTCCGGGTACGGACCTTTTTCTCCCCCTTTCCCGCAAGCACGCTGGCCTGGCTCTCGGCTTTCTTCTGCTGTATGTCGTCATAGATCGCGTCATATTCGTAGACCGTGGAGTCTTCCGCCAGGGCCCTCTGGATCTCAAGCTTGGTCTTGAAAAGAAAACGCAAGGGGGGGGGGTGGAATGGTTGTGGCATCTCCACCGGAGTCTTTGAGGGAACTTGTCTGACCTATAATGACCTCAGTTAAGGCGGAGGCTACAAACAAGAGCCCTTTATTGGGAAAACTTTGAGGAAGTGAGCATGGTCTCAGGAGGAAAAAAATTGCATGACAGCAGTGTTTTATTCTCTGCTGGCCGTCTCCCTTTACGAAGACAGGGACAATCCCTCACACCTTCTCAACAGACTAGAAGTTTATCTCAGCCCTTCGGTGCCAAAAAAATAGCCATTCTCGTATGGTTGCCCTGGGCTTTCTCGCGTTCGAAAAGCAACCCACAAGTGGGACTGAGCTCCAGGGCACTCAGCCTGGCATCTGGTCAAAAACAAAACCCCAGAAGGCTGCCTAATAATCCTGCATGTCATCTCCCTCTAGTCAAAGAAATCCAGGAGGTATTATGGCAACTCTGGTGGTTCGACCTAGAAGGCTTTGTTCCTCTCCGTGAAGATGTAGACTAGACCAGGAGTATCCCTCTTCCTTCAATGGGAGCCTACGATGACTCAGGGCTCTGATAGATGGCCATCATCCCTCTTCCCACCAAGAAGGAGAAAATAAAAGGTCTGTGCATGGTTCCACTGAATATCAACAATACGATGTTCTCCTGCCCTCGTCCACTCGTCTTTCATCACCTCAAGACCAAACTCTGTGCCTGTATCTCCTTTTTAGATCATTTGCCCTCTTTTCTCTCCATCGTGGTTTACCCAAGGATGGAGCAAAGGTAAATACTAGGACCTCCAGGAGGCTTTTGTTTTCCCCAAGTGTGTCATACTTCTCTTCCAAAAATACAAGCTGTGTAATAAAATTCATGTGAGAAAACTCTCCTTGATGTCAAGAAATCTCTCTCTCTCTCTTGGTTTTTACAGCCTGGAGGCTAATTTGGTCTCCACGCTTCGAAGCATTTTGTAAACTACAAACTAGATCTATGGCAACCTGCTACACACACGGCAGCAGGTTGGCTTTCTTTCTTTTTTTTCCATAACAACTTGAGTAGAGCCAAAAGAAGCGCAAGAAAAACTGGCTTGTGTAACAACAGAACCGTCTTTCGCATAAATAAAATTGTGGAAATGCAAAGTTTGGACTCTAAAACAAGCAACGTCACGTGTACGAAGGAAGATAGTAGACAAAAACCAAGACAAAAGAAGTGGTGTTTAAGCTTATGGGTATGAATCACACTCATAAAAAAAACGTGCAGGCGGTGCACTCAGATACAAACCTCTCCATTTTCAAAATACTGTACATCAATATCCTATTAAAAGGATATTTAAAAAAAAAATTCTCTAGAGCCCCCAAGGTGAGTTTCTGAGTCCCTAGCGTAAGCCTATTTGAAAACTACTAGTTCTTGTAAACATTAGTACCAACTTCTTTGTCAAAAATATGTTTATTATTACCTTGTTTTGGAAGACTAGCATTTACATAAACTGCACATTGGTACAAAGTCAGCTGTTCTGACTTAAGATGGCAGGCTCACAAAAGGTAGATAGAAACATACAAGAAGTTGAAAGAATCCCTCCCTCCCTTTGGACAAACCCATAGCCAGAAAGGCCTCTGACGTAAGCATGTACGCATGCGCGCAAAGGCACGCAAACACACAAAGTGACAACTGACCTGTTTCATGGCTTGTTTTTTCAAGGCTTCTCTCTGAAGACTCTCGCCCACTGAGGACTGTCAGAAAACAAAGTCATTGTTACCGGCAAAGGTGTAACAAAGGTTACAAATAAAATAAAATGATCCTTACGTTGGTGCAGCCTGCTTCGTATTTCATTAAATACAACGGCAATGCTGCACACGCTTCCCTGATATTCAACCGTATTAAATACCGCGATACAGCCACAAGAACCGATTTCTTTTCAAAACAATTCCAAGCCATATTTTTTTGAATGCATGGGAAATCTGCAAAGAATGCCGATCAGTCGTGTCCAAGAAGAGAACTATAAGACAATTACCCAAGGGCAAGCCTCTTTGAGGAAAGGAACCAGCATCAAACTCTTTTCATTGGTACAATGAGTATGTGGCCACACTAAGTTGTCTGAACAACACTTCCTATGCGTTATGCTAGGCATGTCCAAACTTCGGCCCTCCTGATGTTTTGGACCACAACTCCCAGAATTCTAAGCTGAGATTGCCAATGGCAAAGAGTTGCAGTCCAAAATATCTGGAAGTTCGAAGTTTGGTCATGCCTGCGTTACACTATGAGGCACCCAGGGAGTAAATGTGTTTATGAGCACATGGGGAGAGGGAGAGAGAGAGAGAGAGCTGGGGCCTTGAAGGGAGAATCTCAGTCCTTACTAGGGATAAGAGTTGTGACAGATGTGTCCACTCAGATGTTTCGGGGCTGCATATTCTGCCACATGTCCCTTGCCCCCTTCACACTGCCATCATCACCCCCTACTAAGCATGCTCTATCCATGTGGGGAGTAAATTGCTATTCACAAGGAGGCGACACCACAGGCAGGATACAGCAACGGGCAACTCCCTGGTGCCAATTGCTGAATGCTGTTCCCTCACTTCTAACCCAGTTAAGCCCATCTTACTTCCCTTCTGCTTCCTAACTTCTTTGCTGCACGGGTCTGTAAACTCCGGTGTTTGCCAAAGAGGTATAATTAACTCAAGGCATTTAAGTTTACAGCATGTTAGTTATCAAATATCTCCCTCCCCCCAATGGCCCAGATCCAGGTGACAAAGCAACATGAAGGAAAAAAATGTCTTTTTTTGACATGCTGGCAGCTTGTGTAGTTTTCCAGTCTTCCCGTGACTCATACTCAGCCTTAGCTCTTCATACAAGTGAGCGAGAGATTGAAAGAGAGAGATGGTGTCACCAGGACTTGATAATGCCAAAAAAATAAAACCCACCCGTAAATGGAAAATAAGTACTTGGTAATTTTGTAGTTATCCAATGCAAGAAGTAAGCTGGAAAAGCTGATTCACCATGACATGTTACGAACTCAAGCAAAAAAAGAGAGCAGGTGGGACCTTGAGCTATCAGTTTACTCTCATAAATGTTGCTTGCTTTATTTCTCCTGCTCCCGACAATAACCAGGGTTGTCAACAAAATGTCTCTACTTTTTAAACTGCACTCCACTGGTGTTTATCTTGTGGAGGGTGTTTTTGTTGTTGTCGTTCTTGTTGAAACTGAGGATCTTTTTTTTTAAAAAAAGACAATAGCTTGACAACTGCAAACCTCTTCAGGTGGAGAGAAATGTTTAAGTACACAAATGCTTCACCTACAGACAGCATCCTTACCCAACTCCTAATCAATCTCATGTTCAATGCGCATAAACGCATCTAACTTATCTATAACCTGGAAATCCTGTCCCAGAATACAAAGAGCAATTTTAAAAAGTAGATGAGGTTTTAGCCTGCTTCTTCTACACGAGACTAGCCTCATTTCCTAATACTTGAAATCAATGTCAATTATTGCAATAATAAAAAACACTGATAATCACCATATGCCTAATCATTATCTGGGATATCAGTTAATGCATTAAATCAGGCCTGTCCAACAGGTAGATCGCGGGCTACTGGTAGCCCGCGAAGGATTCAAAAGTAGACCGCCGGCCGTCAATAAAAAAAGTGAGGGGATAAGTTCTCCACCCCTCCCTCCTATGGGAAACCACTGCTCTACTTACAAAAGTTTTTACTTATGAGCATGTGCTCAGAACGGATAAAATTCGTAAGTAGAGGCAAGTAGAGGTTTTAGTGTAGTAGCCCTCAGGCACTTTGGGCCAGAAAAAGTAGACCTTGGCCTGTTCAAAGTTGAACAGCCCTGCATTAAATGATACTGACAGAGCATCCAATTTCCGTCAAAGTCCTCATCAGCTCCACCCTCTTTAAATTTTACCACCAGCACAAGGGGGCTTTAGGATAACTCCAAAGAATACGATCGAGTTGGGCATCTGATCCATCACATTTTCCAGGATCATCTGGAATTTCCTGTCCATTTCTTCCTCCAGTTCATGGACTTCTCAGCTCCTGGAAGGGCCAGTCCAGCGCCCGAACAGGACTGTGCAACGAGGGGACAGTGGTGACGAAGGCAGGGCCGCTCAGCTGTCCTTTTGCAAGTGAGGTGGAAGATTTATTTATTTATTTATTTTCACATTTATATACTGCGCCTATTCCCTCATAGGGGACTCAGGGCGGTTTACAACAGACGAGATAAGCAGTTTGGATATATATATA
>JAHTLZ010000082.1:284553-304947 GCA_023846285.1 Phrynocephalus versicolor | reverse complement strand
AGAGAGAGAGAGATAAGGGAAGGGATTTTAAATCGCAGTTATTTTTCTCCCCGTGTGTGTCTGTGTGTATGCGTGAGGGGAGATGATGGGGGGGAGGGGGGCAAGGGCAGCCCACCTTCGCGTCCCTTCCTGCCCTTCCTCTCCCTTCTCCTCCTCCTCCTCCTCTTCCTCCGCCATGAAAATCCTCCTTATTCCCCTCACCAACCGCCTCTCCCTCAGGCTCGCTTTTCCCGCCTTTTCTCAACCGCCTCAGAATCTTCCCCTCGCGCGCGCGCCCCCTCCCTTCCCCTCCTCTCTGAGGCGCGGCGGGCGGGCGGGGGGGGGGACGCCTTATTTCTCTCCCCATTCCCTCCGCCGCGCCACCCCCACCCCTTGTTCCGACGCTCTTCCTGAGGGAAAGAAAGGGGAGAGAAATATTTTTTTTAAAAAAAGGGCTGGGGGAGGCTTCTTCTTCTTCTTCTTTCCCTTTCATTTTCCCCTTCCCTTCCCCCCTCCCCGCCGCCGCTCTTCCCGCGCACTCACTGCTTGCTGGGCGCCGCCATCTTGGCGCCCTGGCCGGGCCTGGCCTCCTCCTCCTCCTCCTCCTCCCTTCGTGAGGGAAGAAAGAGCCGGAAAGGAGGAGGAAGAGGAAGGAGGAAGAGCAAGGGGGGGCCTTCCTCGCTTGGGCCGCCGCCCTCCTCGCCTCTCTGGACACACACACACACAACACACAAAAGTACACGTCTCCCCTTTCCTCCTCGCCTCCCCCCTGCCTTCCTTCCTTCCTTCTTTCTCCTCAGTCTCCGCGGGCGCCCGCCGCCCCCCTCAGGAAAAGAGCGGGAAGGCAGGCAGGCAGGCAGGAAGGCCGGCGCTCTGCACACGCTCAGGAGCACGGCGCGGGAGTTGAGTGCGTGGGTAGAGGGAGGGGACACACACACACACACACACACACACAAATAGATATGTAGGCAAATATAGATATAGATGGACCTGTGTGTTTCACGGGTTTAATAGTGCACACCATATTTTATTGAGCTGTGCTCACACACACATGCACACACAGAGAGAGAGAGAGAGATGTAGGCAAATATAGATATAGATGGACCTGTGTGTTTCACACACACACACAGAGAGAGAGAGAGAGAGATGTAGGTAAATATATAGATGGACCTGTGTGTTTCATGGGTTTAATAGTACACACCGTATTTTATTGATACGTGCTCACACACACACACACAGAGAGAGAGAGAGAGAGGTAAATACTGTATAGATAGATCTGTGTATGTTATGGGTTTAATAGTGCAAATACTATACTACCTTACTGTGTGTATATATATATATATATATATGTATCACACATACCAGTGTCTATATACACATTTTGTGTATATATGCTGTATGGGTATGTGTGTGTATGCATATGTTTGTTTATTTAGAGATATTCATCTGCTTTATGTGTTTATATACACTATGTATTTTGTGTGTATATATAAGCATGTGTACATAGATTCATAATGTGTGTATGTCTGCATATTCTATCTATCTATCTATCTATCTAATCTATCTATCTATCTATCTATCTACACACACAGAGAGAGAGAGATGTATAGCACGTGTGTGCTTGAGGTGATCTTCAAAACCCTAATTTTATTTGTTTGGTAAGGAAACTAAATTTTGCATAAGCACAAGTTGTTTTAATCAGGTCAAAAGGCAGATACCAATTTAACCAACCTTTTTCCTCACACAGAGGATTGAGTAGTCCTCCTAAAACAATGGGCACCATCAAAGACGATCACACTTCCTGCTCCACAGATAGATACGGATTAAGTACTGTATCTGATTCTAAATTTAAAATTAATAAATGTACAGTACTTAAGACCCATGCCCAACGATCGACTGAAACTTAGGCAGTTCGTCCATTCTGAAATCCTTTCATGAGCGTGGAGGCCGCGAATAGGTTTGGCTTCGGATGACTTGATATTATAAACCATGTTCTGAGCACAGAGGAAAAAGCAGCCCACCGGCTCACTTTTTAATTTTTTTCCTTTAAAGATACACCTTGCAGCTACGTACAAAGACATGGACACCTTGTTTGCGTTGAATTAAATAATACACATTTTTATTCATGCAGAATGTCTTGCTTCGGAAATTCTGAGCTGACAAAGGCTTTTTTGGTATCAGGCTCTTGCTAAAGACCCTTGTTTCCAAAAATACTGCTGCCAAAGACTTGAAAAGCCTCCAGGCGACCTCACATCACCCCCCCTCTTTCTCCGGATATTCACTCCCTGGTGTCGGAGCAAATATCAGATCATCTAAGAAATCCTGGCTTGTAATAACACTATAATCAATTTATCTGGGGACGTTAAGAGCAACTTGATGCGCCCCAGCTAACAAATAAACATTGGGTAGATACGCCTGGGTTGGGTTTTGTTTTGTCAGCTAAAGAAGAGAGGGTGGGGCCTGGACACGGTTTTTAATTTCCCTGGTTGTTATTAGAAAAAGATTCTGCCGAGAGATAAATGATCATCGGGATCAAATCTTTCGCCGAGCGCTTGAGTGTTTGTCTGCTCCAGCCAATAGAGAAGCCTCTTACGATAGTTAAAAAACAAACAAATGAGAGAGCCCAGGTGTGTTTTCTTTTCTAATAAGTTAAACACCCTCACTTGTCTTCATCCTTGTCCGGTTATGAATGTTTTTTTTAAAAAGGGGGAAAAATAAAGACACCCCAGAAAGAAGCATCTTCGCTGCTAAAATGCACATCTCCCATCTGTCTGTAGTTTTTAATCATTTCCGCCAGCTATGTAAAACCTGAGGTACACGCCTGTAATTTCCTTCTAATCCTCTCCCCTCTTATTTGCTTCCCCCCTCCTTTTAGCAAAATGAAATGTAAGTTAAGGACAAGCCTCTCCGGGCAACACTGCTTTCCAGCAATATCTCTAGGCCGGACCTGTTTCTGGTGTTGCCACCTACGGTCGCTTAGTCGAGGAGCGGGGTTTATTTTTAAAAGTGACATTCATACCAACGTCAGGCATCGGTGGGGATGGGGATGGCCGAGGTCTCAAGCCTAAGCCAGGCAGCTGTTCAAAATATATAGGACAAAGGGTCGGGGGTGGGGATCTTACGGGTTGCCCGGGCACCAGCAGCAGCTAGAGCTAACGAGGCGCACACGTCGTACGAGATGAACACTGAACCCCTCTCCCGCCCTGTTTGATTTCTGCAGCCACCGCCACGGTCTTAAGCCAGAGACGCCGGTGGGATGGTCGAAATCTGCGAGGACCTCAGCGACCGAGAGAAGGCAGGAGTCAGCAGGACCGAGGAAGAGGGGGCGGTGCTGCCGTGGTGCTGAAGCTTCCTGGCCAGCTCTATTAAGGACAGGCAGGTGTGTGTCCAGTTGTACAGGTGCTCTATGGGAGCGGAGCCAAACTTCCACACGGCCTTCCTGTGTGCCTCTGAAAGAGATACAGACATGCCTTCATCCTTTTGCTTTTTAAGGCGGAAGAGAGGCTGAGTTATTATTTATTTATTTAGAGTATTTTTACCCCACCTTTCTCCTTGGAAAAGGACCCAAGGCAGCTTACAGTAACGAGGGACAATACACAGTCCGGTACAATTAAGACGTACCAGTGGTACCTTGTATAAAGGAAGTAATTCGTTCCAAATGAAATCATGTTAAGCAAATTTTCCTTTATACAAATTCCCATAGGAATGCATTGAAAATGGAGTAATCCCATTTTTATGTTGTACGGATTCTCCCCATAGGCAATTATGTTAAGCAAATTTCCCCTATCTCCGGAATTTTTTATGTTGTACAGATTTTATGTTATGCAAGATGTTTGTTATACAAGGGTCCACTGTATTCAAGTTTTAAGTACAGGGAATTGAGGGACATCTTGAAGCAATAAAAGACAACATTAAAGCTACAGGAGAACGCGAGCAGTTAAAGAGAGAGTAAAAATTCCTTGATGCAAAACTAGGCCACAGGCAATACCTTTATAGGCCACTAATCAAAATAAAAAAACATTGCAAGCTTTCGAGTGCAATGCACTCTTCTTCAAAAGAGTTGGCAAAGATGGCATAAGATTGAAAAACCGTAAGAGGAGTAGTTAACGTTTTCTTGTTTCTCGCCCCTCGTCTCCTCCTCCGGCACATCCTGATTAGGAAGGCAGGTGGTCTGCCCATCTCCCTATGCAAATCCCCTCCGAAATGACTCGGAGAAGCACACTGAGCCGTCCCTTGGAAGCAATATTTAGAAAATGGGACGTTTCAGAGTCTCCAACCTTGTTTGGCCAGACTGGCAGAGGATTTGAGGAGCTGTCATTTTTTTTAAAAAAGCTATTTTTTCCAAGCTGTGCTTTGGAGATGACTCTTTTGTTTGCCAGGATGCTCCCAGCCGCCACTGAGCAGGGTTGAAAGGGTTTGATCGTTACCTTGGAGGCAAGCGTACAGGATTTCTGGCCGAACCTCCACATAGGCAGCCGTCGGGTCGAAGTAGCAAATGTTTTCAATCAGTTCTCCATCAAATTTCTGCAATATGAAGAGGAAGAAGCCAGAGTTTGCAAGTTTAATTTTTCGGGCTGGGAAGCCTTCTGGAATTACGTTTCTGAAACACCCAGGTGATTTTTCACCTAGAACTTTGTGTGACCTTTTATGCATAGCTTGGCCCTTAATAAACCCCATGCTTGGATCTTCAGCTGCAGAAGACTCCCTGTGCACCCACCCCCATCCCACTCTTCACTCCATCCATTTGTTTCCCACCTGTATGCAATTATTCCAGTTTTCAACTTCCTCTGTACCGGCCCACTGGGGGTACAAGACCAACAGGACGCACTTCAGGATCGCATGGACCAGGGGTGGAGGCTGTTCGAAGCAGCGGATTTCCCCGAAGGAGAGCCACGGGTCGAGATTCCAGATGCAGTTTTGCAGATCCTGCAGCATGAATCGGTAGAAGAGGACTCCCCCACGCCTCCAGTCCCCAACATACTCTGCCTCTGGAATGACAACGCAACAGGGAGAAGGGCTGTGACTGCTCTTTGCAGGACCTTCGCCTGTGTGTTTGCCGCTCAACCAGGTACTACTGTTGATTGCAAAGGAGGCGACCAGGGCACCCAGGGGTTGAAATGTTAAAGCATCTCATTTAAAAATAAAACAAAAACTGAGCTAATATATTCACCACCGACATGCCATTTCTATTGGTACAAAATAACATCCGCAGTTGGTTACACAGTGAGAAAATAACAGCAACCCTCGCACACTCTGCCTGAACTACTCTGAAGTTGAATTCCAGGGCAGACTCTGGGTTCCACTGTTTCCAGGCTCTTTCCAGAAAAAACTACTTTTCTCAGTGCCTGGATTCTGCTGTAAAAGACTCGAAATCAGAGTCAAGGGGTTCAGAGCACCTGCAGAGTGCATGTTTCTTGCAGTGAGAGAACCCCAGCTTATTTCTACACATCTGAAGACTGGCAGACAGATCTGTTTTCTCCTGTTTCTTTCGGCATGTTTGAGAAGCTGGCAAAAATATCCGGAATCTCTCTGCCCCCCCCCCACCCCGCCCCACCCATCAGCCAAGCGCCTGCGGACTCAGGCTGCTTCCTGAAGCAGGCAGTACCTAAGACGTAGTAAGGCTCCAGATCTCCGCAGCCCTCCTTGAGGATTTCGCAAATGGCGGCCTGGACCATCTTGAGCATCTTCTGAAGGTCCTTGTGCTCACAAAGGGGCAGCATCTGCCGGGGGCCGAGGTTGAGGTCAAAGACCAGGACGGCCTGCCCCTTCGGGTTCCTCAGTGGGACCGCCACGTGGTGCTCCTTATACGCACAGGCCGTGGCCACGAGCGAACAGTCGGCACACTTGAAGAGGTAATCTCTGAAAGAAACGAGAGGGCCGTGGAGGATGGGCCCTGGCACTTCTTGCCACCCGCCATGAAGCTGGAAGCCAGGTCTGAAACCTGTCCTCTGCAGACCTTGGGAGTTTATTGTTTGGGGTTGCAAACTCGAGAACCCCCCCAGCCAGCCATGGAGGATTCTGGCAGCTGAGGTCAAACCCCCCCCCTCCAAAAGTAATTTTTTAAACCCCTTGGAATCTGGCTGTTTCCCTCTAATGCTCCTCCTTGCAGGCTGCAAAAAAGGAGTGATCTTAAGGTCAAACAACTGGTTAAGGAGAAGCTATACTTCTGTATATCTTCCCTCCTGCTGTGGGGTCTCTGCAGAGACAGGGCTTCGGCCGTTACATGTGCAAAAGAATCATTGACTTTGACCCTCAGAGGCACCCGCTGGACTCTCTGCCCTTGGTCCTGGTGGCATAATCCTCACCCTTGCCTTGGCCGACCCTCAAGAGCTAGAACTGAACGAATATCCACAAAGCAGTGTCTCGGCTAAGTTCAGCCCCTGGGAAGGCCAGGCTCACCAGATAAGCTTAGAGACACAGGGAGAGCAGGAAATGAAGAAAAGGTGATAAGGACGGCAGCAGAAATTAGGCGCTCAGGGAAGAGTTCAGCTCAGCATTCTTCTGAACCCCGGGTGTGCGTACTCCCAAGGATCCTTTTTCTGGCTCTCCTGAAATGAATTCAGATCCGCTGTCTTTGATCCGTAATTACACTTGGGCAAAATAGGGCCATGCTTCACGGAAATGAAGGTGGTTTGGGGCCCAAGGCCCAAATTGACGACGAGGAAGCCCTGAAAGGCTTAGCATGCCACGTCCCTCTTTTCAGTTCAGAGAACCACTCTGTCTTTGGAGAAATATTGATCTGACCGACGCTTGGGGTGAAGTCACTTGGTGAGAAGATCCACCACTGGCAGGAGCTTGCTACCCAGCAGTCCTGCTGGCTGAGTGATCCTGGACATAATTGTACATCTCTCCCCCCCCCTTTTTTTTACACGCCCTTATCCGCAGCAAGGGTTGTGTAAGTCCCTCAACTGCGAGGAATGTGTTTGCAAGCAGGTTCTCCTCTCCGTCCTGTCTGGCTCCCTGCAAACGCCTCTCGGAAGCTCACCTAAAGAGGTCGTCCTTCCTGCATAGGACAGGCCCTGGAGGTGGTGGGATGTCCACCTGGCCCTTCAAATCCGAAGTCAGGACTTTACGCAGGGTGTAATCGTAGGCCTTGGGAAGAGAAAAGGGGAAGGTTTGCAGGAAGGCAGTAAAAGAGCCCCACAAGGTACAGAGAGGAAGAGAAAGGTATTCTTATAAACTTTTCCCCAGAGGATCCACCTTTCGTCTCGCCCAGGGACTAGCAGCCTGAGTTCTCCAGTAGAGAAATAGATTTCTCATTGAAAAAGGGGTGGCAGGTAGCTGAGGATGACTGAGGCATGGATTTGTCACCTGCTACCCATTCCTTTATATAGCTGCCTAGATACCCTGCCACTCCAGTATTACTGCCAAGAAAACTCCATGGACATGGAGTCACAAAGAGTCCATCAGGACTATAATGACACAACACACACACACACACACTCACATTCCTTTCCTTTCCTGATCCTTGATTGACCTTTTGTGCGTTGGTGGCCTTGAAGGAGCCCGAAACAGTACAACATCTCCACCTGCTGCCCAGTCAAGAGATAACCACCCTAATGTGGCCAGCGGAACCAGAGGGAAGGATAATGGGAGTCTATCTGCCTGGGGCGGGGGGGGAGGATCACACTCTCCCTTGACTGATTCATAAGGTGACTTCCCCCCCACACACACACACACCGCTTCCAAAGTGTTCTACAAACACCATGAGGTCTCCTTCACAGCAGCCAATTTTTTTTACCCTGCTCTCGCCAGGCTCCATAAAGTAGGCCGTGATGCTCTGAAGGGCCAGGGCTCGACCGGACAGCCATTCCAAGGCTGTGAGGATCACCTGCGTAAGGCTGTCCCTTGTGCGGATGTGGTGGTAGGCGATGCTGAAAGAGTTGGCCACCCCCTGGGGAAGAGAGAGAGAGAGAGAGAGAGACATCACACAGGTTGTCTGGGGGAAGGAGGAGAATGAAAGTAGCCGTTGAAGCAAGGACGTGGATGATAGCACAGGAAGGGACCACTTGAGAGGAGAGGACCTTCTTTAAAAGCTTTCCCAGGGCCTCTACTTAGTCCCAATGAAGTGTTGCATTCCTCTGATCGAGCCCCGTTGCTCTTCCTCATGTCATTCCCCTCAGATGCATTGGAGAGAGATTTCCCCCTGTGCCCACCTGATAGAAGCGGATTTCGTGCGGTACAAAGATGGCTTGTCCGCTCTTGTCCCGGAGGGTGTCCAGCCCAAGAACGCCAAAGACCCTCCTCCTGATGTCCTCCAGGGGTAAGACCAAGAATGAGCCTTTCCTCTCTTGGGCAGGGCGAGTGTGGTTCCAGAAGTGGATATTGCCATGCAGCTGAACTCGGGGGACGTGAATCGGTTTGTCTTCTAACGCTGCTGCGAAGCTAGCAAACAAGGACGCAGAGGGGAGGAAGAGGAGGAGGAGGAGGAAGAAAGGAGGCCTTGGTAAGTCTCTTAACAAGTTCTTCCCTAATCGCCATGTCCAAACACAGCACTCAAGGTCTGATCAGGCAATGGAAGCAACATACTGTATATGTCTTGCCAAAGAGAGGTATGGCTAAAAGCCTTGCAATACTCTATTCTGTCACTAGGTGCCGGTGTTTTACCCTAAGAGTTGAGCCCGCGGTGTGTTACGCTGAGTTCTGTTTTCTGCCTTCTCATACATTCAGTCTATATGTTAAAGCTGAAAAGTATGCAACACCACTCACAGAAAGATATATCAACCATTTGGTGTGTAATTGTTCCCTTCCTTAGGGCTCCCCCCACTTTTTGTTTTGTCTTGCTTCCTTTCAGGCACCAAACAATCAACTGCGAGTTCCCCCTGGGGAACAAAATACCACTGCAGGGATTTTCCTCACCTGACGCCTTTCATATCCATGAAGAGTGTCTGGTTTAGGACGTAAGGAGCGTCATCTTCCGTACAGGCCACATAGCGGAGGAGAAGATCTCCCCGTGGTGGGGCAATGAGGTTATATTCCAACACGGCGATGGATGCGCTGATCTTTTTGCCGTCTCCGTGGGCATCGGCGTCCTGATGACAAAGAGCAGGTACGTTAGGCGACACTCTTTAAATATACCTATATACAAATGCATTCTCTTCTTTCAGGAGAGCAATACCGACCCCTAGTGACAGAATACAGTATTGCATGTCTGAAGACAAAGAGCAAAGGGGTGTCCCTAGGTAAGAAGGCCAGGGCTTGTTCATTCCTTCTGCCCCAGAGTGCAGAATTGGACCTCTTAAGGCTGAGTCACTGAAGGGAAGGTTTTGATGGAATATTGGGAGCAAAGCAGTCGATCAAGGGCTGAGACATGGTGTGCCTGGGTGGGTGGGTCTTCTCTTACATTAAAACTTCTTCAAGCAGAAGATGGCCTTCCTTACCTCTGGGTTTCACCCACCCAGCAAGGAGCTAGACCTCACGGTTTCCTATAAGGCCCATTTCCTCATTATTTGCTTGTCTGAACCACACTTTTTCAATCTCCATGGAGACCAGCTGGAAGACTGCAGAGTACTACCTCAGCGATGAATGCTTAATCTAATACCAGCCGCCCAGAGCAATCTTGAGGTTAGAAGCAAGACACATAGGGTTCAAACGGAAGGTGCATTCCCCACATGCTCTGGGCCGATGGCAGAAAACACCCACCCGGCACAGCGCCTTGAAGACGGCTTGGTAGACGGGCTCCAGGCAGCCTCCGCTGCTCCTGGCCGTGTGCTCGATCCCCAGCAGCCACTTCCGCCGGGCGCTCCCTCGCAGCCGCTCCAGGTGCGTGCGCTCCACCGCCATCATGAGGAACTCCACGATGTTGTCCAGCACTTCGTCTTCGTTTCCCGTCAGCTCGGAGACCACCAGCTCGATGTAGGCGTGGAAGTCCTTTTGGGCTAACTTCACCACCCCGCTGGGGTGCCACGGGGGGATGGGAAGCTGCAGCTTGGCTGCCGCGGAGAGGAAAAGGAACCGGGGTCAAGCGAGAAGAAATGGTGGCCGCTTTACAAAATAACAGGGAGGGCGGAGCTTCCTCTCCTGGCAAGGGTCTCCCCGGGTCACTGTCATCCCCCGTAAAACACCATCATTGCTGGGTGGTCTCCTAGCATTGGCATGGGAATTCCCCAACCCAAATGGCTTTCCCCAAAGCTCACTCCAAGCACCCTTTCCAACAGATTCATAGGGTCGTGAGACTTGTACTCGGAGGAAGACAGGGAAAAGAGAGAGCCAATCAAATGGCAGTGCTGGGGGCACCCAAGGACTCGCTGATGTGACATCCTGAGAAGGGACCCTGGAATGCCCTCGATGGAACCCAAAGAACCTGGTCAGAGGGAGAAAGGGCACGGAGGCAGCATGGAGTCACAAAGGGACTGAAGCCCTCAATGGATTTGTGAACATAAGAGGGAGCCCTTGCACAGGTTTTTCCAGCCGTTTTCTCTGGCCAGAAAAGGCAATATTTATGGTCCCTTGCTGCCTGTTGGTTTCTGAGCTTGACCACTTCTGAGCATTTTGGCAACAGATCACTGCAGTGTCTGAAAAGTGATGTTAGGGCAGAGCTCTATGGATGCCACGGACAGCACACACACACAAAAAAGGGTAGGTCCCAGATCAAATCAACCCCAGATTTTGTCAAGCAGCAAAAATGACAGAACCCAGTCAACTATTTTGAGCACAAGCACGAGAGACGACAAGACGTGTTGATGAACCTATCACGCTCAGAGCCCTGTCTATGGGCACCCAAGACCACCCCTTCCCAGCCACCTGTATTCAGGTTAAATGGCTGCATTGGCACTTTGCGAAAAATTAGTGGGTTTTGAATCGCAGTTTGGGCACTTGGTCTCTAAAAGGTTCGCCATCCCTGCACTAGGAAAAGGCAGTCATGTGGAGAAAGGTGCAAGGCAGCAGGAAAAGAGGAAAGCTGAATGTGAGATGGGCTAACTCAAAAATAGAATCCACGGCTTTGAGTTTGACAAGGCTGTACAAGGCGATCAATTATAAAATCTTTGAGAAGTCATAGAAACTGACTTAATGGGACATAAGAACAACATAACAGTCCACGTATGTTTACGCTACTCTGAATTTGCTAGCTTTCAGAACTTCGCAAGACTCCCTATTGCTTTCAACGTGACACAGAGCGGCTTCTTACGTTTACTGCAAGCACCGAGAGTGGCTTAAACCCAGCCTGGGCGCCCCTTGGAACTCTGGTTGCCCAGGCCCTCGTTCTTACCTTTGTTCAAGGCTTCCTGCTCCACCCCTTCCTTGTAGGTGGAGAGAACGGCATCCACCTCTTTCATGTCCAAAAACCCGGAGCATTCGTTGTCCCACTTCTCAAAGAGGGCGGCTACCAGGAGCTCCTTCCAGGCCAAGAAATAACTGCGGCGAACCTGCAGGAGAAAGAAAGCGCCGGGGGGGGGGGGGGGGGGAGACCGTGGATCTCAAAGTTCCTTGACCTGCGCTCAGCGATCACAGCATAAGTTTAAATAACAACATCCCAAGATAGGTCAGATGCTGGGAAGCAAATGTTTCCAGAAGTGGCATCCAAAATGAGAGGATGGGGATTTTGCTCCGAAGTCAGGTTTTCCCCAGGCTCCACAAAGTGAACAGGTGTGTCCAGCTCAAGAGATCCAAA
Organism: Phrynocephalus versicolor; assembly: GCA_023846285.1. Lineage (NCBI taxonomy): Eukaryota > Metazoa > Chordata > Lepidosauria > Squamata > Agamidae > Phrynocephalus > Phrynocephalus versicolor. Next base: position 293,357 of record JAHTLZ010000082.1, on the reverse strand, counting down.
AACACCCAGAGGATAGAGTCAGGAAATATGTTTTGATTCTTCTAAGAACTTCGCAAGCTGCTTTGAGTGTATGCTATCTTTTAAAGAAAAGGCAAGGTATAAGTGGAAAGAAAGAGAGAGAAAGGAAGGAAGGAAGGAAATACAGAAGGGAATGAAGGAAGGATGGATGGATGGAAGGAGCTTGTGATGAAAGGAAGGAAGGAAGGAAGGAAGGAAGGAAGGAAAGATGCCCTGTTCCCTCGTATCAAAAGCGGTTTGTTTAACAGAAAATCTGCTTAAAGGAAAAAAATTCCAGAGACAGTGGGAAATTGCTTAACAGAATTTCCTATGGGGCGAATCTGTACATCAGAAAAATGGTCGTGATTAGGGATTAATCCGTTTCCAATGAATTTCTATGGGAAATTTGTACAGAGGAAAATTTGCTTCACAGAATTTCATTTGGAACGAATTCATTCCTTGATGCAAGGGACCCCTCGTACCTTCTCCAGCTGGTGGATCTTCTCCTTCTCGGTCTGCACGTAACCTTCCTTCACAAACCGCAGCAGCTTCTTCAGGCTCGGCAGGGAGGCTTCTTCGCCCACAAAGGTTTCCATGAGTTGCACAAACTGGGGCAGGTTGAGGGAGTCCTTCTCAAAGGCACTGGTGGACGAAGGGGGGCCCCGGGCCTGGATCTCGATCATGTTCATGCGCAGGTCTAGGAAGAGGAAGCAAAAGCAGCACACCCCCTGTGAAGCCCGGGGGGGGGGGGGAATCTTTATAGGCCTTAGCAAATCAAGGGACCAGGAGGAAACTTAGGGTCAGAAATTGCAAAGCGAAGGCTGAGCTGCGGCTGACTCATGCGTGGGCCATTCCTTAGCTTGTAAAAGGGCTTTTATATCCCCTACAAGTAGAGCAAACCCCTCTTCAGATATCCAGGCTCCTTTGGAAAAGGCGGCATCACCATCCCTGCCCACGAGACGGCCAGGGGGCTGCTCTCCTCCCTTTCCCATTTCATCGGAACCCACTGGAGTTGCCGCTACGGAAATCCGGGCCCATTTCCCCTCGTTTTTTTAGTGGCGAGCAGAATTCTCACCGTGGCTTGAGGGATGAAGGGATGTCACGGATAGGATGGGCTTAAAAAAGTTTACCCAGCCCATGTCCTCGGAGGCAATTCTAGACCAGGAGGAAGGTGAACTCGATGATGTGGATTGAGAGTTACTACTGAGACATCCTTTTTGCTGCCGCTTCGTTCCTGCTCCTGTGTTCCTCTTGTAAAGGCGTCTCTCCCTTTTATCCTATTAAAACCGCCTTGCCATCCAAGCTAGGCTGGCTGTGGGGTTATGAGATTCGTACTACAACAACGCAGACGGACGCCATCAAGCTGGCCACAGTTGCGTTCCAACAATCACAGTGGGTTGGCATTGGTGAGCAACCCGATTTTTTGACACAAGTGATTTTGCTAAGCGGAATTAAAACGGTTTCACTCGCCACAAGCAAAGACCCTGAGGTCATAAGGGCGCAGGATGCCCTGCCTTTATTCGGGGGGAAACACACCATCCAAAATGTCTGTGAAGATTCTCAGTCACCCAGGTGAGTTTATCTGGAAGTTGAGTCATGGCTACTGGACTTCTTTTTTGAGAGATAGAAACGTTTCGCTAGGCCATTGTTCCCCTTAAGGCTATGGATACTGTTGTCTCCCTAACGAGCCTGTTCAGGCCATTGTTTATCTTATGAGCCTAATTCAAGACCAGGGTGACAAGAGGTCAAAGCTGCCTATAAGATGGAGGACTTGCACTAGCTGCATTCAGTCCGATGAAGCTGTTTGGATGAACAGCGAAACGTTTCTCTCTCTCAAAAAAGAAGTCCAGTAGCCATGACTCGACTTCCAGACCCACCACCCAAAGCACAGCTAAAGCCACACGGAGACTGCACCTGGAAACCTGGAGTTTTCGTTGTCCCAGTCTTGCCGAACCTCCTTGCTGTAATCGGTGTACTTAAAGGAGAGGTCAGAGGCCTGAAGCTCACCTGCGTGGACCACAAAACGACAAAAGGTGGTAAAAATGTAATAAAAAAGGAAGAAGCGGCTCCCAAGGCGCCTGCATGATGCCAACCGAGGAGCCCAACAGAAGGAGTATCCCGGCAGACTTACCCGACCAGGGCTCCCCGCAGATCAGTTGAGGGGCCCTTGGGATGGTCTGGCCGGCTTGAGAGCTGGACGGCGGGGGCGGCAGATCATCTGGAGGGTATTTGTGGAAAGGAGAAAACTGATTTAGAAAACTCTCTGCTTCCCGAGAGAGTAAGCGTCGGCCTAGACGTGAAACACCCAGGACTGAATGCAAAAGAATTTACAGCGCCTGTGCGTTCTCCCTCCAGGTAGCTGTGTCAAGGCTGGAAACCCCACAGCCATTTAAAAGATACAGTTCTTTACCCTTCCTCTCCCAGTATTCCTTACCCTTCTTTTCACATGTAAATATTTACTTTCCCCGGTTGCTAAAAAGTAACAGAATAATAAGGCCATGCCCCCTGGGACTAGAAGCGTGTATCCTCCCAGTTAACAGTTACTCTGCAAAAGGAACAAAGTTATTCCTCGCTCAGTAGTTCAGAGAGGGAGCTGATCTGGTCTGTTTCAGCATAATGAAGGAAAAACAAAACAAAAAGCTTTGTAACAATGATAAGACAAATAGACTTCCTTCAGCCCGAGCCTTTCCTGAATTAAAATGGGCTTCTCCAGTTGCAGATGCAATTGGTCAGAAGCTGTGCTAAAATAAATTTACGAGACGTAAGGAAGCTGCCAGACTCCTTTGTTTGTTAGTGACTCGGACGGCGGGGCAGGTGTTATGCCTTCTATTACTCCGGCCCTGTTGTTGGCTAAGGACGAGGGACAATCCTTTGGCGCCGCTTCCCAGAGAGGACGGGCCATTACCTGTCGCTCCTGCTCCCGGCGCTCGGCTTTCTTCTGCCGCAGGTTGGCCCGCCTCCTCTTCCCGAGGCCCTGCTTCCCCGGCCACCGCCGGCTCTGGTTCTTCGGCCTGCTCCTCCTGCACCCCTGCCTCAGCTCCCCTGGCGTCAGCCTCGGTGGCGGCCGCAGGACCCCCTTCCTCCTCCTTGGACCCCTCTTCTTGATCGGGGCTGAGCTCCTGGTCCAGCAGCTTCTGCAGGTTGGCCGCCAGCTCGGAGAGGGAGGCTCCATAGCCGGGCTGCTCCATCCCTGGGAACTCGTTGAAAGATGGCGCAGGAGCGGAAGGATGGGTCCTTCCCATCTCGTGGGAGGAGGAGGAGGACAGAGCAGGCCCGTCCAGCCTGGTTGCATCCCCCTCAACCTCCTCCCTTTCCCGGACAAGCCGAGGAGGCTTGGGTGGGGTGCCTTTGGGTCCTCCTTCCTCCTGGCCCAGTTCAACGCCTGCCGCAGCGGTCGGTCCCTCTGCGGACTCTGCAGCTGGACGATGCTCCCCTGGAACCTCTGGCTCACCAGGTCCCAGCTGTGCAGCTGGCCTTTCCGACTCATCTCTGGTGGCTCTCTCCAAGGTGGCTTGGCTCCCCGCGCCTGTGGCACTCTCCTTCCGCTCGAGCCGACTGTCCTCCTGGATAGCAGCTGCCGACCCCTCTGGGGCGTTCCTCGCCTCGGGAAAAACAGCCAGTTCCACCTCCGAGAGGATTTCCTTAAGGATCAGACTGAGGGCCGCCGCTTCCTCCGAGAGCCGCCGGGGAGGTGTCGGGAGCTGGGGACTGGGCGCCTCCGAAGAGACCTCGTCATCTTTCAAGTCCCCCCAAAACTCGGTGAGATCAATGTCGTCCAGTTCAGTTATGGGCCCTACGGACACCAAGGAGCAAGGCAGATTGACAGCTGGAAGCAGGAGTGGGGGAAGGAAACACCCAATGCCCTTAAACAGAAGGAAGGAAGGAAGGAAGGAAGGAAGGAAGGAAGGAAGGAAGGAAGGAAGGAAGGAAGTGATGTTGGAAGGAAGGAAGGAAGGAAAGCAAAGTGTTCTGCTTATATACCGCCCCATAGCACTTCAAGCACTCTCTGGGTGGTTTACAGTTCAATTATTCAGGCTACACATTGCCCTCCCCCAGCAAACTGGGTACTCATTTTACCACCCTCAGAAGGATGGAATATGAGCCAGCTACTTCGGATTGAACCCCAGGTCGTGAGCACAGTTTTAGCTGCAGGACAGGCCTTGAACCACTGCACCACAAGGAAGGAAGGAAGGAAGGAAGGAAGGAAGGAAGGAAGGAAGGAAGAAAGAAAGAAAGAAAGAAAGAAAGAAAGAAAGAAAGAAATTGATGATGGATGAGAGGGAGGGGGTTGTAAGCATCACCCTCTTGAGGGGCAGGACAGACCCCACAGCTATCTATCTGTAAGCCCCGCTCCCCTGCCCAATCACCTGCTCACACTTACATTTCTTCGGGTCACGGTACCCCTTCCTATCTCGCTCTAAGGCGTGGTCGTAGTAGCTCTCCAGCAAGGACAGAACTCGTGGTCGATCCAAGAGCCCCACCTCGGAAAGAGGAACACAGAAATAAGTCCAACTTCCGTAGGTGGGCTGCGCTTTGATGGGGATCAGATACAAACCAGGCAAGCTCTTGAGTGCTCCAGTTCGCTTCGTTCAGCTGGGTGAAGAAAAGTTAGTGGGATGGGGGGGGGGAGGGTGGAAATCTCTGTGGATTTGCCCAGATGTTTTCCGTGGGGGGAAACTGCAGTTAAACTCAACCCCGAAGCTTAATTTAACCCGGGGGGGGGGGCAGGAGACAAGGGTAAATTCAATAAACAGAGAAAGGGGTGCTTTTGTGATCAGTGCCCTGAAAGAAAGACCTGCTACCTGAGCCTTGAAAAGGGAGAAGCAGGAACCCCAATGAAAGAATGACAGGAGGGCAATGGATCAGTAGGCAGAATAGAAACCATGCACCTGCTCTATCTGGAAATCGATTCAGAGATAGAGCAGGAGGGTGGGGGAAAGCCCCTGAAATTTGGCACCTGGGCAGAGGCAACTGGCGATTCTGGTTTGGTGTGTGTCAGTGAGGTGCAGACCCAAATCCAGACATGGATTCGTGGCACTCTTGGAATGGGAGTCACCAGACCTCGTGGCTTCTGTGAAAGCAAGCTTTTCGCCAGGGCTCCCGTGTGTTTACCTCCTTCCAACCAAGGGGGCCACCAACTGGCTACTTCCAAAGAAGATCTATTTAATGATCGACTGATCTACAGTATCATCTGATCTCTATGCCTACCTGTTCACCTTCTCCCTACTGGTTCCAACTGCTTCTAGTAGGACATGCGGGCCCTCTCTCTCTTTCGCTTCCAGTAATCATGTCAAGGAGGAGGCCAAGCACCACCCAGTTGGGTGCCCACTTTCTCCAAGGGGACCTGAGGAGCTACCTTTCCGTAGTCGCAGTCAAAGAAGAGCTGGAGAAACATCCGCCTCCAGACGTCGTGCCGGATCACGTTCCGGGCGTCGTTGGCGCATTGCAGGAGGTGTTTCAGGAGCAGCTGGAACAGGTCGCTGCTGAAATTCTTGACGTAGGAGAGGAGATACTGGGAAAGAGAGAGGGGAAAGCGTGGATTTGTGACATCGAGAAAGGACTGGCAATCTGGTCTCACTTCCAAGGGGTCGTCCCACACGTGGCAGATTTTTTTTTTTTTTTGCAAGTGTGAGGCCGATTATACAAGCGTTATTTCTCCCCACCCCCACCCTGCCCCATGGCTAGCTGTGCACCTAGGGCCCAAACCGAGCATGGGAAGGACAGGCCCCAAAAGAGCACACCCACACACTTGTGTGTTAAGAATACTTGTGGGTATCAACCTTCTGCATCATCCTCATTCATACATCTTGAAGCCCTTTATTCTTGGGGGGGTGGGGGTGGAGCGGGTGTGAGGTTGTGACTCCCTCAATTTATAGTACCAGAAACCCTGTTTTCACGCTTTGCCAGTTCACAAGAAACAGGGTGGCAGCTACGAAACAGAAAAACAAATCTCTTTTTTTTTTAAATTAAACATTGAAAAATGAAGAAGAAAAAGGACTCTGGTAAGCCAATTCTTTGGGTTCAACCGCCTGTCAAACGCGCCTGAATTCTGATTTATTCGGAGGCCATGCCTCGGAGGCATTTTTAAAGCTTCAGATTTATCGCCCTGTGAGGATTTTTGCGGGTAGTCTCACCCGGTGTGTGTTTTTAATGGATAGAAAAGGAAAAGAAAAGGGAAGCCGTTCCAAAACTGTGGTCTGCGCCGTGTAAATAATCACAGCTGTCAGGAAGAATTTCAAGCCTGGCTTTTCGGCTGAATGATGATGGCAGGTTTCTTTAGGTTTGCTGTGGCTGCCTGTGGGGGTGAGGGGTGGGGAGAAAAACAACACCAAATACTGTCCAGTGAAGGAGAGGACACGCAAAGTGAAATGCTCCCTGGAGGTTTGAAGGGAAGAGAAACACAAGAGGGTTTCCATCAGGAATTCAAAATAATGTATTCTAGGACTACACGTCCCATACTTCCCGAATAGGAGTTGTAGTCGTGTCAGAAGGAAGTATTTCAAGTTCGGACTCTCAAGTCTCGTACCATTACCCTACAGGTTTTGTCAGCTTTCCCTTTAAAGACAAGTAATGCTGATTCATTCATGTATGAAGCTCTTTCTTCCCATAATATTTCATTTTTCATTCATAAGGCAGCCATGTTGGAGGTGCCTTGATAGCAAATAACAAAGCAATACTTATTTATAACTGTTGAAGATTTCAGTAATGCGTGCGCGCATACACACACGCACACACACACACCAGCCTTATACGAGTATCGCATTTTAGACTGCTGAGCAGGACATGGACGTTTTAGGTTCAAATGTCCATCAAATTATGAAACTCATGAATTTTGGACTGGTTAATCTCTCTCTCTCTCTCTCTCTCTCTCCCCCCCCCCCAGGTCATTCTGCTTCTGAGTTGGTGATAAGACTCCATGTACACTTCCTCTATCTTCCTGGAGACAAGGTAGGACATCAATAGGTAAACAGTAATAAATGCATATCCTTCCAAGCCAGCCCAGAACTGGTTTTACACTGGAAAGCGAAGTAGTGTATCAGTTTCTGCAATATAAAAGTCAATAAACTGCTTGAGCTTTAAACACCGGATCCGCAACTCTTTAGAAATGCTCCAAGCCTAAATCTCAGTTCTTCTCTGTCATTATTCAAATTGCTAATCTTTTTTTGCTGCCATTTCTTATTTGGTCTTCCCCGTACACCTCATCTGCAATGTTTTTATTTGTTTATTTAAATTGAGCCAGCAGAGGGCTTAGGGAGCCTTTTTTTCATATAACAAGAAAAAAAAAGAAAAGAAAAATGTTTAGGGAGGGCAGGATGGTATTTGGAGGTCCTTCAAGGTTTGAAGTGGATGTGTGGGCAGGGTTTAGACTGCTGGAAGTTGCCAACCCCTGCCCGTAAGTTAATCAATAAACATTCACCCCAGATGGTATTCCATTTCACAGTTAAGCTTGCATTCAAGAGTAAACTGCAGAAATTGTCCCATGAGGCCAGACCAGACTGGCGGAAAGGGTCCTTTCAGTATTGTACAGGTGAATTTCCTTTATGCACTGCAGTCGCCTTGAGACTAGGCATCTCATTGCGGGCTTAAATGAAGCTCTCGTTGCTCTGATGGGAGGCAACCCCCCCCCAGCCATCACGAGGGGGGCGGCGGCGGAGGCTTTGCCTGTGTTGCGCGTGGGCTTCTGGAAGTTGTCCTTGGACTCAGGCAGCAAAAAGTCTTGGAAGGCTGAGCTTCCCCCAGGCTGATCCTTATGGAGTGGATGCAGGAATGGGTTACGTTTTGAAGAGCTTCACATTTCCTGCCCTGCTGGCCGTGGGATTCTGGGAACCAAGTTCCGCCCCCCCCCCCAAAAAAGGGAGTAACTTTTCCATGTGCTGTATGGGCACACAAGGATGGCTTAATCCTTGAAGGTTCCTCTCCACACCAGGAAGACGAGACCCTTACCCCGTGAGAAATGGAAGTCATTCCTTACCTCCACAAACTGCTCTTCGTTCACCTTGGGCTCCAGGGTCCCGACGGTTTCTAGAGGCCGGGCGTAGATTCCTACGGAGATAATACGTCCGTTTCTAATTAGGCAGTTAATATTATCTGGAGAAGCTCTACCCACTGAGCCTCAACCCTCTCCAGAACCTCTCTCGCCTTCCCTTAGAATCCATAGCCCGCCGGGCCCTGGAAGGAGGGCCAGGGCTTTACCTGTCTCGGAGCCTGCGGCTGCCGAAGGAGGGACGACCTCCAGGAACGACCTCAGGGCGCTGTGGATCTGGAAGGGAATGTGCCCATTTCAAGACCTGGCCCACTGAGCCCTCTCGCGACCGCTTACTGAAGCTCCGGCCTGCGTTGGGACCATTGGCAGCCCGAAGGCTGGCGTCTTTTCCGGTCAACATTTCTAATTGGCTTGTTTGAAAAGGCTAGAAATTCTGTGGCGCTTCCTCAGCTCGGGTGTGTGCTATCCAGGCGGACATGTTCTGACAGGGTTTAAGGGAGCACCAGCCTGGACAGGCCAGGAAAAACCAGATATTTAACTCAGAGAGAAAGACCGAGAGAGAGGAGATAAAATCACCCATCAGCTCTCAGTGAAGCTTAAACAGACACTTCGGTCACCACTGCAATCCTGTGCCGTTTCCGTTTCATTGGAAAGACAGGATTAATTGGGGGGGTCACCCCAAAAGGCGGTGGGCATGGCTGCCTTCCCCCTTCCCCTCCCGACACACCGGTGAGGTAGGCCAGGCCAGGACGGAGAGGGAAAGGGCATGGGGTTGGCACAAAGTCGCCCATCAAGCTTCATGGCTCGTGGAGGATTTGAACCC
>JAHTLZ010000082.1:268566-284053 GCA_023846285.1 Phrynocephalus versicolor | reverse complement strand
CTTTTCATTAAGGTGGTGCTTCTCTGTGCACCCACCGTGTGCTTCTTATTTCCAGTTTGCTATAAACTTAATATCCTTATATTTTCATGGTTCTGATGTCAATGTTTGTCAGAACTATTTTAGAACGGAAGGAAAGAGGGCCTCTTTCTGCTGGCATGCTGACACATTTGATAAGCATTTCTCTCTCTCACTCTCTCTCTCTCTCTCTCTCTCTCTTTGGCCTCCCTTTCCGCATCCTATGTAACCCTTTAAAAAGTGTGCGGCTGGGGGGGGGGAATTCCCCATCTGTAATCTTCCCTAACACCCATTGACAGGTGTGTGTCTCTCTTTAAAAGGTAGGGAGGTGGAGGGTTTTTTTCTCCTTTTCTTTGCAAGCCCCCCCCCTTTGCAACTCTCCACCTTCCAAAATGGGGTGGTGGTGGCCACAGGTTCAATGCCAGTCCAAAATGGTCCGTCTTCTTAACTGGCCATTATTATTATTATTATTATTATTATTATTATTATTATTAACTACACAGCTATCTATGCTGGATTTTATATTACCAATCACTAGTATTATTATTATTCTTATTATTATCATTATTATTAATATTATCATCATCATCATCATCGTGTGTGTGTGTGTGTGTGTGTGTGTGTGTGACATTACAATGTCTTTTCTGTGGGTATTTGTGGACAGCTGCATGTGATCCATTCACTTCAGGATATAACAGACAGGGTGGTGGCCCTCTTAAAAAAAGATGTTTGCTTAGTCTGTATGTCTGGAAAGGTGCACAGTTTCCCGTGTATATGTTAAACATTTTTGTCGGTACGGGTTTTCTGAATGCATGTACAATATTTTGTGTGTGTGTGTGTGTGTGTGTGTGTGTGTGTATACGTACGTACATACGTACGTACGTACACGCGTTGACCTCCTCGTAATCCCTGTGCTGCGTCTTGTGCTGACGTCCTTACCCTTCCCAGTTTGCAAATGCGCACGTCTTAAAAAGGAACCAGAGCTGGCCGCTTTCCAGGCCTCTGTAAAAAAGAGGCAGCTTGTTCGTGCATGTATCGGATCCACCCCCCCCACCCCCCCGATCCCCAAATGGGTCGCAGGTGCCGGATCTGGGAGGGCCTCCTTTTTGAAAAAGGTGTCTGTCATTTTGCCGGCACGGGGTAAGTTTACGCACGCTTCATGCACCGGTATACAATCACCTGCTGGTTAATTTCTGCTTGTTCCCAGAGTCATTGCAAAAATATGCATTTTTTTTTAAACAAGGGGTTGTTTTACAATCCTCCCCAGAGGGTTGGAACCTCTGCTGCCCATACCATCTTTTCCCTAGCTTCAAAAATTAGGTCTGGAGATAAAGAGGGTCCAGAACGGTTGTTTTAAACATAGCTGTGCATCTCTGTTTACAGAAGGTTGCATTGCGTGTCCTTTTTCTTCATGCACATACAACGAGTGGGTGTGTGGCTGCACACACACACATGCACGCCCTTTTAAAATTTTGCTTTCCTTCCTGTCGGGCTGATTTTGCGAAGCTGCCTGGTGGAAAAAGAAGGAGGGGCTTGCAATGTAAAAAATCTGCAAAATCCATCCATGACCTGTTTTTTTGTTTTCCCCTCCCCCCCCCAAGAGCAGGGGGCCGTTGTAGTCTTTGTGTGTTCGTGAGCGCCTGCGTGCGCGCACACACGCACACTGTACACACATGAAGAAAGACATGCAAAGTTTCTGAAAAGCACAATTTTGTGGGAATGGGTGCCCTTGAATTGTCAGGGGGTTACTTTCGAGTTTAAAAAAAAGCCTGCGTCCAGGTTGCTCCAACATTCGACCTTTCTGATGAAAATGTCAGCACCAGCTTGCACCATGAAGGGGGGAAAAAAAAGAATAAAGATTTTTTTTTCTTTTGAAAATTGCAACGGCAATAACCAAATAAGAGAGCTAGCAAATCCAGACCAACAATGTTCGGACTGACACACCCTCCCTTTCAACCCTATTAACCAACCGATTGTGTTCAAACGACAGATTGTGCCATTTTGGGTTTGTTGTAAATCTTGCTTGCTTGCATAGGAGAGCCCAGCTCTGTGTGCAGCTTGTCTTTCGCCAACCCGCTGCCATCAAAGATCAGCACCCGGGGTTTTCCAAGCTCTGGCTTTCTAAAATGACAGCTTGGTGCGGGGGGATGGCTTTAAAAAATCCCCAATATCGGGCATGGGAGGGAGACTTGACCAAAAAAAAATAAAAATAAACACGGAAGCAAAACATTGCTTCTTCCCTGTGGCTTACAGAGAAACCGCGGTTTAGACAAACCATGGCTTATTGCGTGAGCACCGTTGCAACCTGCCAAGAGGGCCCACTGTGGTGCCGGAACCATGTACTGTTTATTTCTCGTGGCTGCTCTCTGAGCATAATTTTTGGAGGGCAGAGGAGGTTGGGCCGGTGACCCCCCCTCCAGCATCCCTGGACTGTGCACGAAAAAAAAAGTCATTCCACACACACACACACACACACACACACACCCGTCTTCCATCCCTAGAATCGAGAGGCAGGTATAATTAGGGCTTGTTTGTGACAAGGGAACTGTCCCCGTAGCACCCCCTTAAAGGGAGATTGCTGAGGGGCTGTAGCGGCCTTGGACAATCTGTCTGATGCACCCTGGTGCCGATCCTGTAGTTTCCAACAAGAAAGAGCATCCAATCAAGAAAGATCTATTTATTGTGGGCATTTTCCAGCCGTCCGAACTGGATGAAGGCTTTGGCCAGCCGGCCAAGCTAGGGATGGCAGAGGTGGTTACCCTCCCGGTACATCCAGAGGGTCTCCCGGCTGGGGCGAGGCAGCCTAAAGCACCCGGGCGGTGGGGGAGAGAGAGATCTGGAGTCTGGTGCAGGTTTGCTCCAAAGCCAGGAGGGTAGGATGATGCTCGGGAGAACTCTCACGCTTCCAAAGGCTGCCTGGCGGGCTGGCTGGCCTCTCAAGGCGATAAGCTGCCTCAGCAGACATTTAATTTAAATTTAATTAAATCCCAATTTAGCTCCCTTCTCCGGGCCCTCCGGCGGCGGCGGTGCTGGGGTGTTCTCCCATTGCCTGTTGAGACCTGCCCCTTTTAAACTGGGAATTGTCAGCCTTGAACCCGGCACCGTTTGCATGAAGGGAGCCAGGCCTCTGAGAAGGAGCTGTGGTTTCTTGCCTTATTAGCATCATCTCGTTAAAACTGACTTATTACAAGGGTTCCATCTCTTCCTCCACATACACACACACACCTGATAGTGCTCTGTTTGCCATAGGGATCTTTGGAAATCTTTATTAAACGATATGCCATCTTTCCCTCGAGGTGGTGAAAGCAGCTCCTGGGGGCCGTGTCAAATCTCGAAACCGGGATATGCATCAAAACTTTCCCGAGACTTTTGCTCCTGCCCCCCCCACTCGTCCGATTACCCCGGCCATAAGCCCTGTCATTAAAGGCCTCTTAAATTTCTCTTGGAAGCTTCCCTGACAGGCGATGATTTTATTACTCCGCGTCTTAATTCTTCTCCGGGCGGCTCCTTCGCTCTAAATACTGACTGACGAGCACCATTTGCGGTCTCAGTGGTGTTCCTCCGTGCAAGGGTGGTGGCATTTTATTGTCTCGATTGATGCCGATTGCTGGCTTGAAAAGCCTCAAGGTGAGGGGGGGGTGTCACCCTCCGAACCTCCCCAAACATCTGTCTTTCCACTGGAGAGAAACTCAGCCAGCCAGTTCGGCCAGTGGCATGGCCCCTGGATACCTTCCTGGAGGTGCATCACAAGTCAACAGACTCAAGGTCGGACGGATTTGAGGATCTTTTTAAAAGCATCTTCTTTCTCTTCAGCATCTCAGGGGCCGCTTTGATCCGCTTTTTGAACAAGGAGGAGGCTTGTTGCAAAACGCTCTTCGAAGATAACACACACACACACACACACACACACACCCTGCAAGGAGAAACTTTGCCCGGCCCCCTAAACATGGCATCTACTCAGATGACTGCCACGGGTTCTCCACGTGCCCCCCCTCCGCCTTCCCCAGCCCGGCTCAGGCGCTAGCCCACACAAAAGACCTGGCCACCCCACGCGGAGCCTGAGGCTGGAAAGAATCAGAACAGCTTGCCGCTGGTCTCCTGTTATTCCAGGTGAAACACCCCCCCCCCGAAAGCCAAAACCGGGGGGTGTCTTTACCCACCAGATGCTGCCCACCCCCTCCTTGCTTCTCTCTTGAGAAAAACATATATAAGGGTTTTATTGTAGATGCAGAAGACTGCGGGTTACAGTGACCCCCCCCCACCTATCGCACGGGTTAGAGACCTGCAATAACTGAAAATCCACGATATGTGGATGCAGGTTGGGTCAGGCCTGGGGGGTCTAGCTGAGGGGGGGGGTGTCTTGTACTTAACCCCAGCCTGGCACTGCCCCGAACGGGCCTGCGAGGGCCTTCCTGGGCCTTCGGGAGGCTCCAAAAGGGCCTCCCTGCGAACCGGAAGTGGCTTCCGGGAAAACTGGAAGTGACTTCCGGATCACCAAAAATCATTTCTGAGGCCTTCGAGGGACTTTCCCCCCTCCCCTTACCCCAGGGGGCCTTTTTTCACATGCTGCGGTCCTGCAATATAGCGGGACTGCAGTATATGAACCGCGAAAGGGCGGGGGGGCACTGTATTTGGGGTTTTTTTTTTCTCTTTAAAAAGAGGGCCTTTTCTGGGTGGGCCCCCCAGTCTTTCATTTATTTATTTATTTATTCATTTATTCATTCATTTATTTATTTATTTAAAAAGTCTTCCGCCACCCGTTCTTCAATGCCTTTTGTGCGTGTGGTTTCCTGGAAGGCAGAGAAAATGCTTGGCCTGGAGAAAAGCTAAGAAGGCTTGATTTCCTTCTTGCATCAATTCTTCCCCCACCTCCAAAAAAAGCAACCCCCACCACATCCATCCAGGGCCTGAAAGCAAAGGAAATCCCTGTTGCAGACCCCCCCCACTTCCTCCTTCGTGTTCTGTCTCCGGTAGCAGAAAAGCCCGACATTCCTCTCCTGGGTGGGGAAATCTTTTGTTTCTCTGGAGGGGCCCACGAGGAAAAGGGGTAGGGAGGCGAGAGGATGATCCATCATCCCCAAAGGCCACGGGAGTGGTTAAAACCATGAACTTGCGGCGGCGGGGGGGGGAGGGAGGGAGGAATCAAAGCCGCTGTATGGAACTCGCTCCTTGAATGACCTCAGCCCAGTCCTTCTCGGTGTCTCTCAGCCTGGCCTACCTCGCAAGGGGGTTGTCGTGAAGGTCTGGGCGCTTCACGCTTCCTCCGGGTGCCCTGGTTGGGCTGGAGGGGAGGGCAGCTCAGAAGCGGACTCAACGCGACATGGCGGCCTGAACAAAGAGTTTGGATCGGGATCGGGCACCACGGGTCCGTCGGTCTGTCCGTCCTCCCGTCTGTCCCGACAGAAGGCCTGGAAAAGGCGCCGGGCAAGCAGGCTTGAAGACGGAATCAGCAGAATCCGCGAAGGAAGTCTTTCTTCCTGGATGAGGGTGGTGGAGGGTTATGGCTCAGTTTTAGGGGTCCCCCCCCCGATCACAGCTGATCACATCTGGGACCAAGTTAACTGGGGGAGGGATACCCTCGGAACCAGTTGAGGGCCTGAAGTGAGCGGCTTTCCTTCGCTTGGCCTTTATCATGCTCCGATGTCCTGCCACGGACAGTGTGGAGGGAGGTTCCTCCGGCAAAACTTCCAGTGCTTTCGAACCGGCCTTGCCCCCGGCCCTCTTCCTCCAGCCGGCATCCCAGCCGCCGGGCGACTCTGCCTCCTGGCCGAAGTCAAGTCCGGCTAATTGCCGGGAGGCTCCTCACTCTTAAACCTTCGCCTCTTAATTGGCTCATTCCATTAACGGACGCCAAGTAATCTGGCTTTGTAACAAGGCACCCTCGGGCTCAGCCTGGAGGCTTACCACGGTCTGGCCCCCTCCTCGGGCCGCTAGAAGGGACACTGCAGGCCACAGCCCTGCCCCTCTCTGCCCCCTTCCGGCGCCCTGAGAGCCACTCCCCATGTTCTGGGACCCATAGATGTTGTAATCCCAAACCTTCAGGAGGGCTGCAGGGGCTCTGAGCATGTCACCAGAAGCGAGCCCCCCAGGTGGGGTTTTTCTCCAGGCAAAACCCTGTTTTGCTTCTGCCAACCACTTGTGGAATTTTGCACCCCTGGGTGTGTTTCCCCGGGCTCTGTGTCTGGCCATTGGCCCGGCATCTTTTTTGGAAGTAGAAAAATACGCACTTGCGAGGAACGCGCCGGTTGGGAAGAGATCACGTCCCTGTTCCTGGCTTCCAAAAGTTTTCGGAAGGCAGGGAGGGCTCCTCAGAGTTCAGCTCCGGAGAACGTGAAAGCATTTGCCAAAACCCTGTGTGTGTGTGTGTGTGTGTGTGTGCGTGTGTGTGTGTGTATGTGTGCGTAGAGTATTTCCTGCAGGGTGGAGTATGTTTTGACTCTCAGGCCAATGAGTAATCTTTTGCACATGGCTGTCGCTGTCGAATTCTAACACAAGCCTTTCCACTCTCCTCTCCAAATCCATCGCTCTTGCCCTCCCGGGGAATTACTCATCCTCTAATCCAGTGGTTCTCCACCTGTGGGGTCCCCAGATGTTCCCCCCGACTGCAACTCCCAGAAGCCTCCACCATTCTCTGTGCTGGAAGGGGTTTTTAGGAGTTGCAGTCCGGGAACATCTGGGGACCCACAGGTTAAGAACCACTGCTCTAATCCGTACTGGCCATGGTGTCTTTGGGGGAGGGGGGGAGGCTGGGAGATGTTGCTGGTTCCATCGGGGGTGGCCCCTGGGCTGCAGAAGCCCCCAGTAGGCCCACTGTGCCCACATCTGGTCAGCTCTCCGATGGGCCTGTGTGTGTGTGTGTGTGTGTGTGTGTGTGAAGGCATCCTTCAGATGCTGCCGGACTACGACACCCAGCCTTCCCCTCCAGTCAGGAGGCTGGGTGGGGTTAATGGGAGCTGCAGTCCACCATCCCTCTTGCGGCCTTTCCTTGGCTGAGAAGAAGCAAGACGCCCCAGAGATGTAAGCAACGGCCCCGTTACTGCCCAAAGAGAACCACCACCCACCCACCCTCGGGGTCTCTTGTTTATTTCCTGTGAGTTCTCAGCAGATTTCCTCCGTCACCGATCCCCGTCCGAGGGCTGCCGTTGCAGCCACACGGCCGGGGTGGGGCGGAGGGGGTGGTGAGGCAGAGAAGGCGCTTGAATTCCACGGGTTCATTTCATTCCAGCCTCGTGCGCCTGAGATCGCCGAACGCCCGAGGCCTTTTTGGGCCGGCTTCAGCTCGGTGCTTGTCTGCCCGTGTTCTGCGATTTATGCTTCAGCGTGCCTTTGTGTGCGCCGCACTTTATTCCTCCTCCTCCTTCACCACCCCGTCCTTTTTCTGATCCTCCGTGTCGAAACAGCTTGTTTTGACGGCACAACCACAGAAGCCGACAGCACCACCGGCCTATAATTTTCGTGTCTCGGAAGCTTCGGGCAGCCCGTCCGTTGACCCTGCCGCCTTAAACGTGCATGTTTTGGGATAGCTGCTTTCTTTTGCTAGGCCTCTGTGCTGGCGATGCTGCCCTTCTGCAAACCCCCCCCCCGCATCGTTGCGTGTGACACAAGGCAGCCGTGGAATTACAGCACTTTGGGGGGAGGTATCTTCATAGGAACATAAGGACATAAGAAGAGCCGTGCTGGATCAGGCCAAAGGCCCATGTCGTCCAGCCGAAGCCCGAATCTGCCACTCAAGGGCCGCTCTCAGAATAGACTCGCAGAATTCTGCAACCATCACCTTCAAAAACTGCCTGCCATGGAGACCATGCAGGCAGGAGACCCATTTCCGTACCTCTATCTGTGTGTGTGTGTTTGTGTGTGTGTAGGAAGTGCTGTTTCTCGTATGTGCGTGGGTGGGTGTGGAAGTGCTACATTTTGTAACACCTCTATGAGAAACAGGATGCGAAACAGTACACCAGGCAGTTGCTGGTCGTGAGTCCTCTAGGCAGTAGATGTTTCTTCTCAAGTCACTTTGCTTTCTCTGTTTCGTTGTGAGGACCACGATTTCCGAGAGCACACAGGCTTATTTTGCACGGTGTGTGTGTGTGGTTATCCAGCTGCAAAAACAAAGCATCCTACCTTACAAACAGATTTTGTTTTTCAGGGCTCCGTAGTTGCCTCTCTCTTGCCCCCCCCCCCGCACACTAAAGATGCCTTGATGTCTTGTCCATCTCTTTTGCGAAATAGGCCTTGCCTCTTCCCCCCTGCCCGGCCAACTGCCACAGGCAGAGACGTGCAGCCATCACAGCTTCAAAGCAATGGCGAGGGTTAGAAAAGGAATTGCCGGGTGACGGGCCGCCTTTGGGAGGTTTTTGGAAAAAACCATTGACTGGGATCACCTTTGCTCTGGTTATCGCCCCGCTCGCTGCTAGGAAGGTTGTGTCTCCGATTCTTTGCTGTGTCCCTATTTGCCGTGCGATTATCTCAAAGTGAGTCAGGATAAAGAGAACCCAACAACAACAACAAAAATGTCCAGAACTAGAAGAGAAGGCCGGCTGCAGGCCATCACCTTAGCAAGCATTTGGTTTATCTTCAGTTCCGGGTCCTTAGACGGAGGCTGGTCCTATGCAAGCAAGCTGCGTTTTGTCCGTCATGGCAGCCTCTCTGCCTTTCATCCTCTTTTCTTTAAAGGGCTTGGCGTTTGTCACTGAGGCCTCTGTTCCCCAGGTTGCAGTTGGTCCACCCATATCCCCCTTGGCCTGTTATCTTCGGGGAGATGGAAGCCTTGGTGTCCTCGTGCTCCCGTTTCTCTCCTCTGCTTCTCCTGGCCTCCAGCGTGGGTGGCCAGATTGCGCCCTAAATGTCCAAACCAGTGGTTCTCCACCAGTGGGGTCCCCAGATGTTCCTGGACTGCAACTCCCAGAAACCCCTTCCAGCACAGTGCAAGGAGGTGGAGGCTTCTGGGAGTTGCAGTCCAAGAACATCTGGGGACCCACCGGTGGAGAACTGCTGCATTATGAGACAAAAGCCCTCCCCCCCTTCTCCGAAGGGTCCAGCAGCACGGAGAACAGACAGGTCCCGGCTGTCTTACTCCGTCCCTAAAGGCGACGGGCTCGTTGGGATAAAACCACGGCTCAGCCGCTCGTGCCTTCCGTGGGCGAGCCTTGGCTTGCGTGATGAGCCGGGGACGGTTTTAAGTGGATCAGCCCAGCAGAGAAAGCAGGGACTCTTAAGGGTTTAAGAAACCGACGGAGGCCGATTAAAGCGTTAGTGGCCGCCGTGGCCCGATCCTTCCAGGCTGGAGACCTAAAACCCCTGAAGTATCTAGCAGTTCTGGCTGCTGTTGTCAGAAAAAGTAACTTTCCCAAGCTCTCTCTTCTGGCTTACTCTGAGAGAAACCTCCCCCACCACCACCGCCTTGCAAGGCACCCCTGGTGCTCCCGCTAGACCTTTCCTTCTGTCCAGCCGGCCTTGAAATGGTCAGGGCCACCCTCGGTCTCTCCTGCAAACCTCCATCCAGACACCCCCCCCCCCGGGCAGGGGTGTCCAAACTTTTTGCAAGGAGGGCCAGATTTGGTGAGATGAAAACGTGTGGGGGCCGACCATTCGGCCACATTTGGCCCCCGGGGCCGGACTTTGGACAAGTCTCTATAACACGCAAGGAGGTGGGGAGGATGCTGCAGCAACGGAGCCGGGGGTCAGGTAGGCTGGGCAGGTGACATGGGGGGATGGAGAGAGGCAGGGAGAGCAGGCAAATCATAAAACTGCAAGCTGACATCTCCATCCGGTGTGACTGAGGGGCCAACTGCCAGGGATTCATGCCAGTCTGAGACGGCGGGGAAAAGAGGCCGCGGGCCACTCAAAATTGGAAAACGGGCCGCATTTGGCCCCCGGGCCTGACTTTGGACATGCCTGGCCCCTGGTCTTGGCGGCTGCCTTGCTGGGTCCCCCCCCCCCGGTGTTTCTGCACCACTCACCAGCCAAGCCCATTCCCCCACCCCCTTGTGGCTTTTTAAAGAGCCAGGATTTAACCAGAGACGGGGCGTCATCCCTTTCCCAGCTCCCTTCAGGTTTTTTTTTTCAAAGTAATAATAATAATTTTAAAATGCTCCCTTTTGGCCCTTTTTGGTGGGAAAAGTCAGCTCCTTCTGAGGACCAGGTAGCCTTCTCAGTCGCAACCTTGCCATGTTCGAGCCGGCTCAGACCCTGACCCAATTCTGCTAATTTCCAACGCAAGGGGTGGAGGGGAGAAATCGCATGTATTATGTGTGTGTGTGTGTCCCTGCTGGCAGGCTGCCAGAGCGACCAGCTGTCACCCTGGTGGTGTGTTTTGCCTGCAGTGTTGTTGTTTTCAACCTAGGGGCATCTGTAGTGTTTGTAACCACTTCCCTTCAACCTGGTGTCCTGCAATCGGGGTCGGGCCGCCGTCTCCCGCCACCGACTTCCCCCGGCCCCTCATGGGTCTGACGGCTTTCCATGGTGGGCGTGGATGGGGAGATTTGAAAAAACCAGTGACGAAGACAACGCGTGAGATCAGAAATTTAATCCCAGACATCTGCCGGGGGCACTAAGCGTGTGGGCCATGGAGCAGAGATGGGCAAAACCAGGCTCGGGCTGACTTAGAGTAGACTGTCTGGATCCATGAGCGTGAGCTGGGCCTAACGGTCCGGTTTAAGCCCGGCCGCTTCGGCCGCCACCAATCATGCCAAAGAGATGCTGTTTTGTAAAGCGCCACCAGCTTCCCGGTCGTTTTTAATCCTCCTTGCACCCTGCGAGATGCGAGGGAGCCCGCCACCGCCACCGCCACCGCCACCTTCGGGAGGGCCCGCCCCAGCACGGACAACCGCCAGATTTAATCAAGGCGTCTGGAAGTATCGTCTCCTTCCGGTCCTGCCGGAAGCGTTAAGCAGCTTAAGCAAGGCGAGGATGTGAATGGCGTCATGGATGCTTTCCCACAGTTGCGTCACGGCCCGGCCATCTGCGCACCGAAAAAAATTAAAACAAAATCCAGGCCCTTCCCTCCTGCGCATCTCTGCAAGCGCTGCCCGAGCTTTCGAAAATGCGCATCTGCTCAAGCTTTCGAAAATGTCTCTCGCCACACCACCGTTGCCACCTCTCTCTCTTGCACACTTTCTCCGCCGCGAGCCCGGGAAACGCACAGGAGGCTTTGGGTGCCCGAGTGAAAGAAACAGAGGACACACTTTCCCAAACCTTTGTGCGCACCCTTCTCCCAATCCTGAATCATCCCAGAGAGACGGGCACATAAGGAAGAAGATGCTCAGTTTCCAGCTACTTCCCGAGCTCGATTCCAGCACTCGAACCCTGAGCCGGTCCGACTCCCGAAAGCTTTCGAAATGAAATAAAACTTTTGGTTGTTAAAACCTTTGTCGCCCATCACTGCCTCCCCTCCCCCGTGCCCTGGAGGTGGGTTTAGGTGGGCTTTTTGCCCATATTCTTTCCCTTCTCTCTGCAAGCCAGGACTCCCTGCTCAGCTGGGTGCCCTGCTGCGGTGGCAGCTTTTAAACTGAAGACGCGTTGGGTTGTTTTAGTTAAGATATTATATATATTACATGTAACTGTATATCTATTTTTAGCACTCCTTAAGTGTAAAAGAGGGGGCATGGTGGCTCAGCGGACTAAGGCCCTGAAACTTAGAATGTCTGCTTTTAAAATCTGGAGACAGCTGTTTGGACCTGCTGTTCTTGCATCAGAGAATGCATGGTGGATTCTTCAGTTCGGGACGTGACCGCCCCCCCCCCTTCAAGGCCTGGCTGTATATCGTCCTAGGCAAGCGCTGTGATGGTCAGCGGCCTGCGGCCACCGCCAGAGGCACCGCCTGTCCCTCTCAGTCTCTGCTTCCCTCTTGTGGCCGAACTGAAAAATTACACCCAGGGGCCATTGTGTCCTCTGAGCAGGATGTATTTATGATGTATTTCTGCCCCAGCCTCAGCCATTGGCGCATTTATAAACAGAATAAATCTGAGAATGGCAGAACCGGAAGTGGCAGTGAGTCTAGACCAGTGGTTCTCCACCGGTGGGTCCCCAGATGTTCCTGGACTGCAACTCCCAGAAATCCTAGCCAGCTCAGCTCGTGATGATGAAGACTTCTGGGAGTTGCAGTCCAGGAACATCTGGGGACCCACTGGTGGAGAACCCCTGGTCTAGACCCTGTCAAGGAGGCTGGAGGGGGGGTGAATCAAACTCCCCATCTCTGGCTGAGGGGCTGAGCCAGTGTATGTGCAGCTAAAACATCACCTTATATTCTTATTTTCTATTATTCTTTGAGAGTATTTTCACCATGCCAGATTTTTAACCCTGCGGGATCCTTTCTAGAGAGGATGAAGCACTGAGCACCCAGAAGGGACCTGCCTCAACCACCCCCACCCCCCCAGCAGCCCCTTAACTCTCCTTCTCTCTCTCTCTTTTACCCCTCCAGGAGGCGGACAGCGGGGAGGATGATGGCCGGTTCCAGCCACGCAGGTGAGTGTTGCATCTTGGGGCCTTGGGTCTCCACTGCGCCTTGCCTGCCTCAAAATCCCTTTTTGGGGGAAAGGTGTGTGTGTGTGTGTGTGTGTGTGTGTGTGAGAGAGAGAGAGAGAGAGAGAGAGAGAGAGAGAGAGATCCAACCAGGGCTTTTATTTCTCTCTGAGGGCCAGAGGATTTAGCTGTTCTCGTCCGGTTCGGGGGGAACCATTTCTTTGCTTGCTTTTTTTTTGTCCCCCGCAAAACAAGAGAACTTTTCCGGGCAAAGGTTTTGCTCACCCTGCCTGGGGTGGGGAGGAAGGGAGACGGCGACATCATGAAACAGGCCCATCAAAAAGCCAAAGGAATCAAAAAATCCCAATTGGGCAGCAGTGAGACGATGTATCGTGCCAGCTAGGAAAAGGACCTGAATCTCGTTCCAGACCCTTTCAAGACCTGCCCTGGGGCCTCCGAGAGAAGCAAAGGCCTCGGAAAAGTGGCTTGCCGGCCATCCAAAATGCAGGACCCGGATCCTCAAGAAAGGTCTCCCGGGCGTGCGAGAAAGCGTTGTGGCGTTTCAGGCATTGAACGGCGTTGTGGAGAGTAGGGCGGGCCAAGAAAGGGGGGCGTGCCGTTGGCCTCCTGATCAGCCTCTCTTTCGTGGCTTCTCGGTGGCTCCGGTTGGGTCGGAGAAGACCCAAACTGCCTTCCCCGCCTTGCCGGACTCCGGTTCCCATCTGCCTCTACCGTCCTGGCGAGGGATGATGGGAAGCGGTGTTTGCCCACACCCAGAGGGATCGAAGACTTTCCCCGCCTCTGCTCCAGGGTCTCCGGGGAGCAGGAGGGTTTTTCCTCGTCACCCTTTCGGACATTCTTAGCCCTCCGGACGGTTAACGCCACGGATCGGAGCCGTGGTGGCCGGTGTGGCCTTGCCCTTACTCCTTGCCCAAACTCTGAGCCTTGTAAACCACGGGCCTTGTCTAATAAAGGCAGGATGAGACCCCTCGGGGCTTCAGAGGGAATGGAAGGGAGATCCCCTCGGGTCTGATTGCGTTTGTGTGTCTCTCCCCGCCACCCCAAATATAACGCTGGACAGCATATTTCACATGCTTTCTGGCCCTGGGAAAAAGATTCTGCCGGCCTCCGACAGGCTGCCCTCTGACCTCGGACTTCCTCTCGTAAAAAAGATCAAGATCCTAGCAAGGAGGTCCCCTGGTTTCTTTTCGGGCAGCTCGGAGAGAGTTTATCCTCTGAAAGAAACCTCTCTCGCCACCCCCTGCCCCCCCCCACTTCCATCTCCACTGGAGATGTAAAATGTCCAGAAGCCATGGTGGAAAAAAAGAATTTTTTTTGGGGGGGGGACAGAAAAATTGGGGAGAAAACAGGTTCCCCCCTTTTTTTCCCACTCAAGATTCTCCCACCTCTGCAGTTCTAAGTTACTTTTTGGGGAGGGGGGTGGGGACAGACGGCAGCCCTGTTTTCCGCCACTTCTTTTCCAGCCATCTGGAACCAGCCGCCTTATCTCTGCCCCTGTTTGCGCCCCCCCCCCCGCTTTTCCCTTATCTGCGTCGGACATCTGGCTGCCTCCCTTAAACCTCCTGCAGCTGCACCCGTGTGTGTGTGTGTGGCCGGACCGGAGGTGGGGGGTGGGGAACCTCCCTGGGGCTTGCAGGGGAAAGGTTTTGGGTTTGGTCTCTACGCTGATGGGAAGCCACGTCCGCTTTTCTGAAAGCTGCACCTGGTGAATTTCGGCCTGGCAAACCATCTCTCCCCCCTTCCCCCCCTGGAGTTGGGTTCAACTCAAGTTAAGGTGAAGCTTAAGCTGACACACAATCAGCCCGCCACCTTGGCATCGTCACTTCAAGGGATTCCTGTCGGGATTCCTGTCGTTCATTCCCAATACTGTCTCCCTCCCCTCCCCCCGGAGGCTGGACTACAAGACCTATCATCCCCATGCCATTGCCCAGGGGTCCCTTCTTTTGGGAACACCTCTCTCAAACATGGGTGGGATGGAGTTTCTTATTCGCCTATGTCATATCCCGGACTGCAAATCTCCATGCGGAGGTTTTGTTTTTAAACGGGAGACCTCCAAACCCATCCTCAAACCTTTCTGGAGAAAAGAAATAAGTAAACACATCACTTCATCAAAAAAGTGCAAAAGGGCTGTGGATGTTGGACGAGATTTCTCAGGCCTCCGGACGTAGAAGTAAGGTAGTCCTTGATCGAAAACTCTCCACAAAAGGAAAAAAAAAAGGGCTCAAATGAAGTGACCCTACTTTGGGCAGCCAAGGAACAAGGAGTTATGGCAGGGAAGAGAGGACAGCAGGAGGAGAAGAGGAAGACTGATGGATGGACTTAATGACGGAAACCACGACTTTTGAGTCTGCACCGCCTGACCAAGACCGCTGAAGGCAGGACCCTCTGAAAGCCCTCAATCCACCGTGTCACCTTTAAGTCAGAAGCAATGCCGCCAAGACCAGAAAATTGAGGGAATCGTTCCTTTAGGTTTGCGGAAAGTGTGTGTGCGCGTCAAATCCAGCCATGGTACGATCCGTGCAGAGGCTGAGCTGGTCTTTCAGAATCCACTGCACGCGGCCACCGGCCTGTCGAAAAAGATGTGTAGAATCAGGGGGGGAATTGTGCACCACGACTTTCAGCTCAGGAGCCTGTAGGGAAATATTTCCAGGGGACTTTTTTTTGGTCTAGGGGGCAGGAGAGAGAGATGGCAATTGTACATGAGGTGGAAGATGCCCCCTTGATGCTATAAAACATGGCCAGAGAGAGAGAGAGGTGGCAGCCTTGTCCCTAGGTAGGCTGGCTTTCTCCTCTGAACTGCCCCTACCTAGTGCTAAGGGGCAAACACTCTGCCCATGCCCAGGAGTCCTCTTCTCCTCTCTCTCTTACGTTCAGCCTCTGCCCCTGCCCCTGCAGACGAATGTTGGGATTTGGAACAGGTTTCCTCCCTCCCTCCCTTCCTTCCTTCCTTCATCTATCTATCTATCTATCTATCTATCTATCTATCTATCTATCTATC
>JAHTLZ010000082.1:225328-244113 GCA_023846285.1 Phrynocephalus versicolor | reverse complement strand
GATAGATAGATAGATAGATAGATAGATAGATAGATAGATAGATAGATCTTCCTCACCCCGTTGCCCTCCGTGTGCCTCCAGCTCCAGCTCCAACCCCTCCTTCTGGCCTTCTCCTCCCCCGCAGCAAACAGCGGCATAACAAGCTGTGGCGCTCGCACTCGGACAGCGACCTCTCGGACCATCACGAGCCCATGGGTAAGTCCGGGATGGAGGTCAGCAAGAAGGAGATCACCACCTCGGCTGACCAGATCTCGGACAACAAAACCTCCAACTGCCACCCTCTGTCGGCCTCCCCGGGGCTGCCCCCCGGCCCCCCGAAAGAACACCTCTGCCATTCCAGCCCCGGGGCCCTGGGCCGCCTCTGCCACCCGGAGAGGGTCATCCGGCTGGAGATGGCGCCGCGGGACTATCGGGCCGAGCAGCTGGAGGACGCCCTGAACCTGAACCACCTCAACGGCTGCCCTGCCGGTTGCCCCATGGATGAGGCCGGTTTCCCCCCGGGCAGTGGCGACCCCGAGACGGACCCCTTGCTGCAGCCGCAGGGCGAGGCCTTCGTGGACCTGACGGTCGACGAACTGGAAAAGGACGCCCTCAAGCCCGGAGACGGGAGCGTCCACCTGGTGCCCATGGAAGAGCTGGCGTCGTGCCTGCAGGACCTCTCCGGCCAAACCTCGCCCAGCATGCCGCCTCCCGCTGTGGCCAGCGCCGCCGCCACCGCCCCCCAGCCCGCGGAGGCCGACTTTGGGGCCGACCGCATCGACTTCTTCAGCGCCTTGGAGAAGTTTGTCGAGCTCTCTCAGGACAGCCGGCCGCGGGCGTGCTCCCACTCGAGGACGGAGGAACACGGTGGCAGCGGTGGGATCCGGAACACCCTCTCCAAAGGCCCCGTGCTGGAGCTGTCGCCCTCGGAGCTCTCCGCCGAAGATGTGCCCACGCACAACTCCTCAGCCCGCAACTCCCCGCTGGGGTCCGAAGACTCCTCCTTGGAGGAGGAGCAGGTAAAGGTACGGAGCGCAGGCGGGAGAACGGGAGGAAGTGGCTGGGTGTTAGAAAGCAAAAAAAGTGTTCTGCTTATATACCGCCCCATACCACTTCAAGTAGTCTCTGGGCGGTTTACAGTTTTAATGACAGTAATGCAGGCTACACATTGCCCCCGCCCGCCCCGGCAAGCTGGGTACTCATTTTACCGACCTCGGAAGGATGGAAGGCTGAGTGAACCTTGAGCTTGCTACCTGGGATTGTACCCCAGATTGTGAGCACAATTTTACCTGCAGGACAGGCATTTAACCACTGCGCCACGAGCCACCTTAAGATTTTTCGGAACTTCCGGTCCTGAAAAGTCCGCAGAAATCCCCCTCGGCCTTTTGTCTGTGGGTTTCCCGGTCCTTCCGAGCGAATGGATTCACCTTCAGCTGAGAAATCGCAGCCTCCCTTAAGGGTGAATTCAGTGGGAGCTGCAAGGCTTTAGGGTTCCGGTGGTCTCGTGGCCTCTTGGGGAAACTCCTAGGCCCATCATACCTTGGAGTTCTCCGAGAGCGTAGCCCTGGCTTCATCACGCCGAGGAGTAGCTGTTATTTCTGGCCTGAACATAACGACAGACTTCTGGAAGGGATACACACTTGCGTTCATCCTTTACTGCCTGAAAGCTGCCAAAAAGCCCAGCTGGGGGGAATTTGGGCGGACATCTGGGGTCTGCTGTGCAAAGCAATGCAAAAGTGCAATGCGTGGAGAAAGTTGGGGTTTGTGGGTCGATGCCGGTGACGGGAGGAACTTCGTCCTGAGTCAGAACCATGGAACGCATTGCTGGCCCGCCTTGACGATCTGGGGTTGTCCTCCAGGGTTTGGGGCTGGGCCCCCCTGGACTTGCGTAACTCTGAGCAGAGGCATCCCTGAACTCCTTTAATCTTCTCTTTTCATTCTCCTCCCTCCTTAGCTCTCCGAACCGGACCGTCCCAGCGGCCTCACGCGCTCCCACTCGGAAAACGCCGTCTCGGTGAAAGAGATTGTGACGGAAATCGAGTCGATCCACCACGGCGCCGGGCAGGGGCAGGCCAGAGCGGACCCCTCGAATGCCCCTGCTCCCACGCCCAAGAGAAGCACCGTCCACGAGCTGCCGCCGGAGTCCATCTCGGCCTGGGAGACCAAGCTCGGGAGAACGGAGCAGACCGACGGAGGCGGAAGCAGCTGCGCCCCAAAGGAGATCAACAGGGAGCCCTTGAGACTGGGTCAGGAAGCGGCCGTGGTGCTCCCGGAGCCCCCGGAGGCGGATGAAGCCGGGGATTTGACGGAAGATCCGGCGGAGAGCCATGGGACCCCTCGGCCGAAATGGTGCCCGGGATCTGTTCGCCGGGCCACGATGGAGTTTGAAGAGCGCCTGAGGCAGGAGCAGGAGGCCCCCCACGCCACCCCTGGTGCCGCCCTCCCCCTCCGCAAAAACTCTCGGAACGACAGCCCGGCCTCCGACCTCGCCTCCGCCAAGGGTAAGAATGACGAAGCCGCTCACGAGCCGGCCCCGCTCCCGACGGAAAAGGAGGCCTCAAGAGCAGGGAGGGCCAGGACTGAGAATGGGACCGACCTGCCCGCCCCAAAGCCTCCCTTCAGCCACCGGACCTCCCCGGAGCACGAAAACCGGGCGGCGGCGGCGGCGGCGTCATCAGGAGGAGGCCAGGAAAAGCTCCCTGCTCCGGGACTCCTCCTCCTCCTCCCGAAACGAATTGAGATCATTGAGTACACCCACGCCGTCCGGCCGCCCGCATTCCCCAGCACCACCACGAGCAGGGATGGCGCCCGCGAGGGGCGAGGGGAAAACCCCGGGGTGGCGGTGGATGAGAACTGCAATGCCGCCCCCTGGGCCGAGAGCAGCGGGGACGCGAGGAAGGCGTCCTTCTCTTTGGGCAGTCCCGACGAGGAGGAGGAGGAGGAGGAGAAAGGAAGGCGGTTGGCCCGCCCTGCGGCTTCCTCTCTCCCGGACGGCTGGGCGAGGCGTTCGCCTCCTCCCCGCTCGGATCGCCGACCCGTCTTCCGCCTGGAGGGGGTCACTCAGGAGAGCACGAGTTCGGACCCCCAGCCAGCGGCACACCCGGGGGCCTGTCCAGGAAGCAGCGGGCTGGCCTTTGAGGAGCGGGGAGGCCTCCTGCGCCGGCGGAGTGAGGGGACCTTGACGCACTGGAACCGGGAGGAATTGGGCGTGCCGGAGAGGTTACGGGGGAAAACGGCCGGGCCGCTCCCCCCGGAGGCCTCTGCCCCCTCGCCCCTGCCTGGCGGCCTTCTCCACCGCTCCAGCATCGGCAGCCTCCGGGACCTGAGCGGGGTCACGGGCATGGTGAAGCGCCACGCCCAGGAGTTGGACGCCCGGATCCGCCAGGCGGGCCTCACTCCCCCGTCTCTGATGAAACGCTCCGCCTCCCTGGCCAAACTGGACCGCCTGGACCTGTCGAAAGAGGACTTGGGCAGGACGGAGGGGGCCTCTCCCAGCACCGGCCGGCACACTTGCCCATCGCTCCGGGCCCCCGGTGGCCACCTCGGGGAGCCTGGCACCCAGGGTCCGGCTGCTGCCTCTCCGGCACCCGGTCTCCCCTTGCCTCTGCCTTGGGCGCCCCGGCCCGCGGCCCACTTGGTGGAGCAGCTGAAGTTGGCCGAGAGCATTGCCCTCAGCAAGCCCGTGGAGAGGCCGCCGGTCCAATACGCCCAAGATTTTAATCCGGCCCGGAAGCCGCTCCCGGAGGCAGAATTGACTAACCCTCCAGCCGGCCGCTTGCCCGGTGGCTCCCAGTGGTTAGCAGTGCTCCCTCGGCATCCACATAGTAGAACTCGGCTGCCCAGAAGACTCAAAAAAGCCAATGACAGGAAACGAACCGCCAACCCACTGTACAATACCATGTGAACCTTCGGCCTTCTGTTCCTGGTCCCTACAACCCCCCCCTGAGCCCCACCCCACCCCACCCCTTCCCCTTTCCTCCTCCTCTGGCCTTGTTCTGCAACGCCCTCGTTCATGTTCCTCATTTGGGGAGGTGTAATATATATATATGGAGAGATGCACTTTATTAGTTAGGGTTTTTATATCTCTGTGTGTGCGTGTGCGTGCGTGCGTGTTGGTTATTATTATTATTTTTTACTGTCCCGTTGCATCTGGGTTCGCGCCTGCCTGCTCCTTGGGTTAGTGGCCTCCTGCTCCTATTTTCCCCGTGGAAGTGACTGCAAGGTTCGTTTTTGTGTGTGGTTATTGCCTCTTTTTTTAAAAGAGAGATTGAGAGAGAAAAGAAAATCTAATAACCCTTAGTGGGATTTGGGGGGAGGGCTTTGTCTTAAAAGAACACTCCTCCTTTCTAGGGAGAGAAAGAAAGAAAGAAAAAGAGAGAGAGAGAAAGAAAAGTCTATTTTTTATTTTATATCTGCTCACGGTTGTGTTTTCCTGCAAAGACGGGGGGAAAGCTTGCATCTGAGCAGAGGTAGTTTTGGGGTCTCAGCTCCACCAGACTCCCAAGTCCACGCAAGGGCCCTGGAGTTGGTTCCCCGGGCTGTTTTCATTTTCCGGTCCTGAAAGCCTCCTTGGCGCTCGGTCCGGAAAGAAGAGGGCTGTTTGGCCGATGCCATTCCCGCTGCCCTCCCGGTCGCGGCCCACTGGCTCTCCCCGAATCCCCCCACACACACACACTTACACACCCTCATGCCTCTCAGCGTGGCCGGAAGGGGGCGGGTCAGGGGACAGGAAAAAACCACCTTTGCCCCCGCTGTGCCAAAATTGCCCACGACATCGGCCTCTCGGGAGCTGTGCCTTAACGCTGGGGTCCTGGCCAGGCGAGGGGGCCCGGCTTGGTCTCCGAGCCCCTCCGAGACGCTGCCGGGACCCAGACCCTTCCGGCATCCCCGCAGCTCGGGACGGACGTGAGAAAAGCGGAGAGCGGACCCACTGCCGCTCGCCGTGTTAGGCTCGCCGTGTTGGGCTCCGTCCGGCCTTCACGGCCTGCACAACTCAGTCCTGTAGAGGTCTACAAAAACAAAACAAAACCGGACATCAGAAGAAGAGCTTTGAGAGCCAAGAGATGGTTAAGAACGGAGCCTTGGGAGGCAGATTTCAAGAGCAGAAAAGAGCAGAACTTTGGAGGGGGACCCTGTTCTCTCAAAACAAACTTCCTTCTCCCCATTTCTTATTTTTTTTTTAAAATATAAATCAGGGTTCGACCCGTTCATTACTTGAATAAAACGCTGGGCCTTTTCAAAAATATGGCCATATCTTTTTCTTTTCCTACCTAACCCTTCCCCCCTCCCTCCCTCCAAGACTTTCTGAACCACGGACGGGCACTGTTGGACACCTTGTCCCCACCCCACCCCACCCGATAGTTTTTTTTTTCCAGGAGCTCTCCTTTGTGCTTCAGAACAATCCAGAAGCTGGTGTTGATGTCCTTCCCCTCTCCTCTCGGGTTGGCCCTTCACGGGGAAAGAGTTCCCATCTTTCTCGCCTCTTTGCCGCCAAGGAGAGAAGAGGGATGCAAAATCCTTAATTTTTTTCCCCCTCCTCTCCTCTGGGCAGCGCCAAGTGGGGACAATCTTCTGGGGGTTTGATCGTTCCTCCCCGCCCCCTTAAAAACACACACACACACACACACAACTTTTGCTTTTGGAAAACCCGGGTCCCCTCAGAGGCATGGTTGGCAAAGGCGCTCCTGAGGTTCCTTTACCCTCTTTGTGTGTGTGTGTGTTGTTGTTGTTGTTGTTGTTTGTTTAAGCAGTACATCTCTTGCTGGCTCGTGCCAAACCGGTGGTGCGTTATACCTTCCCCCTTTTCCGGGGTCCTGTGTGGTTTTGGCAGCGCTCGGGGCGAGCCGCCGTCATTTCGTTACGCCACCCTTGGGGTGCCTGAGTAGTTCCCCCCCACCGTCTGTTTCTGCCAATCCGGGTTTCCTTGTGCAACCTTTCCTCTCTGGCCTCTGACCCTTTCCTGGCCCGCTTTGCAAGGATGGCCTGGCTTCCTCCCCAAGGATTTCTCCGCAGGAGTTTTCTTCTGCTTTCCTCTCCCAGATTCCATCATGATCACGAAATAATCAAGACGGGGCCTGGGAAGCAGAGTTGGTGGGATCCTGCAAATGTGGACCCCACCTCTGGATAACTCTGTCCTTCCAGGAGAGGAAGGCAGATGTCCCTGACGTAGGCAGGTATGGGTTAGTGATACACTCCTGTGGGAATTCCTACCAGCCCTGGGGAGTGATAAAAGGAGAATCTTCTTATCCGGCCCCTCTGCATCTTTCCCTCTGCCTTTTTTGTGACCTTGGTCTTTCTGCCCGCTGTCCTTCCTCATCTCGCACGGGATTTCAGTTCCTCCTCGACGCGGCATCCCCAGGTTTGCAGCCGTGAATTCAGATCCGGGACTTGTTTTTGTTTGCTGTGAAAACAGGAGCACAAAACAGATCTCAACCCTCTTTTTTGGGGGAGGAAGCAGCTTTCCAGAAGGAAATGGGGCAGAATCGGGGGTCCCTGGCGTGGGGAACATCCTGCCTTGAGACACCCTTTCAGCCTGGTTTTAGAAGCCAGGAGCCTTGACGGGATCAGGGCAACAGCCAGCCTGATCGGCGACAAGGGGTCGCCCAGTCGCCTCCATTTAAACAGAACGGGCAGATTTTTGCCAAACCGGGAAGCCCCCGGGAAACCTTGGGAGGCTTTTTGTACATGGTCAGATTTCGTATTGGGTTTTTAATCATCCCGGGCTGCCTTTTGTGTGTGTGTGTGTGTTTTCATTAAAACTGGATTTCTCACTTCGTTCTCCGGGCGGGGTGATGCCCGAGTCTGCAAAATCCGAATGATTTCCCCCCAAAGTGTCAACCTTGTCAAGCGGGCGGGGCCAGCGCTCCACGTTTTGGCCAAAAGGAAGGAGAGGGCGAGAGAGAGAAACGGGACTCCCCACAAAATGGCTTTTGGGGCATCGATCCAAAATTACAACGAAGCTTCAGAATGTCAAGTTGTGGAGGAGTTTTTTTTTTGGGGGGGGAAGCTTTGGTTGCCATTCAGTCCCTCGGTTTTTCCCTTTTTGTCACTTCCGCCTGTCAGAGGCCGAATCCTGGTGTCTGTATTTGGTGCCCTGGTCTCATCCTTTTGCAAGGAGGTTTGATGCTGAGCGGACCCCCGTCTCGGCTGCCCAGGCACCCTCGAGGGATCGAGAACAAACACACACACACACACACACACACACCCAAGGGAATAGGTGTCTTTTGAGCCATATGTGTGTGTGTGCGTGCGTGCGCACAAAGCAGATGGCCTTTCTGTCCCTGACTTACCTGTCAGGACAACCCTTGCGTGCAATGAAATCCAGTGCCTTCATCTCTCCTGGGGTCTTTTTTTTTCTTCTTCATTAAATGGGGAAGACATCATCTCATTTGCCATGACCCCTCCCTCTGAAATGGAGATTCCTGGGCTCCTCTTTTGTGGCTGCACAGGGGTGGTCAGGTTGGGACCCAGGGCCCAATTTCTGCAGGGTGTGTGTGTGTGTGTGTGTGTCTGTCTGTCTTTTCCCCACGCTCTCCTCACACCCCGTAAAAAAACGTCTTCGAGCCTCCTGAGATCAGAACTGGATGACTTCGAACCCTTGGCAGAAACCCCTCCTGGATTTTGGTGCTTTGTCGTCTTTCCTTCTCTGTGTCTGTCCTCGGACGGATTTCTGTTTGTGAAAAGTTTACCGCTGGTTTTGAAGCATCGTTTCTCATATTTTAAGGGCATTTGGGGGGGGGGTTCCTCACCCCTTCTCCCCTGCCTCCTTGCCTCCCTCTTCCGGGTATGGGAAGTGTTTTTTTGGGGGGGGGTGCCTCTCCTCCCTTCCTCTCCTCTCCTCCCTGGTCCCCATCCCACCCCACCCTGTCTTTGGTCTTGGGCTGAAGTTTTAAGAACTATGGGTGTCAGATCTTAACACACACACACCCAAACACGCCAGGTTTTGATATCAGGGGGACTGGGAGGAACCCCAGATCCGGGAGCGACAGAGAGTGTGTGGGGGTCTTCATATCCAAAAGATGGGGACTGACCCCCACCCACGATGGCCACGTAAAACAGGGTGCTGTTTCCCTTCCCATCCCTCCCCCTTGCCCATAAATCCCGCCTGGGATTCTCCCTCCGCCCTGGACGGACCTTCGTGAATGCCACGGGTGCCCGATGTGGCACCACTTGGAGCCCAAGGGTTGCGGGAACAGTGGAGGAACCAAACCGAGCCTCCCCGCCCGGCCCTGTTTTTTTGGCGTCTGTGGTCCGTGGCCTCTCCCAGTTTCCCCCTGCCTCCCCACCCCATAGCATTTCCGCAACCAAGCTGTGCTTCTTGGTGGAGGTCGGGGACTTATGAATTTCCTCCAGGATTCAGATAGGGAGACCCAGTCTGTGGTGGGTTGTTGTTGTTTTTTTAAAGTGCGGGAGAGGAAGCTCCCAGAGGCCTTCCTAGCAGAGGCGCCCAGGGCTCCCCTGACATCGATCACCTGCCATTATTCGGCTCCCGGTGTGTGTTGATCAGAATCTGCGTGTTTCTTGCCCGTTCTGGGTTTTGGACTATCTCCTCCCACCAGGGAGCACGCCACCCCACAAGGCACCGATGGCCTTCCTTTCTCCTCGGCTCCTTCTCGGAGACTCTTCTGCCTGGCCTTGCATCCCTCGCCGGCCCCTGGATCTCGCCTCCGGGATGGGGTTTGGGGTGCCAGCCTTAGGGGGCCCCTCTCTGCCACCTCCCACCCCATCCCTGCCATCCAGGAGGTTCGGGCAAACCGGGGGGAGGGGGGAACCACCCTTTTCCAGGAAGCAAGGTGTAACTCGGAAGTCGGATTGATTGAGATCCTCTGTGTTTTTTTGTTTTCTCTCTCTACTCCTCCCCCCCCCCAAATCTCATTCTGCCTTTCTCTCACATATCCTCCTGTCCCCTGCAATGATATTGCGTGCCCCCCTAACCCTCCGACAGTGGCTTGTACCATAGACTTGGACCGGCGTGACGCTCGGCTGTTTTTAAATGTGAACTCATCGCCCTCGACGGGTGCTGATCCGACGTTCTTGTTACCGAATAAATTTTTATTTTGAGAACGGAGCGCCTCTCGTCTGAATCGGGGAAGGGAGGATTCGGGGAGCGTACAATCTGTTGTGTATATGAGAGAGAGAGAGAGACCCTGAAACAATATATTTCACGTGAGAGGCCCTTAATCTGTTTAACGTGCATAGAAGAGAAACAGAAAAAGTTCAGCTTTCTCCCCCAACGCACTTCCCCCACCCTGCCTTTATTCTTCAGTGAATCTGCATATAGATATCTTACTTTTTTTCCCCTCTCCATTTTTCTTAAATGGTTGCACCTTTCTTTTCCCTCTTAGTTTGTACAGGACCCATGTGAGGTAAGCCAAACTCCCAGAGATGTGCCAGAGATTAATGGGGGGGGGGGGGGGAACCTTGTGTTTTTAATCTATTCTTGTTAATACTGGGAGCTGCCTGGAGCCCCTGTGTTGAAATAAAGGCAGTCTGTAAACAAGACAAAGAAACAATGAATATGCTGGTAAAATTATACCACTTCTATTGATGCCGTCAAGAATGGTATTGGCTGTTACTGCCGCAGCATCACACCCCTGCCTCATGCTTTGCTTGTGGTCCACTAAGACCCCCCAGATTCTTCTTACACACACCACAGCCAAGCTGGGCATCCTCTACATGGGTTTGTGTGTGTGTGTGTGTGCACCTGTATTTTTCCTGCTGAAATGCAGCCAGGTGGAGGAAAAATATATTCACTTCCTTTTCTTTTGCTTTGGTCAGATCTTACCTGGAACACTGGGGTAGTGGCAAGATGGGATGGATCCGGAGGTGGCCTGCCAAGGGAGAATTGATCAGGAAAACTCAGGCCTTGACATAAAGGTCAAGAGGGGTCAGGTGGGGTTACCGTGGTTGGAGAAGTAAGGTGATTTTCCTTGACCCTTTGGGGCACCAGAACGGCAGTCCTGTGGAAGATGGCTCAGGGTGTTTTCCTGCAGAGGGGACCCCCAACCGGGTGGGTTCAAATTAAAAGGAGATTGCGACTAAACACAAGGAAGCCACATTTGTAACTTAAAGCACTGGAGGATAGAGGTCCAAAACCTTCCCCGTTAAAGGTTGCTTTAAGGAGAACCCGCAGGTGGTTGGGCTGGGAAGGGGTAGGGGGGTGTTGTGTTGTTTTTAGCATGTGGTGCATTTTCCCAAACCCTGCGGCCTTCCACACACCCGGGCACACCCCCACTGCCCAGATCTCAACGGTGACATAAGGAAGGAACAGCACCCTCGTGAATGTGAACAGTGGAGCAGGGTCGTGAGAAGCCCTGCGAAATCCAGCCGCCACCCTGCCGCCCGGTTTCTACAACCTGGCCGGGAACTCCCCGTGTCTCGCAGCGCTGCCTGGAAGGAAAGTCGGGGTTCCCAGTTCGGAGCGGGTTTTTCAAGGCCAAGAGGGAAAGGACCTGTTTGGGCAACCGACATCCCGGTGCAGATGGTCTCTGGGGAATGACCGAGGATGGACCTGAGAACCAGAGGTCCTCTATGTGCCCGAGACATCGGTTGACATTGGGGGGGGGGGTGTTGAGGCTGCAGAAGCGGATCTGGGTTTACTTCCAGAACCTCCAGAGCACCCCAACTCCTTCCAACTTCCAAGATGGAATTAACTGGAGGGGTGCTATAGGGGTGCCTGTTAGGGTGAAGCCTGCCAAGCCACCTCGCTGTGCCCCCCATGGGTGCTGGCTCTTGATCCCCTACCTGCCCTGGCCCAGCTGGCTGTAGAACCTCCCTTTGCAGGGGTAGTCTAGGCCCCATGTGCCAGGGGGGGGGGGGAAGCGAGCAGCACTTGGGGTCCATCTCCCTGCCTCAGGTTTGCAGCACCGCACTGGCATGGGGTTCCAATCTTCCCTGTGTTTCAGGGTCCAGCGGAGACCACCCACGGGAGAAGGGTGCTGGGGGATGGAATTTAGGGGCTGGGCCGCCAGCGTGGCCTTGGGCAAGTGGCACAGGGGTCCTGGAGTGCTCTCCGGGAGTGTGTCCCATTTGGGCCACTGGAGGGCACCTAAATAATTTTTTCCTGGGGAGGCGGGGGTGGGCAACGGAGGAGGGAGGAGGCTGCCACGGGGGTTGCGGAGCTTGTCCGGTGAGGGCCGCCGCTGGGCTTTGTAGTCCGTCCATGGAACGTTCCCGAGGTAGGCCAGCTGGCTTTGCGCACCATCTCTGCGTCTCGTCGTCCTCCCAAGTCCAAAACCCCAACGCACGCTGGGAGTTGTCGTCCTCGGAAAGCTGGGGAGGGGGGGGTGTCCGCAGACGCCGGGGGGGGGCATTTTAAAAGAGCAAAAACCGGGGAGGGGGTGCTGTTGAGGTTCCCTCCCTGGGCCCCTTCTCTGGGCCTCCTTCCCGGGCTCTCTGTCCTGCTCCTCCTCGCAGCTGCTGCCCCCTCCCTCCTCTCTCCCGCCCGAGCCCGAGCCTTGACACGGGGGGGGGGGGGCAGCTGCAGCGGCGGCGGCGGCCGCCGCATCGAGAGGAGGGCTGCGCCAAGCGCCGCGCGCCAGCCGGACGCCCCGCCAGCCGCTGCGCAGGAGGAGGAGGAGGAGGAGGAAGGAGCGGGACAGAGGCGGCAGGCAGGGGTTCCCCCCCCACTTGTCCCAGCCCAGCCAGCCCCCCGGAGCAAGACTGAGAGCCAGCGGTAAGGCGAAGGAACCCCCCTCCCCCCATTACCCAACCCGCCGTGCCCGTGCGCCCTGCGAAAGCGCTGCGTAAAATGGAGAGCAAAAGGGGGACCCCTTTCCAACCCTCTCCAAAAGACCCCCACGGGACCCGAACGGGACGGGGACTTTGGAGGGGAGATTTAGGGAGAGGGCCCTGTAAATCCCCCCCTTCCCAGCCCCGGAGCCGGAGTTAGGCCGGCCGCAAGAGGAGGAGGAGGAGGAGGAGGCGGCGGCGAAGGGCGGCCGGCTATATTAGGAAAGTGACCCCTCCGGCGCGCCGGGCAGCGCCTCGCCGTTCGCCTTCTATAGCCGCGCCGCCGCAGCGCCGGGGAGGAGTTTCGCCAATGGGGCTTCCTCCTCGGCTCGCTTGCCCAGCTGACGGGGACACGCGTCCTCCCCGGGCACCCACCTCTGGAGGAGAAAAAGCCGTCATCCGCCGCCGGCCGGCCGGCTTCCTTCCTCCTCCGGGAAATCCAGAGGCGCTCGCTCGGCCTCGGCGCCTTCCCACGAGCAGGTGATACCCGAGGACGGGGTTTTTTGCGCGCTGGCCTCCCAGAGCCCTGGGGCGAGGGGAGGGGGCCGCCGTGCACGGACTCAGCGCGTTTCACGTGTAGGGGGTGTGTGTTTGTGGTGTGCATGAACTCGCCCGCCGGTCGGGATTCCGGCTCCCATCGTGGGGATGATGGGCAAGAGCGGGGTACGTCGTCTGGGACAGCACACCAGCTGGGAAGGATGAATCTAGCTGCTGGCTAGAGCTTGCCAAATTGGGTGCCCACATCCCCAACTGGCCTCCAAAGGACCCCCCCCCCCCGCCGCCACCGTCGCTCTTGTATCTTCCTTAAGAGGCCTTTGAGATTGGTAAATGTTTGACTGGCAGGATCTGGGAACAGACTCCTGGGGTCATCCTTGTGGCTACAGGATGGAATTAGCCAGCAAAAGGGGACACCCAGGAGAAAGGGAAGTTTTATTTATTTTTTTAAATTATCTTTTAACTTTTCTGATCCTGGGAGATTTGGAGGTGCTCTGGTGGAATGCAACCCTGAGAGGGGGTGGTGGAGATTTTTGGTACCCCCCAGATGTGGGCATGCTGGTTAATGGTTTTAAAACTGAAGCTATCCAGAAATGAGCAAAACAGGGTCCGCCAGCTTACTCGTGGCACCTGCCCGGACCCTCCGTGGCATTCCCACAACTCTCTCGATCCACGAGTCCTGTTTTTCAGGCTTGCGGGAGTGCCACGGAGGGTCCGTGTAGGTGCCACGAGCAAGCTGACAAACCTTGTTTTGTTCATTTCCGGACAGCTTCGGTTTAAACCAGGCATGTGCAAACTTCGGCCCTCCTGATGTTTTTGGACCACAACTCCCAGAATTCCAAGCCGGTATTTCTAATGGCAAAGGACTGTGGGAGTTGCGGTCCAAAACATCGGGAGGGCCGACGTTTGGACATGCCTGGTTTAAACCCTTAACCAGCATGCCCACATCTGGAGGGTACCAAAAATCTCCACCACCAGCTTCCGGGAGGTGTTACTGTGTACAGTACAGCTTTTTGCTGACACACGGCTCAAAGCTGAGAAGAGGCCAGAAAAGAGCAGAAGAACCCTGATATATATTTGGAGTGTTTTCTATATCCATTTGTTGGAATGCAACTGCTCTAGTTCTTTTTCCAGCTACTTTTTAAAGAGGGGGCTATTTAAAAGAGACTTCAACATTTCTGTTTGATTCCCTTTTCTAATTAAGGGTGTGCCGCGTAAGTGATTGGGAAAATAATCGCACAAAGGGGTTGAAAACATAAGAAGGAATTTTCATCAAGGTTTTAGAACGGCAGAACCTGAAGGGGGGCCCTAAAGATAATCCGGCATGGGAGGAATCGAACACCCGAACTTTGGCTCCACAGCAGGGGCCTAGACTACTGACTGATGTCCAGAGCCACCAGCACGCCTGACAATAATCCTGGAAGGGTCTTTTGTGATTGTTCACCAAAGCTTGGCAAAGTTGCTTTCACAGATTAGAACCCAGGCCATGCAGGAGTTCTTTTGGCTACGGTTCCCAGATTCCGCACCGCCGGCTGGGGGGATTCTGGGTATTGTAGTCGTTAAACACAAATGCGCCCGTACACACCTACCCACCAGCTGGCTTCGGCGCCCGCACACTTTCAAATTCCCAGTTTAAATAGCTCCCGTGGCAAAGGTGTTTTAAAATCCACATGACGGAGTGTCATTTGCTGAAAAACAGAATCACTGGCAACATCTGGGGCAGCCATGTCCAAACTTTGGCCTTCCAGATGTTTTAGACCACAACTCCCACAGTCCTTTGCCATTGGAAATATAGGCTTGGAATTCTGGGAGTTGTGGTCCAAAACATCAGGAGGGCCGAAGTTTGGACATGCCTCTGGGGGGTCTGTCTCAGGGGAAATTTCTAAGTTTTTTTTTTTGGGGGGGGAGGTTCTCTGTTGCTGATGGCATCTCCTGGATTTCCTTCCTAGTTTCCACCCCCCCCCCCGCTAAGAGGCCGCAACCATGAGCCGCCGGGTGGTACGTCAGAGCAAATTCCGGCACGTCTTTGGGCAGCCGGTCAAGGCAGACCAAATGTACGAGGACATCCGGGTCTCCAAAGTGACCTGGGACAGCTCCTTCTGCGCGGTCAACCCCAAGTTTCTAGCCATCATTGTGGAATCGGGCGGCGGGGGAGCCTTCATGGTGCTGCCATTGAGCAAGGTCAGTAGGCTCTTCTTTCCTTTCCCTTCCGTGCCGGGCCAAGATTTCCCGTCCATGCGGTGTGTTTAGAAAGGCCGAAATCGCTCTGTTGTCCTCATCCTCTGTACAACGACCCTGCAAGGCGGGTGGCTGGCATTTCTCCAGAAGGCCAGGGCTGGGTCTGGAGGCCTGGGATGGAGAGAGAGAGAGAGAGCTAGTCTCGAACCTCATCACCCTGTGCTCAGGGAAAGTTGCACAGTGCCAGGGGCTCCTGGGAGAGGCCATGCTAAAACATTACTTCTTGCCAACCCCCGGCTCTACCTTCTCTGCGTGTGTCGCTCCAGTTGGAAAAAGATCCAGGGAATTTTTTGTAGAATTCACAGAGTGGGATATCTTCCATTATAATTAAAAAAAAGGGGGGGGAGGAAAATTCTTGCTCCTAGAAGGCTAGCATGTCAGGAAGGCAAGGCTAGCTTTCTACTTGCGATCACTGAAATCTAGACATTGGTTTATTTTGTGTGAAAGGAGGAGGAGAAGGAGAACTTTCCGCCTGCAGGGATTTAATCTAGAAATCTGTGTATTTTGTGTGAAAGCAGACGGCTAGGGCTAGCTTTCTACCTGCAGGGTTTAATCTAGACATTGATATATTTCTGAGCGAAGGGCATACAGCTTCACATCCTTGGCTTCATTTTTGGTAAATGACATCCCGACACAGCGTGATAGCTCACGAGTGGTTATTCATCTGAGCTTGTGTTTGCCATCCGGCTAAGGATCGGATGGTTTCTATTATGGCCTGATCTGGAAAGTTGCTTTCTCCTGTCCTTGCTTTCTCGTGTGCATTTATTTGCTTTCTCATGTGCATTTATTTTTCTCATGTGCATTTATTTTGGTCGTGGGAGGTCTCCCCCAGCTCTGCGCCTCTCCCTCCTTTAAAAAAAGGGGGGCAGCCCTAACCTGGCTCGATCTCATTCCCCAAATGATGACCTTTCAAGTGCCTCTCCTCTTTAATCCCTAGCTTTGAGATAAGCTCAGCACATTTATAAGACTAGGGATGTCTTTGCCCCTTCCTTCTCCCTGGGCTGAGCAGAAGTACCATTTCTGGAATGGACGAGATGTTTGTTGTGTATAATATATTTGCATGCTGTTTCTCAGATGTCATGGCAACGGTTTCACCCCAAAATGAAGCCTCAGGTCACACCCTGAAGTTATCAAACCTCTTTCCTTTTCTCTCGCTCTTTCCAAACTGTATAAGTGCAGCTGCAACAAATGCAATAGGCTGCCGCAATATCCTAATACACGCGGGACATTCATAAACATACAATCCTGCCCCAAAGAGAAATACCATATAATGATGCTCTGAGGCCAAAAAAACCCAGGGTCAGCTGTGTTTTATAGATCCAGCAAGGAGGTACCCAAGGAGGTAGAGATGGCTCCCCCCTGGTGCCCTTGACCTTTGCATGACCCCATCAAAAGCTGCCTTATTCGGAGCCCACCCCTGCTTTCTCTCTAGGTCCGAGGCTATTTTGGGGGAAGTGCAAAAAGGGGGTTCTTCCTGCCACCGATGAGATGAACCAGGCTGACCGGGACAGAACAGGTCACCCTGGACATTTGAGGGCAGTCCCCTCGGGAAGCTGTTTTCCCAGATGGGCGCTACCCACTACTCCACACTGCTTGTCCTGGTTCCTGCCCCCCAGTGCACCCTGATCAAGCTCCGGGCACCAAATGACCCTCCCGATGTTTTCGACTACAAGGCACATCTTCCAGCTGGGAGAGGTAGTTCTTCTCTGGCTTACGGTGGGTGCCTCTGGCTGCCTCGGAACCAGGCAAGATGTCCCCCAAATGCCTGCCCTGAACCCGGCCACCCCCCCGCCACCCCTTGTGCCAGGATCGCCTACTGGCTGGCACGCTCGGAGCGGAGAGACAGACTGCATCAGTTGGCCGAGATCTGCTCACAATACCCGATGACGCGCAGCAGGAACAATTGCAATCGTCCAGGGGGCAGGCAGGAAGCGTTGGTGGACTTGTTTTCCCCCTTCTTCTTCCAGGGCTCAGGTTTCCAGTGGGGGTGTTGAGTGAGCAATGCCCCTTAAGCCCACGAGAAGGAGGGGGCAGCGCCAGGCCGGCGGGCTCAAGGTCATGATGCTCCCTGGGCAAAAGTGACCCCAGGTGTCCCCTGCTTCTGGTCCGACATGAATCAGGACTGCTTTTACACTCAAGGGTTCACCCTCTCAGCGTAAACAAGGCATCTGCTAGCTCTGCTCTCGGGTCATAAGAACCTAAGAACCTAAGAAGAACCCTGCTGGATCAGGCCAACGGCCCATCTAGTCCAGCTTCCATTATCTCACAGTGGCCCCACCAAATGCCTCTGGAAGCACCTGAGACTAGATATCTGTCTCCTGCAACCACTCCCCTGCCTCTGGCCTTTGAAGTACCCCCATTTTAAGCCTGGATATTACACATCTCCATCATGGTTTGTCACCTGGGATGGACTTCTCCTCCAGGAATCTGTCCCATGCCCTTTGGAAGGCATCCAGGCCAGATGCCATCACCACCTCTTGTGGCAGGGAGTTCCACAAACTTAATAACACTCTGGGTAAAAAAATTAAATTCTTTTATCTGCTCTCACTCTCCCAGCCCTTAATTTGAGTGGATGTCCCCTAGTTCTGGTATTTTGTGAGAGGCAGAAGAACATCCTTCTATGCACTTGACTCATGCCCTGCATTATTTTGTACATCTTGATCATATCCCTCCTCCCCCCCCCCCGCAGGGGCCTTTTTCCAGACTAAAGAGCCCCAAATGTTTTAACCTTTCCTCATAAGGTTACAAACCTTGATGGAGACGTGTCATCTCCAGGCTTAAAACCGGGTACTTCAAGGACCAGATGCAGGGGAGTGGGATCAGGAGACAGAGATCTAGTCTCATGCGCTCCCGGACACATTTGGTGGGGCCACTGTGAAATACAGGAAGATGGACTAGACGGGCCTTTGGCCTAATCCAGCAGGGCTTTCCTTATGTTCCCCCACCCCAGCCCAGTATTCATTACAGTCACTCCCTTTTGCACCTTTTCCAGTTCCACAATGTCTTTTTTGAGATGTGGTGACCACAATTGTACACAAGTATCCTGTTGTATCCAAGTATCCAAGTATCCTCTTGTATCCAAGTTTCCAAGTTTCTTCTTGTATCAAAGTATGAAAGTATCCTCTTTTATCAAAGGATCCAAGTATCCTCTTGTATCCAAATATCCAAGTATCCTCTTGTATCCAAGTTTCCAAGTATCCTCTTGTATCCAAGTTTCCAAGTTTCTTCTTGTATCAAAGTATGAAAGTATCCTCTTTTATCAAAGTATCCAAGTATCCAAGTATCCAAGTATCCTCTTGTATCCAAATATCCAAGTATCCTCTTGTATCTAAGTTTCCAAGTTTCTTCTTGTATCAAAGTATGAAAGTATCCTCTTTTATCAAAGTATCCAAGTATCCTCTTGTATCCAAATATCCAAGTATCCAAGTATCTACTTGTATGAGAAGCTGGGGAATAAAGGATCAAAACGACACACACACAGCCCCAAATGACACAAGGATCCCCCTGCCAAAACCCCAGTCGTCCTCTTAGAACAGTG
Source organism: Phrynocephalus versicolor (assembly GCA_023846285.1). Lineage (NCBI taxonomy): Eukaryota > Metazoa > Chordata > Lepidosauria > Squamata > Agamidae > Phrynocephalus > Phrynocephalus versicolor. Next base: position 226,133 of record JAHTLZ010000082.1, on the reverse strand, counting down.
AACCGCGAAGGGAACCTATAAGGCCATCCAACCCACCCCCTGCGAAAGCCCTCACTCTTGCCTGACTCTGTCTGTGTTTGCAGACTGGTCGGGTGGACAAGAACGTCCCCTTGGTAGCTGGACACACGGCCCCTGTGCTGGACATCGACTGGTGCCCCCACAATGACAACGTTATCGCCAGCGCCTCGGAAGACACAACCGTCATGGTAAGTGAAGGTCACAGCACATGGGGGGGGGTCACCGCAAAGGATGGTTCTAGTTAACATCCTTTGGGGGACCTCCAGAGCTTTGGAGACGGAAATGGGTGGGTGGGTGTGTACCGTTGGTCTTGTGTGTATGGGTGTGTTGCGATGCCCTCTGCAATGCATTTGCAGCTGGTTTATTTTAGAGTTTTTAGTGTGGGCACTTCTGTCGATCTTCCGGGGGGGGATTATTATGCACATTTCCCACCACGCCCCCCCTGCTTTATATTTTGAGATGAAAATAAGGGAGACGTTTCGTGACATGGAAGCACCCATAACGGGTGGCAATTTTTTGGGTTTTGTGTATAAATGTTTTTATTGTTTTAATTGTCCGTTGCCTTTTTAACGTTTTAACTGTTTTAACGGTTCATTTTAATTGTAAGCCGCCCAGAGACCTTTGGAGAGTGGGCGGCATATAAGTTGTATGTATGTGTGTGTGTATGTATGTATGTATGTATGTATGTATGTATGTATGTATGTATGTATGTATGTATGTATGTATGTATGTATGTATGTATAAATAAATAAATAAATAAATAAATAAATAAATAAATAAATAAATA
>JAHTLZ010000082.1:208895-225318 GCA_023846285.1 Phrynocephalus versicolor | reverse complement strand
TAAATAAATAAATAAATAAATAAATAAATAAATAAATAAATAAATAATCGTCCATTTAGGTTTCATCCCCGGGGGAGGATTTGAACCCACAACTCCTGAGTTTTATTCAGCCAGGCTAGAGTCCGGGAGGTTGAGGGGGGGGCAGTCTACTAGTTTCCCTCTGTCCTTCTCAGAAACTCAGCCTTGTTTCTACCTTCCAAGGAGAGCTAAACCTTCCTTGGACGGATGTCTTGTAGGTCACAGACTGTGATGGAAACGCAGGCAGGATAAACAGCTGGTGGAGTGTTATTCGAATTGCATGGAAAGAGAACCATTAAGGCATGGTGCTGCTGGGGGGGGGGTTCAGCTTCTTTATATTTTTCTCCCGGGGGGGGGGTTCTGGTGCATGGCAACCAGGTGTCCCACCCAGCCTCTTCCCCACCCCCACCCCACCTGACCCCCCACCCCCAAACTGGAGGGAAGGAATTCCCCTTTAGATCGCTGGAAAAGAACAATGGGGGCGATTTATAACAAAGCCGGATCCTCCCCCCCCCCGCCGCCAAGCTGGTGGCCGCCTCCGAGGTATGATGCAGCATTTTTGAGCTAAGAATAGCTTCCGGCGTGCACCACGACTCAGCACCTAAGAATAGCTGGTGCGGTGGCAGATTTCTGGAGAGCAGGGGGTGGGTGTGGGGGGAGGAAAAAGAGAGGGGAAGCTCCCCCTAAAAAAAAAAAAATTACCTGCCCCCACCTCAACCCACGATTGCTTCCTATCTCAGACTTTTTGCAAAAAGCAAAGACAGAAGCCGCCCTAGAAAATAATTTGAAATGTCCTTTTTAATTCAGCTGTCCTGAGCTGGGGAATTCTGGGGAGTGTCCCCCACCACCACCAAAAAAAGAGAACCTTTTCTAGGCTCTTTAATCCTGGCATTCCTTCATTGATCAGGAAACTCAGTGTGAGATATAAAGACTTACCCCGTTCTTTGCTTGTGTATCACGGAAAGAGAAGGTCATCTGGGTTGCTGGGTCAGATCCACCCAGCTGTTTTCACATGGAGTATGCCCTCCTTTATTTTGTAAAGCTCTCACCCTGAGTACACAGAAATCCCCCCTTCCCCTCCCCGTAACCATCCCAATTGGGCTTCTCTCCAATCACTGATTCTCTCTCTTATCTCCAATCACCCTTTTGCTCTTATCTCCAATCACTGGTTCACTTTTGATCTCCCATCACTGGTTCACACCTGTCTCCAGTCACTGGCTGATACTTTTTTCCCAGTCACTGGTTCGCTCTTATCTCCAATCACTCCTTCGCTCTTGTCTTCATTCGTTGGTTTATTCTTATCTTCAGTCACCATCTTCCTCTTGTTTCCAGTCGCTTCTGAGCTATATGGTGTCCTTATAACACCCCTGCAAGGCAGTTTGGGTCAAGAGAAAGAGAGAGAACTTGGCCCATAGTCATACTTGGTGAGCTAGTGGTCACACTAGCTGTGGCATTTGGATGTTGTAGTCCAAAGAGTCAAGAGTTCCTGGCTCGGTCAGTCTCATCCGCATTGGTGAAACTGCTGCGTTGTTCTCGCTCACCATTGTTAGGTGTGGCAAATCCCTGACTATCTCCCTGTGCGCAACATGACAGAGCCCGTGGTCACCCTGGAGGGACATTCCAAGCGCGTGGGGATCATCACCTGGCACCCCACGGCCCGCAACATCCTTCTCAGCGCAGGTAAGACCCTCAGCCCGAGATCGGTGGTCTGCCCCTTCAAGACCCTTGAAGGGTAGCCAGAATATCACACAAAAATAACGGGAAGCGGGCATCTGCGGAGCAGCTGATGCCCAAGGGTGTTCGTCCTCAACTTATGCTCTTATCTCCGATCCATGATCGGAGACGAGAAGGCATTTGATCACCTCGAGTGGAGACAATAAGATATTTCAAGGGATTCCCGGGGATGCCCTCTGGTCCTCTTTTCTCTCTCTTCCTTCAGGGTGCGACAACGTCATCATCCTCTGGAATGTGGGCACCGGCGAGGCCCTCCTTACCGTGGACGACCTTCACAACGACCTCATCTACAGCGTCTGCTGGAACCACAACGGCAGCCTGTTCGTCACCACGTGCAAGGACAAGCACCTCCGCATCATCGACCCTCGGCAGCACCTGGTGGTCGCAGTGAGTCACCACTATGCCCCTCCGAAAAAGCTCATCCCTATGCCATCCTCTCCTCTTCGTGACCCCTGGCGGGTTGCCTCATCTCAGTCGGAAGAGCTGAAAATGTTACGCTTTGGGGGACGACGGCTCCCAGCATCCACCCAGCTGGCCTGGACGCTCCAATCCCATGACTCCTCCAGGCATTACGATGGCTGGGAGGGTCTTGAGGCTGGCAGAGGGTTGATGAGAGTTGATTAAGTCTCTTCCCAAATGGAATATCCTCTTACAAGCCTAGAAGTGTTCTGCTTATATACCGCCCCATACCACTTTAAGTAGTCTCTGGGCGGTTTACAATTTTAATTACAGTGTGCAGGCTACACATTGCCCCCCCCAGCACAGTTTTACCTGCAGGACAGGAAGAACCCTTCCCTTTGGGATGACTACCATTTCCAAAATCCCCAGGTGGCGACGCCCCTGCTCTGCCTAACGGCTTCACATCCCCAAAGACTGTGATCCTATTTAGTGCATGCCATTTCCCCAGTCCGTCCTACTTTGTTCTCGCTGAGGAAGAACCCGCAACGGGTTTGTGTCCGAACCTAAACGAGTCTCCCGTTTCCCAGACTGGTCTTCCCACTCCTCCCCTTTAAACAGAGGGACTGTGTTGTATGTTCTAAGATGACTTGCTTTTCGATGAGGCCTTTTCCCTGTTCGGAAAGCATTCCGGAGCGGTCCCCTTGCAATGTAGCATACCCTTGGGTCCACCTTGGCCCTGCCCCCTCCCCCCCCGAGCTCAAGCCTTGGGCATCTGACCTGCACTAACCGTTGCCTTGTGGTGTCCTGTTGTTTCTGTGTTCCCTCCTAACTCTGCTAACCCGGGCCGCCAGGAGAAATTCAAGCCGCACGAGGGGTCCCGTCCCGTACGGGCCATCTTTATGGCCGACGGCAAGGTCTTCACCACGGGCTTTAGCAAGATGAGCGAGCGGCAGCTGGCCCTGTGGGAGCTGGTAGGGCCTTGGGGTGGGGTGGGGAGGAAAGCCATGGGGCATGGTTGTGTTTGCGTGCCTGTGCTTGGATCCACAGAAGGAAGGAAGTGTGTGGGGGGTGGGGTGGGGGAGGAGCAGAAGACCAAATTAGAACCCAGTACCCTGGCGCTTGTTTCTCCCAACAAGCATGAAAAAGGGACCAGCTAGAGTCCCCCCCCTTTTCTTTCCCTGTTTAGAAAACTTTATTGGTTGGTCGCCTGGAACCCATCTTAACTCGCCTGCAGCGACCAAGCCAGCAGATAACCAACTACTGCATTCTCTAGAAGCAAAACTGAGATCAAACGTTGGACATGTTTTTTATTCCCCTTCCCGTGGGTCTTTTTTGGGGGGGGGGGTCCAGTCTGGAGCTATCGGCCGCCTTTCCCCTCCCCAGTACTATTTTAGGGCTGAATGCTTACAATTCCCATCATTCCAGCCTCGAAAGATGGTTTAGATAGACCGATCCCATTCTCCAGGAAGCCATTGCTTGTATTTCCTTTTTCTGTCCTGGAAGTGTGGTGTCCCCAAGATTCTTCAACAGCCTCAGGGATGCCCAGAAAATAGTATCCCAACCTGATGAGGCGTTCTGTGCAATGAGAAAGCCTGCACGCTGTTCTCTTGGGGACGCATGCATGGAGAATGTGTTCTTGGGGGGGGGGCAAATGGGTTGTTCCCTCACTCAGGGCTGCCTCTCTGATTTACCACTTCGGATGTCTTCGAAGGAAGAGCAAATGAACTTTTCTCCGATTTTAAAAAAAAAGCCCTATATGGATTCATTGTTGGGATGCATACATTTTCCTTGCTTTTGCAGGTAAGGCGCAAAATTGATCGCCTGGGGTGAGTTAGAACTGGCTCCAGGGAATTAGTCAATAAAGTTTTCAAAACAGACACAGCTCCTTCCTTCCTTCCTTCTGTATTTCCCTCTTCCTTCCTTCCTTCCTTCCTTCCTTCCTTCCATTTCCTTCCTTCCTTCCTTCCTTCCTTCCTCTGGAGTCCCTTAACCCTTTCTTTCCCCTCTGCTGCCCCAGGAGAAATTTGCACCCCACGAAGGGATGAGGCCAATGCGTGCCATCTTCACCCACGATGGACTGATCTTCACCACCGGGTTCACGCGCATGAGCCAGCGCGAGCTGGGCCTCTGGGATCCGGTAGTTAGGTTGCATGGCTTGGCGTGTCCCTCCACCCTCCACCCCTCCCCCTGGGGAGCCACAGCATTCTTCGCAAAAACTGGGGGGGGCCCCCCCCCCCCCGCGGAAAGCAGAGAGGCGGAATAGCAGTCACACATGTAACACACTCAAATGCAATTGCTTCCCCCTATATTAGGAGAAATGTGGTAATGCCCTGCTATAGGGTGCTTTACGGTAAGCCATCGGGCTCTCCCTTTGCTCACTGGGAGATGCAGTTCTTCCAGAGAGCCAATCAGGTAGGAGGGGATTGGATCTGGAACTCCGTCACCCATCAGACATTGCAAGGACCCCAGTTTACCACATTGCATGTAATATAATGACAACAGCATCTGGTTCTCTCAGATCCAAGAGGGGGGTGTTGAAACTTTGCTTCCCATCATGCACTGCAGCATGTCCAGCTTACCACATTTCCCCTTAATAGAAGGACAACTGAATTTGAATCATCCACCCCCTTCCAAGAGTGCTGGGTCCCCTGAGTCATGGTGTGGTGTGGATTTGCAGTGATGTGTGTGTGTGTGTGTGGTGGGGTGGGGTGGGGTATGTGTCTCTGTGTGTATTTGGGAAGGGATGGCAATGCATGCTGGGAGTGCGGTGGTCCAGAGGATGTGAAGAACAGAGGTTTCATATTCTGAAACAGCTGGCAGGAGATATGTTTCCCCAGAGCGGGGAGCTGCAGGGTCAGCTGTACATATGGAGGATTTCCTGGCACTCTGCACATGCTGCTGATTTGGAGACAAGCATGAGCAGCTGCCATACACCCAGCCAAGCTGCCGGGTCCCCCTATGTTCCTTTTTATTTGGTCCTTTTTAAATGGCCAGTAAGAGAGATTTTCAGTCCACTGCTGCGTAGGGCGGTCATATTTCACAAAGCTCCACCTGCCGTCCCCCTAACGCAGTATTGTCTAGCAAAATGCATTGGAGTACATTGAACCGCCTCAAAGTGCCTTGAAGCGCATTGTGTAGCTCTTTCTAGAACAGTCACCGGGGGAAGCTACAGACCTGCCATTAAGAGCCAGCATATTCCAGTGCCCGAAATAATACAATACATACACTGAGTTTCACATGCCTCCTCTGGGACAGGTAAGTGGATGTATACACACAGCATGGCACCCCACTGCCCCGGGGCGAGGTGTGTGCGTGTCTGCTGTTGCCCAGGCCCGTCCCGCTGCCGCTGTCCTGAAATCCTTCCTTCCCGGTCTGTCGTGCAGAAGAACTTCGAGGAGCCGATAGCCCTTCAGGAGATGGACACCAGCAACGGAGTCCTCCTCCCTTTCTACGACCCCGATTCCAGCATCGTCTACCTGTGCGGAAAGGTAAAAGCCAGGGCGGAAAAGGGACGAGAGAGATGACGCATGACAGCAGGGTGGTGGTGGTGGTGGTTGTTTTTGACCGGGGAGAGGTCTGTGTTCGAATCTGGTGCCTTCTACCCTCCACACACCCACGCACCCTCTCTTTCCGCGCAGGGAGACAGCAGCATCCGGTACTTTGAGATCACGGACGAGGCCCCGTATGTCCATTACCTGAACACCTTCAGCAGCAAAGAACCCCAGCGTGGGATGGGTTTCATGCCTAAGAGAGGGCTGGACGTCAGCAAGTGCGAGATCGCCAGGTCAGGCACAACAACCCCCCCCGGCTCCGAGTTCGAATCGCGGGATTGCTGGTGGGAGACATCCGAATGAATTTCGACTACCCCAAATGTCCCCCCGAGGATTTGGGACTTCAGGCATTGGTCCAGCCGAGGGGTCAAGGGAGTTTGTAAGAAGGAACTAAGGAGGATAAGATTGTGGTTCAACCCCCGGCACGGAGGAGGGAGGTATCGGTGGGAGCATTGCCGAAAACCAAAGGGCGCGGCGGCAACTGTCACCTTCCTGTAACTGGCCTCCTTTTCTGCGATCCAACCCCAACAGGTTTTATAAGCTGCACGAACGGAAATGCGAGCCCATCGTCATGACCGTTCCACGAAAGGTGGGTTGTTGAAGAAAGAATTTTTTAAAAAAGATGTTAATGTCTCTTGTGCGTTGTTCAACTTCCCTCCATTGCAGTCTGCGCTCTCCTGTAGGCCGTTCTCGCTGTTCCTGTTTTTTAAAAATCTATTTTTAAAAGCCCCTTCCAATGGCTTCCCGTTTTTCTTTCTACGATTCTCTTTGTAAGAACAGAAATCGTTGGGCTCTCAGGGGCTAATTGTTACGGCTAACAGATTGATCCTTGATCCCGATTGTGTGCCACTCCGGTCACTTGTCACGTGACCAAGACTCTAAAGGGAGGACCATCAATTAGTAGCAATTAGCTGCTGAAAGCGATGTCTTTTCCCTGCATAACTACATTTCCCATCACTCCCAGATAGCATGGCAGGCGACTGGCAAAAGAAGGCCGCAATTATTATGAAGAGTGGCAGCTGTTAAATCCCAGAATCCACCCCCAATGGGCCCCCAAAGGACACTCATTCCCATCCTCAAAAACTTTTTGCAATCTCTCCTGCTAACAGAGCTGGAAAAAATGACGCAGCGAATTTCAGGACAAACACAGTCAGCTCAGGACGAACACAGTCAACAAGTCCTTCCTTGTTGGTCCATGGAAGCCTGAGTTGATCTCTTCTCTTTTCCTTTTTTTCCCCCGGCCTTGGCAGTCTGACCTTTTCCAGGACGACTTGTATCCCGATACACCAGGCCCCGAGCCGGCCCTAGAAGCGGATGAGTGGTTGTCGGGAAAGGATGCCGAGCCCATTTTAATTTCCCTCCGGGACGGCTACGTTCCCCACAAAAACCGGGAGCTGAAGGTCACCAAGAAGAACATCCTTGACAGCAGGCCCCCGATCGGGCCACGGCGGAGCCAGTCCACGTGCGAGTCTAACTTTTCGGTAAGTTTGGGCCCACCTGTCCAATCTAGGGCGTGAGAAATTCCATTGGGCGTGTCTGCGGAACGACAGCGTTCACGGACAGCCTTCTTCGAGGTTTGCTTTCTTACGCAGCCCTCCCCCAATGCAGTGCTTTTGAGTTGCACTACCACTCCCATCCTCCTGCCCCCTAATAAGTATGGAAGTTATAGTGCAGCACACCGGGAGGGCAGCACACCTGGTAAGAGAAGGCGACTGGGTATGGAGGATTGGAAAGTGTAAGTGTCCTTCATTCTCATTCTCGAGAACAAGAAACACACGGCCAAAAAAAATCATTATAGACAATTCCTCATTAGAAAGGGAATTTTCCTAACTGTGGAAGAACATCTGAATGCACAGTAAGAGGTCTTTTCACCTCACATAATATTTCGGTGCTTGCAAATGGCACCCCAAGACATTTTGGACCACAACTCCCACAGTCCTTGGTCTCTTTCTTACCCCACTTTTTTTAACCTTTTCAGCATTCTATGCTCGAGGAACTCCTGTCAGAAATCAAGGCCCTGCGACAAACCGTCCAAGCTCACGAGAAGCGCATCTCTGATTTGGAAGACAAACTCAGCCAGTTTACAAACGGGACACATTGATTCCCCCCCCTGTTCCCCGCAGCATCTGGGACTGAGCTTCTCCTCCTAGGGATACCCGGATTTCTCCTTCTCCGGGCTTATTTGGTTTTATTGGAATCCCTCTATACCCTGCCCTCCCAGGAGCCCTACCGCTTCCCCTCCTGGGTCTCCGGGTGGACATTTGCAAGAACTAAGACTCAAATATCTCTCTGCCTGTTCGACCGCTTCCCCTTCTCCGCTGTGTCCCCAGAACCTGAAGACAGGATGCTGCGGGGGGTGTTTGTGTGTGTGTGTGAGAGAGAGAGGCCTTCCTTTGAGCCCTGGAGAGGAAAGGGGTGCTGTGCTCCAACCACTAGGGAAGACAGCCCACTCACTCCCATGCCGGCCGGCCTCCTACTTCATTCTCCCCACCTTCCCAAGAAATGCAGTCACATTGAAATTCACCCCACATTTCGGGCTGAGGTTTGGGGGGGGTGCAGTGAAGGAGGTTTTTTTGGGGGGGGTCTTGGGGGGATTATCTGGCATTCCAGACCGACCTGGTTAGAAATGGCGAGGTGGTTGGAAGGCAGACGGGCAGCTTTGGGGAGGTGTTCGTGGCAGGGATACTACAAATCCCATTATCCCTGCCGCCGCCAAGGATGGCCATTTCCAATCTCCGGGTGGGGGGCGGCGGCGGTGGGAGGAGCCGGGGCCCTGCGGGCAGGGGAGACACCACGATCCAGCCTCCGGGCTGGAAATGGACAAGGTTAGGATGATGGGGGTGGCCCTCCGTGACTTCATCCAGACAGATCAAACCCCCCCACCCCGTCCCCAAGCTTGCAGTGGGCCAGAGGACGCTCCACGCAAGGGCGGCACCCCGAGAAGGAGGGGGGGTGATGTTGCGCTATTGCTGATTAAAACATACGTGCATTAAAGAAAACAAAAGAGAACTTAAGGCAAAGGTGTGTGAAGATTCTCCTTGTCTCGTCCGGTGCCACCAGCAAGCAGAAAGAAAACTCTGAAATTGGGGAAGATTTTTTTTTTTTGGGGGGGCAGCATTTCTCTGTGCTAGGGAGGAAAACAAACCAGAAGTCAGCGACGAGAGACTTTTCACACACAGAGACAAAGGACACCACCAGAAGCAGGCAAGCGTCATGAGGTTTTCATTGGTGTCTCTGTGCAGGTAAAACACACCTGAGCCTGGCGGTTGTGCCCCCCCCACTTTCCTCCCCCCACCCATGCGAGTTCGTTGTGGAAGAAAACAAAATCAAAAACCTCGCCCGCCCGCCCACCTGTGTCTGTTTTGCTCCAGGCCTGCCCCCCCCACCAGCACCTCCCCATCCTGCCCCCAAAAGACAATCCCGTGAGGTTAGGACAGTTGGAGAAGGGCTTGCAGCTCACCCTTCACCCCCATGGCATCCTGGGAGTTGTAGTCTTGGGGGAGGGGGTCCCGAGGAGGATTGAAAACCACCCTCCAGGATTCAGAGCGCCTCCCCCCCAGTGGTGGGGGGTGTAAAAAGGACCAGCCCCGAAAACGGATCCCATTTGAGAGCCACCTAACTGCCATAACGGTGCAGTGTGGACTGGCTTTCTCGTGGGAACTGAGAAGACAGGATAAAAGGGGGGGGCTGGCTATGTGTGTGTGTGTGGGGGGGTTATTTTTGGACACAAGGAAGGTGTGTGTGTGGAGGTTAGCACCATTGAACGAGGGAGGGGGTGTTGTGATTTTCAGACGGCCCGAGAAAGAGTGGGGGGGGGCACAGAGCCGGTTAGACCCTAATTTTCCACTTCTGTTCCCCCTTAAACCAGTCGGGAGGCATCCAAGGCAGGCTGGACGGAGGAGAGAACGCCCCCTAAGTGGGATAAAAGGTCAGTGGACAGTGGGGGGGCACCTTTCAGAGAGGGGTGTCCCTTCTGCTCCCCGAGACCAAGGCAACCTGGATCCACCTGCGTCCAGTGGGCCAAAGCCCCCCCTCTGCCTTCAGGATGGTGGACACCACATGCCAGTTTTTTTTTGGGGGGGTGAGGAACCGGCATCCAGGAAAGGGGTGACCTAGGCTTCCCTTGGGGGCCTGCACACTCCCCGAATTCGGGCGGGTGGGCGTCCGGGAGGGGGTAAGTGCACTTGGTGGGGGAGAGATTGTGCCAAGGGGCTAAGGGGGTGGATGGGTTAAAAGCCATGGTCGGGCAGGTGGGTGGGTGGGGGGATCTAGGCTGTCCCTCTACCCCCCCCCGACTCCCCCTCCCTCCAAAATGGGGTGGGCGGTGAGAGGAGTGGAAGATCACAGGTGGCTGCACACCCCAGGTTCATGAAGACTTACCTGCCTCCCCAGAGAGCGGATCGGTGGGGAGCGTTTTCATGGCTCAGTGTCAGGAAGCAGGGATGAGTTTGGGGGACCGCTGCCAGCACCCCCCCTCCCCAGCTTCCCCTATTGTATCACGGCCTCCCCTTGTCACCCATCAGTCCTGGTCCCTTCCTTCCTCTGTGGGACATTGGAGGGGGGGAGACCCAGTCCATTCGCGTTGTGCCCCCCCCCCCTTCCTCCAGAGGCTGGCCGGGGAAGCCTTGTGCAGGGGTGTCTTTATTGTTCGGTGAGCGAGAGGCGCAGGATTCGCTCAAACTCTTCCTCCTCTTGGCGCGAACGCCGCTCCGCCTCCTCCTGCTCCTGCGCCGACAGCTCCATGGCCAGGCGGAGTTGTTCGGCATAGCTGGGCAGGGGGCGGCCGGGCCCCTTGCTCGGGGCCGGCGATGCTCGCTGGGGGGTGGCGGGCTGGGGCGGTGGCGTGTGCTGGGGGGTCCTGGGGGAAAGGCAAAACAAAGGAGTGTACAGTGTGTGAGCAATTTGGGCAGATGACGCTTTTCCCACCAAGTTCGGATGAAAACCCGGAGAGGATACCCTGAAAAGAGGAGAAAAATTCTAACCGGATGCACATCTAGAGGACAGTGAGAAATTTAAAGGGATTTAAGTGTTGAGATGGTTACGCCTCTTGTAAGGAGAAAGTGCCAGCAGGGTATTTAGACAGCAAAAATGACTAATACCATTTCAGATTTAGTTCTCAACTCCCCAAGATGCTTTAATACACGGTAACTGGTCCTCTTTTGGTACCCTCAGCTGGGGACGTACAACTTCCATCATCCTCAGATGTGTCTCTGGGTAGAATTTTAGCCAGGTGGATTATTGCATTCAAACACACCCGGGGTTGGGAAGAAACATCTCTTCCCAAGGCCTGCTTTCAGAAGTCCCTGCTCCTCCCCCCCCCCACAAGGTGTTCGGCTCACCTGTTGACGCGACGCCCCTCCTGGGAGACAGGGAGGGTGCCCGGCTTGCTATTGGTCAGTGCTTCCCAAATGGTCACCTGGATGGAGAGAAGAGAGGCAGGTCTGGGACAAAGGAGACACCCGTGTTGCTTACCCTGCACATCTGGATGCCGAAATGACATAGCTATGGGGTGGGAGCCTGAATTTATTTTCTCAAGGCCCCCATAATTTTGTGAACGATCTCTTACCTAAGCTTTCCATCGTAAGCCAAGCCCCCTGCCTCACTTACGCGTATCCGAGCATAGAAAATGCAGCAAATGGTTTTTAAAAGACACAAACACCCAATCCGGTGCTTTAAAGGACACAAACACCCAATCCGATGCTTCTGATTTTAAGAAGGCTGCGATTTGAAAATTTTTGAGCCAGCTTACAGAGAGACGTCATGGGATTCCAGGGAGAATTTACATCCCTCAAGACAGATGGGGGGAAATGACAGAGATTACACCCCAAGGGCTGCCTTCCACCCCACCTGGTCGTACTCGCTCCCGGCCTCCAGCAAGCTCTGCTCAATGGCAAACTGCAGGAGATCGTCATCATCTTCTCGCAGGGGTTCTGGGTGGCTCCCGATGACGCTGTAACCCCGAGGGGCCTCGAAGAGAGACGGATCCATCTCAAAGCACCGGCACGAGCCTCGAAGGAGAAGAAGAGGGGGCAGTGAGGACCCATCGTCCACAGCAAGGGGGAGGACAACTGCAGACAGGGTGAAACGGGCCAGAACCCTATCTATGGTTGTGCGGGAACCCCCCCCCAAAAAAAAAATATCCTGGCCTGCGAGTCCCATCAGCCCCGGCCAACACAGCCCAGGGGGCGAGATGATGGGAGTTGTAGTCCCAAGCCCCCGGAGGTGCCTGTGGCTTGAGCACAAGACGGCTTCCAACGCTGAAGCAATTTTTACTACAGCCATGGTGCCCCCACAAAACCTGATTCTTCAGTAGCCACCTGACACACTTTGGTTGCCACAAGGAACACGGGGCAGAGCTTTTACATGGGATAATATGATGGAGGGGAGATACAGAGGAGTGGAAAATCTGGATTTTTAATAGAGAGAGATTCCTAGGAAGAGAGGGCCATTTCGGGGTAGGTCTCTTTCCCCTTCTGTATCTCAATTTTATTTTAGTTATGTTTTTCAGCCCAAACACCCTGCCCTCCTTTTGTCCTTTTTTTAAATTTTTGCTCCTCCCCCAAATGCCCCCCTCCCCAACCTACCAAGAGAACTGGAGCTGCTGATACTCGAGCGGTCGCTGCCGGGCGAGGGGGCATCGCTGCCGGGACTGCCTGTGCCACGGAGGGCGACCACTGCTTCGTCGCAGCCATTCAGGTTCCCGAAGGTGATGCGGGCGTTGAGGATGTGGAAAATAGGGATTTCTGCCAAGCGGGAAGAGAGAGAGAGAGAGAGACGAGAGAAACCTTAGAGCTCCCCTCCTGAATGGAAATGATGTTGCCAACGGTGAGCGTATCAACTATCTCTCTTCCTGAACTCCCTCGCAGGGACGTCATAAAGAATGTGTGCCAGTAGGAGGGGGGGGTTGTCACCAGCCTCCTGAATCCACACCGCGTTTTAGTCCGATCCTTACAGAAGCTGCGCAAGGTGAGGAACTGTGCTCTCACCCTCCGGAACAAACTCCATCTGAGTATTGACTAAAACTCAGGCAGGTCTCGCCCGTAACATCAGGAGACACTCCCCTCCCACTCTCCACGGCCACAAATCTCGCCCCGAACAAGAAAAAGAGTCTTGCGCCAGTCGGTGACTGTTTTTCTGACCCGGTCTACCTACAAAGGCTGTTGTGAGAAGCAAAGCGAGGGAGGGGAAGAGGCTGATCCATCGCCTTCCCAAGCGAAGACGGACCGTCGGCGAAATCAAAGAAAAGACCCGCAAGCAGCCGGGCCGTGCTGCCAGCAGAGGCTGGGCCGCTAGCTCCTCACCAATTTTCACGGGGAAGCCGGGGGGCAGGCGGAGCGTGATGAAGTCCCTCAGCTTGGCGAAGAGAGCGTTGCTGACAGCCATCAGGTCGATGATCGGCCCCACCTGCTCGGAGAGGGACAGCGGGTGGTCTTCGCACAGCCACAGCTTGGCTTTGAACCTGGAAGCAAGCGGGCAGCGGAGGGGGAGCTGAGCGCCATCAAGCACCTCTGACCTGTAATCCCCCCCCCACATGGCACAAAAACGGCCCACCGGGCTGCTGCCACTGCCCCCCCCCAGTCCCCCGTCCCTCTCCGGCCTCACTTCTGGGTCTTGGTGGTCAGCTCGATCGGCCGCCCCATGTCCCGGCTTCCCAGTTCAAAGTTGGGGTTGAAATACTCCTCCGGAGTGATGGCGGTGGGGTTGGCGTGGCTGAGCGTCTGCGTGATCAGAGCCTGCGGGAGGAGAATACAAGAGATCCTTAGCGTGGACGGCAGGAACGTTTCCCGACCCCGGGAGGGCAATGAATTGGAGAAAGGGGACCCACCCAGAAAGCGTGTCCCACAATCTCCGGATGGCTTTCTATTTTAATCCCTGAAGTGTCCAAAGGGACGGCCACCTTTAATAGTAAAATAACTATTGAAGGAGCGTGGTATTTGCAAGGGATTCGTGGCAAGCTTTCCCGCGGATGCGGAAAACCGTGGATATAGAAAACTCACTCTAACTAGCACAACCTCTGGTTCCCCCTAGTGGCCAGTTCTAGTCAAGCACCATGGAAACATGTACTGTATATCCAGTTTCCTTTAATATTTTCAGCCACCAGAGAGCTGAAACAGCGGATACTGATTCCGTGAATACGGCGGTTTTTTGCAGTAAAATAATCCTACAGGAAGGAGACACAACCACCCACCCTCAAGTCCACAGCGGGTGTGTCATGCATGCTCTTGCCTCTTACTTACCCCATTATTCGGGCCCACGTGTTGTTCGGCAATGCCCAAAAATGACTGGAGCGGAGTTTTCCCACCTGCAAGAGACAAGGGGTGTGTGTGTGTTTGTGTGTGTGTGTGTGTGAGAGAGAGAGAGACGGTGTGCATGAGGAGCCCTGCAGAGATGCACAAGGGAAGGGATCTGTCCACTGCTGACACCCGGGCCATGATAAGCCAGCTGGTTTTCAAATACCCCAAGACATTATTACTGAGAAGAGGTTGATACATTCAGCAGAGATGCAAAACCAAGATTTTTCCTGGCCTTCAAAACAGGACAGAGAGAGGGGGGGGGGACTGTGTGTGTGTGTTTTGCACATTTTTTTAAATCTCTGCCAGTAGAAATGTAACACCTCTAGGAAATGCAGACAGGCTAACTGTCTAACTGCGGGGAAGGGCACCTATTTAATGTGCCGCGGAGCACCGAAAAACACAAGTAACCTGAAACGGTCCCACACGGTGGGGGGTGGGGGAAGGGGTTGCCTTCTGTTGAATCCACATGCAGAGACCCAGCCATTTTGACAGGCGGCAAACACAGCGAGGAGGGGGAGAAAGGATGTTTACCTTTGGTCCTGCCCTTGTGCTGCTCTGAAAGGTGTTCAGTTCGTGTCCGCGTGATGAGCTCCACATTAGATGCGCCGTAAACCTACGGATGGAAGAGAAATGTCTACCCCCTTGTCTTCCCAAGGCTCCTACTGATCAGGGCTCCTCCTAAGTCCTCCACATCAGTGTCAAGTTTCTAGTCCTCAGCAGAAAAGCCCTCCTCTTCCAACCCCCCCGGGGGGGCTGCCCTCTGTACCTTCCACGGGGGGTGGGGGTGGGGGGCTCACCTTGGCTTCATACCCGTTCACCACCTCGGTCTTCTCGCTCTTCCATCCCAAAATACCCGTCTTGTTCCTGGTTGCGAGAGGGGGGGGGGAAACAGATATGTGTGTGGGGGGGGAGGAACATGAAAGCTTTGAGGACAGCCCAGCCGCGGATCCATCCCTGCTCTCTACGCCGTGGGTCTGCTCGCAGGAAGGCGGCAGTTAATTTAGAAAAGTTCCTCTCTGATTTGTTTTGGTTTTGCAAAATTAAATCCTCTGCTGTCCCCCCAGTAAAAAAACAACAACGTGACTCTTGGTCTAGGGAGTACGGAGAATCCCCATCTTTCTCACTTCAGGGCCCCACCCCCTTGGGGTAAATCCACAGGTTTAAAGCTAAGGGATAATGGAATTCGTAGTCTGATAACATGTGATGGGAGCCCGTTCTCCCAGCTCTTGAATCAGGGGGTTCAACTGAAAGTCGGGAGGCAACCCTCACCCATAACTCAGCCGTGGCTTTCAGTGGGTGACCTTGGGGCTCTCTATCCTCTTTTTCTCTCTCAGCCTGGCCTACCTTGCAGGGTTCCTATGAGGACGGGGAGGGGGAATCCACCCAAACCAAGTTGAACTCAGTGGAAGGAAGCTGGCTGAGAAAGCTGACTAAGAAATAAGACAATACTAGCAGGACACCTTGAAGCAGTTGCCCGAGTATTAGAGGATGGCTCGCTAGCGTAATCTCATCCGTGGCCTGATGGTAACCCCCTCCCCCTGGGGCTTTCTCCGTGGACCCCCCTCAGCACCCACAGATATGATCCGATGTTGTCCCCCCCCCCTCGGCCCGATCCACTCACCTTTCGAAGGCAATGTTTCGTGTATCCAGCTGCGTGGTGACCACGGGAGCCATGAGCCGGCCCATCACTTGCTCTTCCGTGGGGTGCACCGCGGCAAGAATCCCCTCTCGGTCATGGGCGGCCAGGGCCAGCGTCTCGGAGTACACCACCCGGCGGTCGTGGTCAATCTCCATCACCACGGCACTGGTATCTGTGGATCGAGGGCTGGTTGTGGCAGGATGGAGGAAGGCACCCACTTCCAGTTTCCTCCAGTTCACCAAGGGGCAAAGCTAATTCTCTAGTCCTCAGTGACTCCTGGAAGCCCCATCTCCAACCTCTTTCTTTCTATCTGGGGAACCTGGCCACCAAAAGTGGCTTCTTAAGCCTCCGCCCATTCCCACCCTTTCCTAGGTTCAAGGGCATGAAAGGTCCCCCACTGTGCTGGCACCAGGAGGGTATGGGGGACCCACCTACCTACCTTGACCCCGGAAGATGAAACTGCGGTTCCCACGCTGCCACGTCATGTGGTCGAAACCCAGCAATGTAGTGTCCACCCGGAGGTTCTGCCCGCATTTCCACACTTTGTACGTGTCACTGGGGCAGATTTTGGAAACCAAGGGGACTGTCAGAAGACCAGGAAAGCAGCAGTGTTATGGGTGGGAACCCAAGGGAATGATGCCACCTACCTCCAGTCTGGTTCAGGAAAGGGTGCAATCCTGTTCAGGAGAGGTTGTGGTCCTATTCAGGAGAGGCTGTCTTCCTGTTCAGGAGAGGCTGCCGTCCTACTCAGGACAGGTTGTCCTCCTGTTCAGGAGAGGATGCCATCC
>JAHTLZ010000082.1:196978-208885 GCA_023846285.1 Phrynocephalus versicolor | reverse complement strand
TCCTACTCAGGACAGGTTGTCCTCCTGTTCAGGAGAGGATGCCATCCTACTCAGGACAGGTTGTCCTCCTGTTCAGGAGAGGTTGCCATCCTACTCAGGACAGGTTGTCCTCCTGCTCAGGAGAGGTTGCCATCCTATTCAGGAGGGGATGTTGTCCTATTCAGGAGAGGTTGCTATCCTGTCCAGGTGATGTGGGCTTATCCTGCTTAGATTATTTACTTTGCCAAGCAAGGAGGAGAAAATGTTTAACAGGCCACGGAGCAGGGGGTTATTTCCCTACCCGTGGCCCCCCCAGCTGTCCAAGGCATTGAGCCACTCCCGAAACAGGACCCTGATTTCTCAAAATCACGAGCCAGCATTCCCCAGATAACAACGCCCGGCTTTCAAAGCGCCAACTAAAAGGCATCCCGGCACCACTTCTGTGCGGGAAACGAACTCAGGAATCCAAACAGAGGAATCTGAACTCTGCATGTGCTCAGAGGGAGCCTCGAAGGGTGGAACGTGAGGGACGGAACCGAAGGGGGGCGGCTGATTTGAGAGTTCGCTTCCTATCCGGGAAAAAGGGTAGGGGGGTGGTCTCAGGTGGATTTCACAAAACCAGAAGGAGCTCAAGGGCTGAGTAACAACATACCCCAACTTGTGAATTCCCATTTCATCTCAACATAGAAATCCTGAGCCTGAAGAGAGAAAGAAAACGGGGATTTAAAAATTTCAAGAAATACAGAAGCCAGGGAAAGCCCCGGGGTTTTAAATAGGTTTTGATGTCGATCTGCGTTACAGCATCAATGCAACATGTGTGCTTCATCCTTGTTAAACGCTTTGCACCTTTACTCTTTGCAACTTTTAAAACCTGTCCTGAAGTCATGTCAACTGCCTTTGGGTCCTTTTTAGGGATGGAGGTGGAACATAAATAAATAAATAAATAAATAAATAAATAAATAAATAAATAAATAAATAAATGACTCCGACTCCCATGCAGGGATGGAGGATTCTGGAAGCCATAGTCTGGAAAAGCTTATCCGAGGTGCTTCAGACAGAATGAGTGGCCATCTTTTTTTTTTCTTCCTTGAAAGGCGCCCCGAGAGGTGGTTTCGAACCCGTTACCTTGCGCAGCTTCTCCAGTAGGATGGGAATGCCCGCCAGGCGCTTGACCGTCCGCTGGTAGTCGCGGTAACGCAGCACCAGCTGGACCAGCTCCAAGTCGCGGGTGCTGACGGCCTCCTGCAAGACTGGGGGGAAAATGAAGAGAGACCGTAAGTGCCAGGAGAGCAACTGAGATCTGGTAGGGTTGGGATCAGGGCGGATCTCCCTTCTTCAAGGAAGCCGTTGGAATCATCCATAAACGGTGCTGGCCTTTGCCCAAAGGGTCTGAAAAGATTCAGAAATTCAATTATGAACATCTTAATTAAACAAATTTATTTTATATTATTAAATAGTCGCTAAGAATTATTCCTAGCCCTGCAATGGTTTGCACCACACTTGGAAAAGTTATTTCGGAGGGGTTACAAAACTGTGACACACTATTTGCATTCGTAACTTCTGCATATTTCAACTGGCAGAAGCCCTGGGTATCTAGTATTGTCATTTTTTTTTTTTGCAGAAAGAAAAATCCAACTGGTTTATTCGTTCACTGATGGACTTATTTTGAAGGACAGATCTCTTGCCTTCCTCTTCCGAGGCAGCGCCGGGGCAGATCCAAACCACGAGGAACAGATTGCAAAAAAGATTGGACGCCTTGTTAAAAAATAGACCCTAAACGCTGATTAAAAGAGAACTTTCTTTGGGTCTGCTTTTAAATATATATTCCTTCCTCCCGCCCTGGGTTTGCTAGGCCAGAAAGGGGACAAAAAAAAAACTCTTAATATCCCCACCTTAAAAGCATGGGCTGCTCTGAGTGTTTCCATTGAGGCCAACTCCGTGGGGTTTTTTTTTATGATGGATATAATGTCCTAAATCTTTTCTGAGGCAGTCCTTTAAAAACCGCCAGCAGATTCAACACACACATACCCCCCAAAAACCTACAAGGATGATGCTGAAGATGCTCAGAAAAGCCATGAATCAAATATTTATCGCAGGCCCAGCAGTGACCGGATCGAGTCGCTTGTCAGGCCGAGACATTGAAATTCAACCAACAGCGCTCAATATTTTAATTCAGATGCCACAGATGAAAGATGAACCGAGGAGTCAGCCTCAGCGATGCATATTTAACTGCCAAATCCCCCTGGGCGCAATGGGCTTTACACAGGAGGTAGCTTTGCACAAGGTTATAATCCATTCCTACAAATTTAAGTACAGCCGCTTAGGCGTTTCCTCCACGGCCTGGACTGACGCCTGAGTAGGCATCACAGGAGGTGATGTGAAAGACACGATTCATTTGAGGCCGGTTATTTCTAAATCTTATTGATACCAGTGGGGGAGATTTTAGTGAGTGTACAATTTCCAGTTACTTCCCAAGTAACTTGTTACTTTCAGGGAAGATAATTTCAGTTACTTTTAATGGAAGTAACTTTAGTTACTCCCAAAGTAATGAGCGGCATTGTCACATTTTTGGGTTAGTTCAGGAGCTCAGGATTTTTTTTGGGGGGGGGGTTGTTGATATTTGTCAAAAGGGCCCTCCCTGCTCCAGACTTTGGGAGGACGGCAGCTCCATCAGCCCCAGCCGGCACCGTTGCCAACAGGAGACGATGGAAGATGTAGTCCACTGGCACTGTGATGATACCCAGGCAACTAACTACGCTCTCCATGGTCCTGACCCTCCAGTCGCAGGGCTACGTACGCACCCGTCCAGCCGCTCCGGTTTTCTTTCGCTACGTCCGCTCCATGCCTCAGCAGGATTCGGGCGCATTCGAGGTGGCCCAGCGTGGTCGCCAGGTGCAAAGGGGTGCGTCCTCTCGGATCGAGCTGCTCAATGTCCACCTGGCGGGAGCGAGGGAGAGGAGGGTGAGTCCCTCTTGGCAGACGCAGGCGGACGAGCCTGGGAAAGCCGCATTCCGGAACTACGAGGCCTACCATCCCCTACTCCATCGCTGGGGGCTTTTCAGAGGTGGCCGCCATGACCAGCGATGGTCATGGCAAAAATGAAGCCTATTGATCGTTGTGGGGTTTGAAATGTCCACCCCAGCTAGAACTGGTTGATTGCGGCAAGGGCTTATTTGGGGTGTCTTCCTTGAGGCAGATTTATGGGGGTCCCTCATCGGAATGCATCCACTCCTCTTTTTTATTTTCTTTGCAATGTATTACGATGCTATGACACTGGCACCAGCTTGGATGGGCACAAAGGACATGTTATAGTCCCCTGCCGTTCCTTGATATTTCTCAGAGAGATGCCACCTGAGCCCCCCCGCCGCCCCCATCTTTTAACTGCAGATGACAGAAGCTACCTCGACCTCTCAAAGCTCAGTTCAGGCACTGTAACGTTTCTCCCAGTTTAGTTGCATAAACAAAACATTGCGTTTTCCCAAACCAGCAAAAAACGTTCCCTTCTCCTCTTCCAGGCCAGGCGGGTCTTTTTGGCCATCAACGCCTGCCAATGTTAGGCTTGTGAGAATGGCTGAAGTCCAGGCAAACGGATGCCATGGGAGACCCACTAACACAAGGCTCGCACTTCTGAAGCCGTTCCGAACATAGCGATTGACCCCGAAAAGTGGGGGAAACATTTTATGAACTGAGTCCAAACAAACACATACTTCTTTACTGAATAAAACTTGTTTTCTTCCCATCTGTTGAGGGGAGGGAGTGTTCGTTGCTATTTTAAAATAATCTGGTATCATAATAATTCATGAAGGAGTATCATCAGCCTGTTAGCTGTGGAACCAAATAAAGCCTCCATATGCAAAGGGCATCTATCTTAGGATGGGAAAACAAAGATTGAGGATTTTCTCCTCCTTTCTAGGACCGAGCTCTGGACATCAGGAAGCAGTAACGTCCCACACATAGAGCTCCTGAGCATGCATTGAGTGTAATTCCCTAGCAAACCATCAGCCCTAGTATAACTTCCTTTTACCGGGACAAATCCATCTGGCACACAATTACATTTCACCTTGAGAACTGGGAATGTTAATTTTAAAAAAACCAGAAGAGAGATCTACGGCCCTCCATCTCAAGCTTTCTTTAATGTTTTAATTAAAAGGGATGTAATTAAAAAAAAACATAATAATAATAATAATAATAATAATAATAATAATAATAAAGAAAATTAAACCTATATCAGCCATTGAGACGTAAAGGAGGAGACAAATGGAAAGAACTCTGAATCCAATGTCAGACACCTAGAAGACAGAGTTTTGATGGACTACAATGCCCATCTGCCTGGGGGATCCTGGAAAGTATAGTCCACAAAGGGAATTTCTCCAAGCTCTTGCACCATGTAAGATTTTTATTTAATTTTTCATTTTTGTTAAGGAGATTTTGGGTGGCAAGCCAAGGCCTCCCAGTCCTCCAGCGACTGGATCCGTTGCCTAATTCCAAACCCAGGATGATGGGTTTGCGTGCATCTCTCATCTTTGGTGAGTGCAAAATGGCAAATCGGCCTAAGGAATAAACAAAAGAACAGCCATTCTGGAAAACCGTTCCAAGGAGGGTGCCAGCTGGCCGGCCGTGGGGAACAAATCTTGGCACGGTGCCTCCCCCCGCACTTTTGGGCACACCAGGGAAAATTTCAGGAAAACGGCAGGCCCTAACGGGAGGCCAAGCGAGGTAAAAAGAGATCCGAGGGAGGAGGAGGAGGAGGAGGAAGAGGAGGAGGGGATGCCACCACTAGGCCACGGAGCCTCACTTATAATACTGGCTCCGAGCCCTGCCTTTTCATTTCCAAGGATTCGGAGAGATTATTCCAGCCTTGTGTGCCAAAAAATAACCTGGCACTCCCTACCGCGCATTGCGAACGTGGAGGTGGGAAACACCCCCGACCCCCACCACCCCGCAGGCTCAGGCAGCAGAATGTCTCGGGTCGGCCACGATCCACTTAAATTCGGGAAAATGTTATTATGGAATCTTTTTTATTGGCAGCATTTATCGGTTAGGGTGGGTGCATTTGCTTTGTTTTTAGAGCAGCCAGGAAGCCGTGCGCTCGGGTGGTTCTCTTTAGGAGGAACAACAACAACAACAACAACAACAACAACAACAACAACAACAACAACAACAACAACAACAACAACAACAACATTGATTTTTAGAGGGCAGGAGCTTGTGTGCATATATTCCTTTTCCCCCAAAATGCCACCTCCATCACTGGGTTTGCCTGCGTTAATCCCAAAGTACTCCCCCCCCCCACCCAACACCAGCAGCTGCCCTTCGCTTGGGGTTTCCCAAACATTCCCCTCAACAACCTGCGATATACCTGGGCCACAGGCTCCCATTCTCCCCACGCTGTCTGGGGAGAATGGGCCTCGTAGTCCCACCACCCACCTAGGGGGCAGGAGAGTCTCCGGACGGTGGTGGTGGCGGAGGTGTTGGGGACTGGGGGGGGGGGGGCCGAGGGGGGGCCCCACCCCCCCCCGGGCGGGGTTGGGGGGGGGGGGAGTCCGCTGTCGCCGGCCGGGGATAATGGAAGTTGGCGGTCCGAGCCTCAGATCAACGGAGGACGCGCTGTATTTTGGTTCAAGATTGCGCCGGAAAACACACGCCGTCTGGGAGGGGGGGGTTTGCAAGGGAGGGGCGATTCCTGGCGATCAGGGAAGCACAGCCTTGCTCCCGAGGGCCTCCTCCGCCCCATTTCTCCTGTCCCCCCTCCTTTTCCACCCCAAAGGAGGGCTCCTTCCCCCTATACATCCCTGGGTAGCAAAGGGAAGCGAGGAGGGAGAGACCCAAGACGTGGGAGAGAGGAACCTTCTCTCTTCTGTCAGGGTGGCGCCACTTCAGCCCTCCATTTCTCCCCATTGTTTATGGGGGGGGCGCCGCCGCCGCCATCGCCAGCCTGCCTCCCCACCACCACCACCACAAGACCCACCTGCTTGGAGCTGAGCACCTTCTCCAACTCGTGGGGCCGGTTGTGCCACACCAGAGCGTGCAGCGGGTAGCGGCTCTCGGCGGCGCCTCGCGTGGCTCCCGGCGAGGCGCTCAGCATCCTCTTGGCACCGGGGCGCGGCCGTGGCGGGGGCTGCAGCCGCATGGGCGCCCGGGGTCGGGGAGGGAGGGCCGGAGGGAGGGATCCGGGCGATCCAGGCCTTTCCAAACAGAGGACGAGGTCGAAAGGGGCTGCGGCGGCGGCGGCGGCGGCAGGAAGGCGCACAGCCCGTGCGCCCTGGTGCCCGTGGCGCACCAGGCAGGGCGCACGGCCGTGGCGCACAGCGGGAGGCAGCGAGGGAGGGAGGGAGGGAAGGGTCTCCCCTCCCCGCTTTCTTCTCTTGATCCAGCTGGCGGGGAGGGGGGCAGAGCTTGCCTCGCCTTGCTGAAGAGGAGTGGGGTGGGGGCAAGAGGAGGAGAAACAAGGAGGAAGGGAATGAGAGAGGCGGAGATCCCCGCGGGATGCGGAGTCTCCGAGCCTTGGCGGAAAGCTCGCCTCCCTGCCCGGCTGGCACGTGGATCCCGCCGGCCTGCCGCCTCGCCTCGCCTCCCTCCCTCCCTCCCTCCCTCCCTCCGTCGCTCGCTCGGGCGTGCCCGCATCTCCAGCGCGCTGCCTTCACACGTGCGCGCCCTCGTCTCTTTTGTTCCCACCGCTGCTGGCCTGGAAGGATGGCGCGCCCGGCTCTCCAGGGCCGGCACCCTGGTCGGGGAAGGGGCGGGCGGGCGGTCCCTTCCCCGGGCCCAGCAGGCCAGGAGTTGAGGGTGAGCAGCACCCGGGGGGGGGGGCAGACCGATCCTGGTGGGCTTCTCATCCGCAGCCACCGGGAAGAAAGAGAAAGAGACGGGTGTGGGCAGGAGAAGAAACCCTTATATCATCCAGAGAGGGTAGCTGTGTTAGTCTTTTCAAGAATTTCAGGCAAAAATCAAAGAAAAAGAAAAGAAAACCATATGGTATATGTCTGAACATTGCATTAAAATATGAAACATTACATTAAACATTACATTAAAATATGAAAGTTAGTCTTTAAGGTGACACATTTGTTTTGGTTCTGCCTTTTCTTTTGTCACCGGCCCACCTCTTCTAGGAGGCGCCTCCTCCTCTCAGAAAGAGAGAAAAACGGGGGGGGGGAGGAGGTTTCCCCAAAAGGAGACCTTTTAGGATGGTGGAAAGAGAGAAACAGTCAAGGAAAAGGCAGAACAAATGCCAACCTGAAGGTCAGGAAAAATTCAACCCTAACCCCTCTGGAAAAATGAATGAACATTAGAGGAGCAAGCGAAAAAGTGGGCTATTAATTACAATTTATTTAAATGCTGCAGAAACAGGAAAGCTGTTAGGCTGCTAAGGCCGATGAAGGGCTGATGAAGGAGGCTAAGAAGATCGCAGGGACTCTGAACAAATGTTTATCTGATTTTGCCGCCCATGACATAGGAAATGAACCCATGAGAAACTAGCCACTGGCTTGGTTTGTTCCGGCCGAAGAAGGCCGTAGTTTTGGCAGCGGGAAAGAGAGAAGGCCACAGGCCTCAGGAAGACCCCTCTGGGACATGGGGGAGAGGGCATTTTTGGCAGCAAGGGGGTAGCCACGCTGGCCTGTTGGAACCCCAAAACAATAAGTTTTACGGCACAGGAAAGATTCATCATTTTTATTCTCGGGAGAGGAACTCCTCCGCTCAGTGGCTTTTCGGTTGGATAGCCGCGGGTCCCATTAGGACTAGGTTCTCAACCTGTGGGTTCCCAGATGTTCCTGGAACTGCAGCTCCCAGAAGTCTTCATCACCAGCTCAGCTGCCCAGGATTCCTGGGAGTTGCAGTCCAGGAACATCTGGGGACCCACAGGTTGAGAACCACTGGACTAGGAGGAGGAAAGGGGAGGTCGTAGCTTGTAGATGAGGTCTAAGTCTGGTTTTTTGTCCCCCTATTCTGTCCTTGCCCTATTCCTGGAAAATTTTTGTAAGAGAGTGATGGCTGGGGACTCCAGTTCCAGGTGTGCCTTCAATCTGTTCCAGGTTTCAGCCTGTGCTTTTACAGCAGCTTGCCCAGCTGTTGGGCTCTATCCAAAACCTGGAGTGGATTCCCAGTCCTTGCAAAAACCGGTGTTGGTGGGCTCCGTGATGGACAGGTGCCCTCTGTGTATATTCAGAGGGCCAGGGGCCAGGGCAGTGGCTTTTTCCTAGCCCTGCCAATGTTGTACAGAGGATGAAAAACCCCACTACCCTTCTCTTCCCTGTCCTGGGGTGGCTGTCAAACTAACCCCTCTTAAGTCCAGCCTGCGCCCCATCCACACACACCCGTGCCCGGGGGGGGGGGCTTTTTCGCTCCGTGTCTGTTCTGTCCCCCGCTTGGCCCGCAGATCGGCGCCCCTCCTCCTCTCCGGAGAGGCCGGGACGCCCCCCCTTTAACTCCCTTTCCCCGGCCGGGGGGGGGGGAACCCGGGCGCGCTGCGGCCACCAGGGCGCCCCTCTCCAGAAGGGACTCGCGCGCCCTGGTCGCCTTTTCCTCTGCCTCTGCCTCCGCCGCCTGTGCGCGCAGGCTCCGCCCGTCGGTGGCCGCGTCGCCGGCGCATCAGCAGCATCAGCATCAGCGGGGCGGCGCCTCCTTGGGCTCCTCCGTCGCCGGCCGGAGGGAGGCGGGAAGGGGGGCCGGCCCTGGCGCGCTCCGGGCCCGCCTGGCTTCCTGCAGGAGGCGGACGCGGACGCTGCTGCTTCGCCTCCTTCTCCTCCTCCTCCTCCTCCTCCTCCTCCTCCTCCTGGATCAGCCCTGCCAGGCAGCAGCAGCGGCGGCGGCCGGAGCGAGCGCGCAGGGCCGGTCAGGGCGCACGGCGGCCAGGGCGCACGGCCCCCCGGCTGGCCCCCGGCGCTGCCCAGGATGGCGCGCAAAGTGCCGCGGGCCGAGGTCTGCGCCGACTGCAGCGCCCCAGGTGAGTGCCTGCGCCGCCTCCTCCTCCTCCTCTTCCTCCTCCTGCCGGGCCGAGCGGGGAAGGCGGGGCCGGGCTGCGGCTGGCGAGCGAGCAGGTAGGGCCGAGGAGGAGGAAGGCTCCCACCGATGGCAGGCAACAGGGCCTGCCCTTCCTCTTCCTCCCCCTCCTCCTCCTCCTTCGCCCTGCAGCTGCATTGGGGGTGGGGGCTCAGCTCTCCCTCCCCCCCCCGCCCCCAAGGTGCCCGGTGATCCTCGGGAACAGCGCGCCCGCTGCCTTCCTGCGCGCTTTTGGCCCCGGTTCCGTCCTCCCTTCCTGTTCCAGCCCCCCCTCCCCACCGCCCCACCCCCATCCTTCGCGTGGGGAGAGGCACCAGGCGTCCTGGATGCAGCCCTCCCCCCCGACGACCCCAGCACCACCACTGCCGCCGCCGCGACCCAGGCGTCCTGGGGGTGGGGGGCAGCAGATCGTCCCCTCCCATCCCCGCCACCTGATCCAGGCGCCGGTCCGTTTCCCTTATACCCTTTCTGGGTCCTGGGCGCCCCCTCCTGTTCCACCCTTGTGGGCCAAGCTTCCTGCCGGCCGCCCCCCCCCGCCCCAAAAGGACCCTGCACCCCTCTCCTCCCGGACTGCCAAGCCTCCCCTTCTGTTGAGAAATGGGACCCAGGAATTTGGGCGTCCCCTGCTTCCCCCCCCCCACACACAATGAGCATCCTCCCTGGTCATTTTTCACCCCTCCCCCCACCTCCATTCTCCTTGTGCTTTGCCTCCCCCCGCCCACTCACCCCCACTTTCTTCCCTAGTTGGGAATCGAACCCACGGCCATGGAGACCCGCCTGCCCCATTTGACGGGGTTTTGTCTGTGCCTATGGACCCACCACCCCACAAAACCCTCACTGGCTTTGGGTCTCACCTCTCTCTGGTCCCATGTCCTGGTTGGCCTCTGATTCAGGGCAGCTGCGCCCTATGGCCTGTGTGGGTCAGGACACAGGCGGGACCTTCTCCCTACTCCACATCCTCCCAGTTTATATTTTTAAACCCTCATGGTTGTAGGGCTGGCCTGACTCTCCCCTCCCCACACCCAAAAAACGGCCCATCAATGACATCACTTCCCCCCTTCCTCCTGCAAAAATCCTTCCTATCCCTCTGTGTGTGTGTGTGTTGAGTGTAAGCGGCTTGGGGCAGAGCCCTCTGTGCCTCCTCTGCCTATATTCCCACCCACCCCCTTGTCCATTTAAAGGGCCGGCTCACTCCTTCTATAAATCAGCAGGAGTTGCTGGTTCTGCACGAATTTCACTCCTACGATTGCTGTCCTCCTTTAAAAAAAAAGAAATAAAACCCATCCCACAGGTTCTGTCTGCTTCCTGAGAGCTTCAGATTTTCCCCTGGGTGTGGGGGGAAAATACTCAGGAAGCGATCCCTGACAGCTGCTGTCACTTGCCATCCTGGTAGAAGAGCTACCCCTTCCCTGGGGCTTGGCCAAGGAGTTTTGCGTTTGTGTCTCTGGCTGGCTCGTCTGATGGCCGGTCAAGGGCCGAGAGCAACCAAAGGGACCCGGATGGAAATCCACCTGGAGCCGAGCGATCAAGGATCTGGTTTGGGATGGGCCAGATCCAGGCAGCTGGGCGACTTTGGCTCGGACCGTGGCCTACCTGTTCAGGCCGTTGTCCTAAAAGAATCCCAGGCTTTCTGTTTTCCAGACACCCTCTAAATCAGGCATGCCCAAACTTCGGCCCTCCAGATGTTTTGGACCGCAACTCCCACAGTCCTTTGCCATTGGCAATCTAAGCTTGGAATTCTGGGTATTGTGCTCCAAAACATCAGGAGGGTCGAAGTTTTGGCATGCCTGCTCTAAATGGAGCTTCTCAGAATCTAGCTCCTCCTTCACCTCCCGCTGGGGCCGCCCTTTGTGAGAATGCAGCTTGGCTCGCTTCCTCGAGGCGCCTGCCTGGGCGGTATAACTTGGTGCCTCTGTAGTTTAAAAGCATGGGGGGGGGTCCTGAGGCATACAATGAGAAACCAGGGTCTCTTGCGTGGGGTGGATAAACGTGTCCAGCCGGCAGAGGGCATGTGGGGTTGACCCCTCCCCCTAGTTCTACAAGTAAGTGGGATTTGACGGCCAAAGTTGACCGGTGCCAACGGACAAAGATGAACCTCCATAGCCAGGAGCTGTCTATCCTCAGTGGCTGGTTGACTCTTGACCTTTAGATGCTTCGAATCTGGGCCTAGACGGAAAGACACCTATATATTTTAGTATTAAATAATCCTATATTTAGGGGGGGGTATTGGTTTCTTTTCAAGGGAGAAACAGTTTCCCAGTTTTCAAACTGTTTTCGGGCAGAAATTCCTACGTTTTCTCTTGTTCCTTAGCGGACGATTAAAAAGGCTGGCTTAATTCTTAATTCTTTCTCCAACTGGGATTAAAAATTGGGCAAATCATCCTTGACCAAAACTCCTTTTTATTCTCAGGATTTATTATGGTTTGGCCTAACTGTTTGGGGTTAGGCCCTAATTATTTCTGTCGGCTTTTCAAATGCAGGCCGTATATTCTTGTTCGTGTCTATTAATTGAATTGATGGCTTGTTTTTAAATATATTTGTTTGTTTATTTGCCTGTTTTTTTCTCTACATACACACATGTATAGAGAATGGTTTTTCATTAACACGTCCATCGCTTCTGACTCTCAGTAAATAAAGTAGGACATGTTTTCGATAGATGGTTTGTTGAGGATGGGTGAGATCTGCATTCCTGGTCGCTCAGCCTGATCCACCTTACAGGGATGTTGTGAGCCCAAAGTAGGAGGTGTACGGACTCAATAAATACATATAAATTAAATAAAAATATTTTTTGGGGGTGGTGACCTTAGTTTGTGCTGCAATGGAACATCTCCGGTTCTAACGGAAATTGGCGAGTTTTATGCCATAAGGTCTGAAGAAGGCTCAAGTGTGTGTGTGTGTGTGTGTGTGTGTGTGTGTGTGTGTGTGTGTGTG
>JAHTLZ010000082.1:148739-185663 GCA_023846285.1 Phrynocephalus versicolor | reverse complement strand
ATCTATCTATCTATCTATCTATCTATCTATCTATCTATCTATCTATCATGTAGATACACACAGGCATAATGTTAACACTTACTTGAGATATACAGGTCTATAAATAGATAAGCCTTGCGGTGATGTAATTTGAAAAAAAGCAGGTTTTCACAGTGAAAAACTGGGTGTTTTTTTTAAAGTACCATATGCTGCTAGGCAGAGAAGACATTTTTCACACACACACACTCACACACACACACACACACACACACAAACTGTGTTGACACATATAAAACTCAGCCAAGTAAAAATACCTCAGAATATAAAACCAAGGTGATGCTAAATGATCAAAAATGCCACTAATTTTCTGCAGAATCCTTCAAATAATTGAGATGGAAGAGGCCTCCCTCCAAGTCAGGAAACCGAACCAAAGCTGATCTTTTTTTTTTTTTAAAAAAAAACACCTTGCTGGTTCATAATCCAAGATGTTTTGAAATCTTGTGAAAACGGCCCCAAGTACCTACGTGGCTGAGGTTGGGGGAGAGGGGGTTCTTTGTGGTGAACTACAAGCCCCATTCGCCCCCCCTCCTACCAGCCCCACAAAATGGGGGCCTCGGGGCCTGGCTGTACCGAAGCTGAGCTTTCCGGTGTCTTCCTAGCACGGATCTCTTATTTTACGAAAAGGCCCTATCTACCAAGTGGGCTGCCGAGATGCCCTAATAAGCACCTCCGATCTCGCCTGAATTCGGAAGCTAAGCAGGGTCGGCCCTGGTTAGTCCTTGGATGGGGGGCCACCAGGGAATACCAGGTGCTGTAGGCGCCTGGAGTAGGAACTGGCAAAACCAAGAAGACTCCTGCCAAGAAGACTCCATGGACATGGAGTCACACAGAGTCCGTCACGACTGTAATGACACAATACACACACATCTACCAAGCGAGGTTTTTCCCGGCCAGCGCTGGCCCAGCAGGGAATGCGGACAACTCAGTCTGAGGAACAGGGAAGGCAGTGGCCCCTAGGGCCGGAGGTGGCCGACCTGGCCACGGACCCCATGCGTCTCTCCAAATGCCACGCCTCCTTCCCCATGAGGTCTCTCTGTCCCCCTTTTCGGGGCGTACTTTCTTAACCTCCCCTTTTTCCTTCTTTCCTCTCTTGCTGCCTCTCCGGAGCTCAGAGTCCACCCCAAATGCATGTCTCAAAGGTACCATGGGGGTGTGTGTTGTTGTCAGCTTTCTGCATGTTTCACGCCCTCCCTTCCTTCGCCCGGGGTATCTACGTGCGTGCGTGCGTCTCTCTCTCTCTCTCTCTTGGGTCCATTTGGTTTTTTATTTTTGGCGGGTGGGTTTCACGCCCAGAAGAGAAGAGGTGAAATATTTTGGCACTGGCGATCCGTCGTGGCCGGTCTGTTGTCGCCTCAAATCCTGTGTCCCCCCCCCCCCCCGGATACTGCTCACATAAGGGTTTAAAACTACGTGCCTCGAAATGATATTTTGGGACTACAGATCCCAACATCCCCCCCATGCAGCAGTGGGAAGGGAGGCGTAGAAACGTCAGAGAAACAAATGCTTTTGAAAAGGTTTATCCACTTAAATGATCTTATTCCTCCCACACACTTTTTAATCTTTAGAATGGCCCTGTCTGGGGCTCCTCCCTCGCAATCTGTGGGCCTAATTTTCCACATGAATTCCTCTCCTACACCCCCCAAAATGTATAATTTTTTTGGGGGGGGAGGATGGGCTGGCTCTGCCACTTTCAATTGAAATAAACTGGGACGTCCGTTCAGAAGCTTTTCATCGGAGGAATTAGGAAGCCGTTTGCCGAAACGCCCCTCGCACCTCCCTGATTAAGTTGTCTGAGGGTGGGGATGATGGTTTTTGTTGTTGTTATCTTCTCCTTCCCCAGCCTGGATCTGTCGGAGCTGGCGAAAGCGGCCAAGAAGAAGCTGCAGGCGGTGAGTAGTCTTCGGAGACGGCTAGATTTAGGATTTTATTTTCAATTTTCCTACCCAAGGTGACCCCCGGACGGCTGAAAATCTGTGAACTGGACATAAAAGTGTCCCTGACTCGCCCCCATTAGGCTTCTTTGACATCCCCTGAGCTTTCTCCTTGCAGGACTCCCTGAGTCTGCAGTGGACTGATTCCAATCCCCTCCGTGGATGCTGAAAAACGCAGATGATAGAGAACGTCATTTTAACGGCAAACGTTAAACATAGCCTGGTCTCTCTTCCTATTGGCGCTATATATTTTTAGTATATTCCGACAGCGCATAAATGAGTCAGTGGATACCGAATCCGCGGATAACGGAGTCAGGTTGTAGGGGGAAACCCTTGGCTGATTCTATCTCTTCTCTCCAACCTGCCCACCCACAGCTCAGCAACCGTCTTTTTGAGGAACTGGCCATGGATGTTTACGACGAGGTAGACCGCAGGGAAAACGATGCAGGTGAGAGATTTTTGGGAGGTGTCAGGAGGGTGGGGTTGGGGGGTCTGCCTGTTGTGGGGGTGAGGTGGGGCAGGTTTTATCATTATTGCTGATTTTTTTTTATTCTGTTCCATTATATTCTTCTCTTCTTAGGCTCTAATATTGTTTTGCTGTTATTATTATTGCTCTTTGATGGTTTCACTTTTATCGCATTGAAATGGACACACAGGGAATACAGTATGGGCTATAAGTCCTATGCACGTATATACACGTGGATAGGTAAATTTGCAAATGCACATTGCAAATGTTTAGATGTCTCTATTAAGTTTTCTGACAACTATAGTCAGAATGTGGTATCTGTAGGTTCAAAGTTCCCCAGTGGATGCCGGAAACTGTGGATATATTGAATACTATACACTGCATGGTCTCTGCTTCCCTCTAGTGGCCAGGTCTGGTAAATATACCCTGGGAATATGGCATAAATACAGTATTTCTGGTATTTATTATTTAGTGCTTCCAAGGACAAAATAAGTGTATCCGTGGATGCTGGTCCCGCGGATAGTGAGTTCCTCTTGTATCTAGTTGTAGTCAATAGCTGCAGCGCTCAGATCTAAAAAAACTTTGATTGCTGTGCTGTTTAGTATCTGTTTTTATACAGATGTTTGCAATGGCAAACTGGAAGAAACAGACCTTCTCCCTTCCCTCCTTGTTTGACAAATATTTGTGGTCTTTGGTTGCCGAAAAGCGTGGCTCTGCCTGGTTGCTTTTGCAAAGCTGCTTCCTTTGGTTCGGACTGCAAACCGGAATGTCCAAAGTGAGGCAGTGGGGGCCGGTTGGTAACATAGAAAGCAGTGCGACAGATACTATATCTGGATGAGGGACCCCCGCCCCCCACCCCCGTTTGACCCACAAACCTCTCTTGGGCCACATTGCTCCTTTCAGTCTACTTTGCAGGGGCGTTGTTGTTATAAAGGCGAATGGACTCTTGGAAGGTTGCCACAAATTCCATCCAGACCAAGATGGCTTTGGCCACTGGCTCAAAAGTGTCGTGGCAAAGCCAAAGAAATTTGGTGCGCCGATTTTCTGCGATTCGCACCGAAGGCGAATCTGCCTGCCCGTGGCGCTGCTGGGACACGGCTCGCTCACAAGCCGCCTGGGCCGATGCCCGGGGATGAAGAAGAGGAGGAGGAGGAGGAGGAGGAGGCAAAGGCCCCAGCTGAGTCATGCCAGGCAAATCCGGGCACGAACAACAGCGAAATGTTTGCAGGGAGGTGGCACTCCGGGTGAGGTTGGCTTGTGCTTCGTGGGCAGAGCTTGGCCTTGGGGGGGGGGAGGCATATCATGTACTCCCCCCCACGCACCCACACACACCATACAACTGGGGAACACAGGCTCCTTGCTGGCTATTCAGGAATCCATCTACTTTCATTCTTTCTCTTGGCCTCCCTGCCCGGCCACCCCCCGCCCCGCCTCTCCGTCAATTCTTGGCTCGCCATGCATCCGCTGCTGTTTTCCAGCCAAACGCTTCCCCCTCCCGCTTGCCACCAATGCCGGCCCACTTTTTTGGGGGGAGGAGGAGGTAGGGAATCATCTCTCCCTCCCACCTCCGATCTTCCCTGGAAGCCGGAGTCCAGCGGCGGAGCCAAGTTTGGTAAGGAAGCCGGGATGGGTTAGATTTGAGATTCCCCCACCCCATTCGGGGAGGGGGGCATCTCTCTGTCCACGTACATCTGGGTAAAAGAAAAGGCTGATGGTTTTTTTTTTGGGGGGGGGGTCAGGCAGCCAAGCCCTACGTTACAAACCCTGTAAATGTGGCTCTTTTTAAAGTCTTGGTGCTTGGCAAGAGTTTACACCAAAGCCTGCCTCTAAAGACTCTTGCTTTTACTTGGGGGGGGGGGGCAGCGTCATGCTCCGTGTGGCCCCCATGTGGGGAGAGGGTGAGACGCACCCCTAAGAAGGGGAGGCCCCTTTTCTGTCCATCGCCAGTGTTGTGTTTGGGGTTTTTTTTTTGGCTCCGGGTCGCACTTGGCAGCCAAAGAGGCGCTGCAAAGTTTGCACGGAGAAGATTTGGAAGGTTGCTCCCGGAGAGCCAGGCTTCGGAGCAGGAGGAGCAGTGAGTCGAGATCTGTGCTTACCCGCTCTTTGGGGCCCATAGAGAGAAGAAATGTGCGGTGTCTTTTTGGCAGAACGAGTCTAGGGCTGATTTCACCCCCCTGAAAATAGCTTTCGAAGGACAGGAGTCAGAACATAATACAGCACCTCGCCTGGTGCCCCTTCCTCCTGGTTGGAAATCTTGGCCTTGGGGTGTCTTCCGGCACGCCAGGTTGGAGCAGCTGTTTTGAATGGCCCGTCCAGTCCTTTGGTAACGACAGCCCTGCGAGGTTGCGGAGAGAAAGTAGGCCGATGGTTATGCAGTCCAGGCGATGGGACAGGCGATGGTCGCCCTACCCCATCATGGCTTGTGGGGTGTGCACCCTCTCTCTGCCATGCCTCCAAGGCTTCGAACCTTGGTTCAGAAGAGTCTCTGGCATCGACTCCCCGAGCTGAACATGTCATGGGAGAAGCAGCTTGATATTCACCGCCGTTACTTCTGGTTTATTTGTGTGCGTAACAACAACATTTCCATTGCACGCTCAGGAGAGGAACTTAAAAGCTCTGTTATGTCCATCACATTTCAGTTATGGGGACACCCTAAAAATGGACAATAGACGTGTAATTTTTCTTTTCTGGATTTATGATGGAAGGATGAAAGTTGTAGGGAGACTAGCGGTGCTGTGGAGTGGTTAGGGACGTAGCCTCGAAACTCGGGGTGTGTCTGGTAGGGGTGTGTGTGTGTGTGTGTGTGTGTGTCAAGATCCTAGCCCCTTTGGAACTGTGAGACACTTGTGGCGATACCGGGAATTCCTTGGCTCATCCTTCCTTACTGGGTGGGTACAAGGATGCCAGTCAGGCGGAGAGTGGACCCCCCTTGGAGACATGGGAGGCCGTGGAAAAAATGAGCACATTAGGACCACAGTACCCATAGGAGATGGGTTACAACCTCTCCCCACACCAGCGGATACTGAAAAACGCAGAAGTCACAAACATTATACATTGCATGGTCCCTGTCTCCCTCGAGTGGCCAGCTCTGGTTAATACACCCTGGGAATAACTCAGCATTTCTAAGATTTTTTTTTTAAATTTGGTTTTTGTTTTTCAGCCAGTGGATCAGTGAATCGGCAAAGCCCTCCTATAAGAAACACATTTTTTAGAGGACTCTGTAAACTCATTCTCCCTCACTTTTGGTCTGTAGCATGGAGGATTGGAAGGTGGATTTTGCTAATCTTTTGGTTTCTCTGCCTCTCCCTCCCCCCCCCAAAAAAAACCCCTCTCCAGTTTGGCTCACGACCCAGAACCACAGCACTTTGGTGACTGAACGCAGTGCGGTGCCCTTCCTTCCGGTCAACCCCGAGTATTCGGCGACTCGCAATCAGGTAAAGAGAGGATGCCCCCGATCCCTCCACGGCGGCCCTGTTGGGACTCCGGTACAGCTGAGACACACACACACCCAGCCTCTGTCCAGTAAATGATGTTTATGGACGTCTCTCGCTTCCTCGCAGGGGCGTCAGAAACTAGCTCGCTTCAACGCCCGGGAATTTGCCACCTTGATCATTGATATTCTCAGCGAGGCCAAGCGTCGCCAGCAGGGCAAAGGGCTGATAAGTCCCACAGGTCGGTATTGGGGGAACATTTTAAAAGGACATTATCGGGGCCTGGAACGGCCCACGGGTCTGTCTGCGTACGGTGGATCCGCCACCTTGCGTTGTGTCTAAAAAAAATCTCTTGGATTCCTTCGCTGAGACATTTTCTGCTGTTGGCACATTCCTCTCCCCCCCACCACCACAACGCTTTTACTTTGTTGGGGATGATCAGCTGTAACAAGCTTCCCCTTAACGCGCACCAAGCGTTCCAGCTTTTTAATGCATTCCATTAGCATCATGCTTTCTCAGTTCTGATCAGTTTGCTGCACAGGCCTCTACAGGGGTTGATCTGAAATTTCCTTTTTTTTGGGGGGGGGGGGTCGGGGTCTGGATTGGCATGGGGCCCCTAAGTCTGAGGAGAGACCAAGATGCCTTTCCGGGTTGAATATCGCCCAGCTATGAAGCGATGCCTTCCTTTAACTCTCTCGCCACCCCCTTGCCTCCATCCCCCCCCTTAAAAGAAGTGGCCGACCCCTCTCTGCACGGCCCGAGCGACCTGGACGACCAGCACGACTACGACAGCGTGGCCTCGGACGAAGACACAGACCAGGAGCCCCTACGGAACGCCAACGCCACGCGGAACAACCGTGCGCGGGTGAGCCTGGGGGTTCAGAAGCGCCGGCGAGGGGGCGGCCAGGACGGCCAACTGGTTCTATTTATGGAGACAACGCTTTTCCCCGGGATTCCTCCCTTGGTGTCATTTCCCCGTCCAAAAAGTAACTTTTCACAAAAGTTACTTTTCAAAAAGCCAGCTGGGGAGGGGCCAAATGCAGGGGCTGTTTTCCCAAAAGGGTGCATTTTTTCGGAACGCTTCCCCATCAGTGGTGCAAGGTGTCACCACCGTGAAAATTTCATTTATTCGGACAGGGTGTGGGTGACTGGAGAGCCTCCCTTTTTAGTCAGAATTTGGGGGACCCCCCACTGCTTCCTGGGGGGGGGGCAAGCCCTAAAAATCAAAGCCCTGTGCAGTTCCTTTGGGGATCTGACCGGGTAGAGTGTGGGTCATGGAACCATCCTCGCCTTGGCACCGAGAGACCCCGGTTGTTCCCCATAAGATGAACCTCACACGGGCTCTTTTTCCGCTTCCCGGCCCGCCTCTCTCTGCCCCGCAGAGCATGGATTCCTCCGACTTGTCCGACGGCCCCATCACCCTCCAGGAGTACCTGGAAGTGAAGAACGCCCTCGCCACCTCCGAAGCCAAAGTGCAGCAGCTGATGAAGGTCAACAACAGCTTGAGCGAGGAGCTGAGGCGCCTGCAGAGGGAGGTACGTTGGAAGGGCTACCGGCCAGTCCAACTCTTTGAGATCTGGCTCGTCCGTGCTCCAAAAGAGGTGTCCACACCCCTTTCCACCACGTGTTTGTTTCCATTGTCTCCATATCCAAGTAGCTCTGCAGATGCTGAAATCAGTGGATAATAGCAAACCCTATACATAGTATGGCAAAAAAAAATCCAGAAATATTTCCATCAGGTATGACCAGATCTCACCACTCAAGGCAACCATAGACCATGCTATTATTCTTCAACAACAAGAATACGTGGCATCTTCTCTGGCTTCCTGTTTATGCCCAGTTCTGGAAAATACATTGCGAAAATATTGACTTCTATTTATTTATTTATTTGATTCATTTATATACCGCTCCTTTCAGACTGCAGATAAGCACAACTGTGGATACAGGGGTCCTATCTATCTATCTATCTATCTATCTATCTATCTATCTATCTATCTATCTATCTATCTATCTATCTATCTATCTATCTATCTATATTTGCCTAATGTTCTAAAAGACTGTGCAGTCGCGGTAAACGGAAATAGGCGAAGGTTGACATCTGTCAAGGTGCAGGATCGGGCCAGCTACGTGTGGTTTTAGACACTGTTTTTCTTCGGAACCGTCAGATCCACAAACTGCAGGCGGAGAACGTGCAAATCCGGCAGCAGTCGGGGCCTCCCCATCCCGCCGCCCCGCCGCCCAGCGAGCGCTCCGAGCACAGCCACGTCGCCACTGCTGCTGCCGCCGCTGCCGCCGCCGCCACCACCACAGGAGTCCACCGGCGGGACCGCCACGCCTTCTCCATGTACGAGCCGGGGGCCAGCGCCCTCAAGCCCTTTGGCCAGCAGCCGGTGGACGATTTGGTGACCCGTCTGCAGCCGTTCCACCCGGGGGTGAGTGACGGGCGAGCGCAGGAGCAGCCCTGCAAGGCTAATTTTGGGGAGTTGGGGGGGTCTGAATTCAAGTCATCCCTTTGAATGAGTGGGGGCTTACGCCAGCAGTGGCTCCACCGCAGTCACTTCTCAGACCTGGGACTCTGTTTCCCTAAATATTGATTCCCCCCCCCCACACACATTCCTGGCTTGTGCAGCATGCAGGGAGCCAAGCAAATGACAGCCCCCCTGGCATTAAAAATGAGGCGCTTCCTGAAAAAGTAAAGAGGAGGTAGTGACTGTAATTTCAGAGCTTAAAGGATCAGCGACGGGAGGATTTGAACCCAGGATTAAAAAAAAAAAAAGCTCTCAGCCTAAGCCTGGTGAATCTTACTAGTTTTGCCTCTTGCCAAATTTGGCGTTTGGTGACTCCGGGCTCCTTTGGTTGGGCAGAGGAGGAAAATTCCAGGTCTAATCCTGCGCAGCCGCGAGCAGGACCCGGATTCGTAACGGCGTCCAAGCTCTTGCAGGAAAAAAAAAGTCTGCGTCTATCGGGGGGAGGGAAGGGAGGGGTCCTGGGGCAAAGCATTTCTGACTGCAGGGAGAACCAAGTTCCTTGGACGGCTCTGTAGCCCTTCTTTCTGTGCCACCAGGAGGTTGATGAAGATGCCTTGTACACCATCCACAGCCAACCCAACATGTACCGGGTAAGTGGGGGAGTCCCTGTAGGGATTCCCCCCCCCAACCCACTGAGATATGGGGGGTGGCGTTCACCCTCTCCTCCTGGCTCCGTGTTTGAACCAGCGGATCCTTGCGTTTCAGATCCGGAAGGGCGGCTCCGTGTCGTCGGTCCCTTTCCCTCCGTGTTCTCCGCTCGCCCCGTGCCCGTCGGACGGCGGGCGTCATATGGTGAGATTGCCTGGGATTTCGGGGTGGTCTAAGGCCGTGGGGTGGTGGGGCTTCAGCCAGGGGGGCGTGGAAGGAAGGTGAGGACCTGCCTCCGTCTCCCATGGTCCTTGGGCTGCACGGACCATGTAGTCAAGGCATTTCGAAACCCCTAGATGCCTTGGCGACATTGCCCGGGGCTGCGGCCTCTTCCAGCAAGGCTGTTCTTAGGTTCTTAGGTGGGGAAATTAATACGCCACCTGCATAAGACCTTTGGGTAGTGGGCGGCATATAAATTGTATGTATGTATGTATGTGTGTGTGTACTGTATGTATGTATGTATGTATGTATGTATGTATGTATGAATGAATGAATGAATGAATGAATGAATAAATAAATAAGTCAACCAGTGATGGCTGGCAGCTCCCTTTTGGGACATGAAGTTATGCTTAGCTGGGCCTCCTAGTATTCCATTCTAGGCCTTGTCTCTAAGG
Organism: Phrynocephalus versicolor; assembly: GCA_023846285.1. Classification (NCBI taxonomy): domain Eukaryota; kingdom Metazoa; phylum Chordata; class Lepidosauria; order Squamata; family Agamidae; genus Phrynocephalus; species Phrynocephalus versicolor. The sequence goes on along the minus strand of JAHTLZ010000082.1, from coordinate 176,006 downwards.
TGAGCTAAATTTTTGTGCCCGTAAGATGTACGTCGGCTTTCAGGATGCAGAATCATGGGCTATGTAGTCCGATACATAGCAAAGGTTTATGCTATTTTTTAAAAAAAATCTTGCCTCCCAGTTGCCACCAAGATCTATGCCACAATTGGAGTTTTGTGTGTGAGCTGATTTTTTTTTTTTTGGAAGGGGTTTTTCTGAGCCATTCATGGTCTCAACTTTCCTGTTTTCTGTTCCCCCCCCCACACACACACACCTCAGACGGGGAAACTTGACCGGCACGGCAGTGGCACGGACAGCGATTACGACAACACGCAAGGAGGGGATCTGCCACTCAGGTACGCAGGGTGGGTGCGCAAGGGGGCTGTATCCTTGGCGGAGTTTGCAGATCTTGGCGCGTGTGTGCGTGTGTGTAAGCGAACAGGACGAAACATCTATGCTGAGAAAGCAACGTCCCGCACCAAGAGGCAGTGGCACCGTAAATGGCTTGGAACGGAAGCATTAGATTTAGCAAACGAACACAAAAATAGGTTATTTGGTGTTCAACGCCCATGCTCCACCATGCTCTGGTTACAACCTCTGGACGTCATCTGGGGGCCATCCCCTTGGCTTTTAAGATTGAAACGGGCCGTTTCTCAAGTTTAAAAAAAAAGCCAGTCATGAGGACTAGAAACTTGCTTTCTCGATTTAAGCAAGAAGCTGCAATTCACAGCCAGTATACCACAGGGTTGTGGGGTGCGCGGAGGGTGGCTCAGCTCTATCTCAGCCTCTTCTCTCCTCCGTCACAGCATGGACGGGAAGCGCTTCTTGGATCTCAGCAAGGACGAGGACTCACACGCGGAAACGGAAGCTCTGGAAGGGGATCTGGACCCGGGGCTGCCCAGCACGGAGGACGTCATCCTCAAAACGGAACAGGTCACCAAGAACATTCAGGAGCTCCTCCGAGCTGCCCAGGAGTTCAAGCACGACAGGTCAGGAGGTGTCCCTGGTGGCTGGCTAGGGGATTTTGGGAATTTTAGTCCCCCCCCCCCCAAAAAAAAAGAGGACGTCGGCAAACTCCACCGGCTCATAGATGCTCTGTGTGCAAGGGAGGAGTGCCATTGGGAAGGGATCCCCGCTAGGTCATTGGCTGACAAGGCAAACACGCAGTACCCATGCTCCCCATGTACAACATGTCCCACCTCTATCTGATCTGCAGTGCTTGCCTCGACACTCCTTGCCAGCTTCACGGGGGTAAAAAAAAAAATCTCCCTTCACATTGGGAGCTGGTGCTTCACTTTTCCTTCTCCCTCACCCTTGCATTCTCCTTTTGTGCCATGACTTTTGAAAAAAAATTATATATAAGCTGGAACGCAGGGACTTTTTTGAGGGGGGGGGAGGGTCATTCCTTTCCGTTGATTGCTAAGTCCAGTGTCTGATGGGATAGAAATATAAAAATAAAACAAAGACAGCCGAGCAAAGAGTAAGAGTGGTCCCTGCTTCAAAGCCTTGTATCCGGCCTTAGACTCTTTCTTTCGCCAGCAGTTTCGTCCCCTGTTCGGAGAAGATCCATGCGGCTGTCACGGAAATGGCCTCCCTCTTCCCCAAGGTAGGGCAGAAGTTGAAAGTAACTCATCAGCTTTAATGAGTTCCTTGTAACTAATTCCTACTTGTGCTCGCAAAATGTAGTCCTGCATTGCATTACAAGTGTGACTTAGCCAGGAATGACTTCAGTCCTTTTATGGTGTCAAGTAATCACAGAGCTGTTAAGTAACTAAAGCTGTTGTGTAAAGCAACTCAATTACCTTTTCATGCTGAGGGTGAGCGTCGGCAACACAGTTCCAGTGCTGGCTTGCTACGTTCCTTGTGCGGAACGGGAAACATTTTTAAAGGAAATAAAAAAGTAACTATTGAAACTTTTAAAAGGAACTGAAAAGGAACTGTTGAAACTTTAAAAAGGAACTGAAAAGGAACTATTGAAACTTTTAAAAGGAACTGAAAAGGAACAGATTGGGTTTCAATGCTGCCTTAGCAATGCTGTTTCAAGCAGGGGTGCATAACATCCGTCTCTTCCCCTTCCTCCCTCCCTCCCAGAAACCAGCGCTGGAGACGGTCCGAAGCTCCTTGCGCCTGCTGAACGCCAGCGCTTACCGCCTGCAGAGCGAGTGCCGCAAGACGGTGCCGCCCGAGCCGGGCGTCTCGGTGGACTACCAGCTCTTGACGCAACAGGTCATCCAGTGTGCCTACGACATCGCCAAGGCCGCCAAACAACTGGTCACCATCACCACCCGGGAGAAGAAGCAGTGAGCGATCGGGGGGGGGGGGTGCGTGCGTGCGTGCGTGCGTGTCTGTGTGTGCACGCGCCTGGCCTCTTTCTGCCTCCCCCCCCCAATTCCAGTGCGCATGCACGAACCCTCGCTCTCCTTCCACGCCCCCTTGAAGTGCCCTTCGCCCGCTCGGTTCTGGCTGGAGGGGGCTGCGTAGGGACCCCTTCTCTCTCTCTCTCTCTGGCCATCGGCCCCCCAAACACGGCACCCCATGATTGTAAATAGACCAGGAGGGGTGGGAATACAGGCTTTTTGGGGGGGCACAGGGGGGGGCTTCTCCGAGGGTCTGCGCCCTGGCCTCTGATGCCCGCGCAGGCAACGAAACTAGAGTTCTGTAAATACTTCTGTCTCTCCTGAATGGGAATACTGTACTTCCTTCTTGACTGGGGGGTGGGGGGTGGGGGCTAAACCCTAACCCCCCCTCCCTGGACCCCCCTCCCCCCTCCCCCCTCCCCTCTCTTCATTATAAAGTGCGTGGAACGGTATGTATGTGAACCTTCACCCCCCCTCCCATGCATCGATCAATAGATTATACTGTGTAAAGGTCTCTCTGGCCACCTCCCAGCTTTGTTGGTTCAGCAAAGTCTAAATGGCTTCCCCACAGGAAATATGGACACATTTGGGGGGGGGGGGGGAAATTTTTTGTGGGGGGGGGGGGGGGGCAGGGACAAAACGGCTGGCGGCCTTCACTGAAAGATGGATGGGGGATAGTCTGTCCTGGTGCGTGGCTGCCAGCCCTTAGGGAAACGGGTTTTTTTTCCTAATTCCCTCCCTCGTTTTCGAACACCGCATACACATTTTTAAAGAAAACATTTCCTGGTCTAACCGTGAGCCCCCCCCCCCCGAAAGAAAGCCCACCGTTATATATGGCCAGGATACCATGGCTAGTTCCTGCTGGAAGATGGGCGGTATAGAAATAAAATGAAATAAATAAATAAATAAATAAAACAAGACACCTAACAGTGGCCTAAGACTTCTGCATAGTACAGTGCATGTATTTTGTGTGTGTATACACACACAAACACACACACACATGTACATGCGCACAGATAACACTCAGTGTATTTATCTCTCTCCCACCTTGTCTTTCAACTAGTGTTAACACTGGAATAGCAACGTGGAGGTGCTGTGGAGACTGGTACAGTCACCCCCACCCCACCCCTCCTGGCTGTGCCACTTCCCTCTCGGACCCTGTCGCCCGACTCCTTTAAACTTATTTTGTGCTACGAGGCTCACCCCCCGAGACACACACCCTCCTGTGGTCCGTTGGGGGGGGTTAGGCGGGGAAAATGCACCTCCGCTCTGCATTTTGGTCCGAACTTTCCCAGAGCCCTCTTCCCTCCACCCCGCCAAGGCTCCAAATCTGGGTCCAAGGAGGGAGGAGCTGCCTGCCGGTGAAATCAGAGCTTCCAAATGCAAGCCCATCACCTCCCACCTCCTTCCACCCCTTAATGGTGCAACGGGGAGGCCCGGGGTGGGTGGGTGGGTGGGGGGAGAACGGCTGGAAAAGGGGTGGCACCCAGGGCTCTCAGACTGGGCACCGTGCTGGAATCTCGTTTGTTGTAAATTTGTAACAAATAATTAAAACAATGTGAGCATCCGTACGACTCTTTTTTTCAAGAGGGGGGGGGGACAAGGTGTGTGTGTGTGTTGGGGGGGGGGTGGGGAGGAACCCGAGGGCTTACCTAGGAAAATAGAATTTTATTGAGTATGAAAAGCAGATCCTTACATGGCGAGAAGCCAGCTCCTCGGAAAACCTGCCCTTTCCTTTAGACGGGATCTCAGCGATGTGTGGGAGCCACAAACGGCCCATCTCTGCATGCCGCTGGTGAAACTGGATCAGGCCACGGGTGCTCACTCGGAACTGTCACTGGACGTCGCCGATAGAAGGGGCCGCGGCTGGATCCGTCGGGGCCACTTTTTGCGCCGGCCCTGCACTGAGAGGAGGCGCCGCTTGAGGACGGCTGAAAGGGAGGAGGAAGAGGAGGAGGAGGAGGCAGTGAAGAGGTAGAAAGCCAGGAAGGGTTGTTTTCTATAAAAATAGGACCACCACCCCTGTGGATGCTGAAAACTGCAGGTAACATCAAACACTACACATCGAATGGTAAAAAGAACAAAATCCAGAAATGCCTATTTTCACCATGTATTTACCAGAACGGGCCACTGGGGGGAACTAGAGACCATCCTATGCATTGTTGAGGACTACATTGCACAGCCTTGAGCCCCCTCTAGTGGCCCATTCTGATAAATGCATGGTGAAAAGATCCCCTTTCTGGTTCAATTCTTATGAATAAAACTCTTGTTTTCAGACAGTGGATAAGTGAAACTGTGGATAATTATCCCACCAATAGGAGGGGCCTGGGATTCTTACTCACCGGCCACGGTGTCGTGTCCTTCCTCGTCGGCGGTTGTCCAGTAGAGGCTGCGGCCTCGGCGGCACTTGCGGTGGAGCCGGGTGTACAAGACGGCCAGGGTCAGCACCGCCAGCAGAAAGGCGAGGGCGGTGGCGGCCCAGGCGGCCTCTTCGGTGCGTGGGGTGGGGACACGTGGCCCCACTGGCCGTGGCCCCCTCACGTCCTTTCCCAACTGACCTTGGGCTTTCTGGAGGTCTCTGCCTGGACACAGGCATCCTGTCGCATGGGCTGTCCCGTTTTCCGTGGATAAGGCAGGAAGAGAGGCCGGGTGGCCTGGTTGGGGTGGCGTGGTCCGGTGTCCTTTACCCCCAGGCCTTGAGGGCTCAGGTATGTCCTTTTTTACAACCAGCAAGCTGGGAGCCACGGCAGCATGAGCAGGAGTCAGGGTTACTAGATCCCTCTTGCCACCAAGGCCTTTACGCAAAGAGGGTAACCGTCCTGGCCACGGAAAAGCCCGCCGGTGTCGGCTCAGTGACTGCCGCTCAGATATTTTTTTCTGCTCTCGGTTCCAGAACAACCTCTCAAAATCCTGGGGTGGGAATACGGGAAGAGAGGAGAGAACATGTATTTATCTATTTTATTTAATGTATTCGCCTATTGTCTCTATGCTACTGGCCCTGGCCAACCACCACAACAACCCAACAAGGTAGGCTGAGCATAAGTAAAAATAACATTTTTGCATTCCTAATTTTGGGGGTGTCCCAGTATCAGGGGACGCTGGGGAATTTGGGGGCACGTACAATAGGACCCGGTGTCTGTGGGATTGGGATCTGCATTTCCACTGGTTCATGAGCTGAAAATATTAAAAGAAAAATCAAACCCAGAAATATGTATGTTCAGGATGTATTTCCCTGGGATGTCCACAGGAGGGCGCCAGAGACCATGCTATGTATTAAGGCCTACTGTCCATAGCTCTCTGGTTCCCTCCAGTGGCTACTTCTGGAAATGCATGGTGAAAACATATTTTTCTTAGTTTTTTTCTTTTAATAATTTCTTTGCTCTTAGCCATCAGGATGGGGCAGAGACCTATCTAGGAACCACAGATACAGATCCCATGGAATCCGGTACCACGGAATCAGAGTCCAGAATTGGACTTGGTGCAAATGACAGACTGGCCAACCAATACCTTACCTGCGCCCGGTGATTCCTGCGGAAGCCCCTAATCTTGGCAGGCAAGGTGGCCGGTTTCAGGATCTGGTGACCGCTCCAGCTTCCCTCCAGGCTTCTGGTACTTGGAGGCCTTGTGAGCGAGGATACGTCTTGAGCCAGTTCCGTTTTGGGTCTCTGTTGGGCAGCATCCCATAATACCAAGGCCAGGGGCTTAAGGACCAGAAGAGAGGTAGTTAGAAGGAATGGGGACTCCATTTATTTCTTGCAAATCAAAGTGAAAAGAGCATTCTGCATTGAGCTTTTGAGGCTCCCTCCCTCTTGTACGAGAGACGTGAAAAAAGCCACACACATCAACCTCTTATGCATGGCCAGAAACCTGAATTAAATAAACAACCTTGGGAAAAAAAGACAACTCTAAGTAATGAGACTGGTTTCAATCAGATCCAGTAATCACCACATGCGAGGAGCAGAGTTTGTTACATACAATCCCAAGTTATATGAACATCCTGAGAACCGGGGGGGAGGGCGGTTTGGCACAATGATTGGAGCCTTAGAAACATCACCACTTTGGACTATGACAAATCCGCCTGGGTGCGGGGTGCTTTTTTTTAAAACCTTGTTAAAATTCTAGCTTCCAGGCATCCCTCGTGGTTTCTGGGGACATATAGGGAGGTGAACGCGCTTTGGACTCCGACACCCGCTGCCCATGCCTGTGTCAATTTGAGTTGGAAAAACCCGGAAGGGGAGCCAATGATGATTCCTGGTGCCAAATGCCCTGCCTAAGGCTGCCACCTGGGCAGTTTCTGATTGGCCGAGAACACCCTGAGGGAGGGGCTCAGGGTCTGGCCGGGAACTGCGGGGGGGGGGGGGGGGGAAGACACTGGTTTTCCCGGTCTGTTAATTTTGGAAATTAAAAGGGGAGGAGAAGGACAAGGTCCCTTTTAGGGAGGTTATATAAGGACAGCAGTGAGGAACCTTACTTCAAGATGCGCAAAAGGGTGGATCAGATTGGAAGAGCCCTTATCTCCGTGTCCAAAAAAATAATGATGCCTAAGTTACCAACGGAGTTTACGTTTTTTTGTTTTCCATGAAAAAAGAAGTGGGAAAACAAAGCAAAACAAAATACCAGAACAGACCGCACAAGCTGGTATTGGAAACATGCTCTCACAGTTTTGGAATGTGTTTCTGACAGCGGCCAGAAACTGTTGAGAACCTGCTTTTCTTTCCTTTTTAAACTTCAAATCCCAGAATCCCCTGGCAGCATGGGCTGGGACTTCCGGGTGCTGTTGTCCAAAAATGATTTTTGTTGGGGGGGGGGGAACAGAGTTTTTATTTATATATTTCTATTTTGAGTGTTTTCACCCTGCCTTTCTCCTTGGAAAAGGACCCAAGGCGGCTTACAATAATGGTAGGATTTATTCGGATTTAGATCCCTGCCTGGAGCATAAGGTTGGACCTGGTGGCCTTTGGGGGCCCTTCCGACGCCCCGAATCTAGGATCCTATGAAAATTCTAGATTTTCCATTTGCCAGATGGGTGGTGGAAGAAGTGGAACTGGAAGCAAGCGTTTTGGATTTATGCAAGAGGAGCCGGTTTGGGAACGGCGGAAGGGCCAAACCTCTTACCTGGAGGGGGATTGGGCTGTATCCCACATGCTGATGCTCTCCGGAGGGAAGATCTCGCTGAAAATCGATCTGTGGGAAACAAAACAAAAGGAAAGTTAGTTGCTCATCTTCCCGGGACATACTTTCTCAGGGTACATCCTATTTTTCTTGAGTGTCACCGTTGAGTTCCCGCCTTAAAAGCTCCAGGGAAAACCCTCGCCAAGAGGACAACGCAGGACACGGGGATAATACGGATGTCCCAGGCCCTAAAGGCGGATGGACGCTGGGAGGTGGGTGGGAGGGAACTCACGGTGGGGCCGGCTCCAGTGTGTCTGTCGCCTTGCGCATCTGGTGGCCCAGTGCAAATCACGAAACCGTTCACGGGAAACCCAGTTGGGCTGGGGTGGTTTAGGAGGCAAGAGGGCCTTGGCCCTTCCCCGAGGAGACGGGGTGGAGTTGAGCCCAGAAGGCTGGATAACGGCCAGTCCGGAACACAAAAAGCAGAAAAACAGAGAACTCCAAGGTCCCCTGGCAGAGGATGGAGAGGGGAAGGAATTATTTTGGCAGTAGGAGCTGGCCCTACCCTTTCCTTGGGGGTGGTCTTTCAAACCTTTGTCCTCCCTCCTGGAATGTGGGAATGTTGATAATTTTATTTTCCTACTGCAGTTGCCAAAATTTGCTCCCAATCAGGGCGGGCAGCTTCTTTTTCCACCCCCAAACTGCTCTTCCCGGTTCTGCCAGGGCTTCCGAAGAGGGCCCCGGCAAAGGGCAGCTGGGAGGGCCTCCGTGGCCAAACCCCAGGGGATGCTGGGTGTTGTAGTCCCAAATGCAACTTCTCCAGCAGCCCGCTTGAAGTTCCAGCTGGCAGTTCCGATCCCAAGCGCCCCTTAGGGGTATCTCGGTCACCGTTCAAGATAGATACAATTTATGAAAACCCAGGCGGGTTGTTTGGGCTTCCCTCTCCTTCTAAGCGGGTTTGTTTTGGTAACATGGCTTGAAACACTTCCAATATCAATTAAACAAAAAAACATTTTAAAGGAAGCTCGGCACAGAACGCTTCGCTCCGCGGCTCCTCGCAACGCGTAACGAGCCCCGAGTTAAAAAACCCCCAAACTTCTTGCCCCCTTTTGCACCTCGGCCCACCCACGGAGCCCCTGAGAATGTGCAGAGGGCCTCCCCTCCCCCCAGCAGCCCCCGGACGCAGGACTCAAGCAACCCGCTAAAGCGAGGCGTCTCCCTTTCGACTTCTCGTTCCAAATGGCCCAGGTCTGTAACCATTAGGAAACACCATCTTGGCCCAAACCCAGAGGTCCCTCGGCGTCTCCTTTGCAAAGGCATAAGACCGGAGGGAGCGCAGGCGTCCCCGGGGCCCCCCGCATCCCAGCCTCCCTCCTTTAGGAAACGCGGAAAGTTGGAGGGCGCGGAAACAGCGCGGCCGCGGATCCTCGCCGCCGCCGCCTTCCTCTCCTTACCGGCCCTCCGTCTCCCGGCGCGCCGCTGCCGACCAGGCTGAGCAAGGCGAGCAGGATCGGGGCCCCCGTCGGAGGCGGGGGCGGCCAAGGCGCCGGCTCCCCCATCCGGCTCCGGGGCCTGCCTTGGGTCCGCCTCGGCGGCACCGCCTTCCCGTGCGCCCGGAGCGCCAACGCGTAAAAGCGCACCGCCTGGTGGCCGTCGGAAGCGCCCGCCGCCCTTCGCTAGACTTAACTCGGAGGGAGGGCGGACCTTGGGCTCGCCTCTCTCTCTCTCCCTGCCTCTCCGGGGTCCTCCCTACGAGGTAGGCTCGGCGCTTCCTTTTATTTATTTATTTGTTCATTCATTCTGGAGGGGAGATGAAGAAGTGCCCCGCTGTAAGCACGCCAAAAGAAAATCCTCACCTTCTTGTCTTGGATACCTCCTGTTCCTTCAGACCCAGAGTCGGGGGATCTCCAAGGCGGCTCCCGTGCCCTCTTTCCAATCTGGTTGGGCGGAGGGCGGGGCGAGGAGAAGGGGAATGATGATGATTCAGGGGAAGAGGTGAAGTGGGGGAAGTGGATGAGAAAGGAAATTTTAAAATCGTACCCTTTGGGGTGCCTGGCAACATATTAAAACAACGTTAAAAACGCACACCAATACAGGTGGGGTTATTAGGACCCTCAAGAGTGTCCTGAAAAGTCAACCCTGGGTCGCTTCCCTTGGCCCGAGTTCCATAGGCTGGGGGTACCACAAAAAGGCCCCTTTGAGACTGACTTGCAGCCAAGTCTCTAAAGGATCACTTGGTCTTCTCCTCTGAGCCAGCGGGCAGCTGAACCGTGGCCTGGTGTCTAGAAGAACCAACCAAACTGGAAAAGACTGTACTGTTAAAAAGAGCCCACCAAGAAGGGATGGTAAAAGGAGCATCATCAATTAATGGCGGTTGTGTCACCAATGTTTGGGGATCTTTGGGAGGGGAGGCTCCAGACCTCAGGCAGCAGAAAGCCTTGGGTCAGCCCTGCGAGGAAGAACCCCTCGGACACTCCTGGCTTGCTCGGCGCCTCCTCCATTCCCCTGGGCAAGGGGCCAAGCAAAACACAAATAAAGGTCACCGGTTGCTTCACCCAGACTTCGTAGGTGCAGGACAAAGAATCTGCGGCCAGGGCCCCTGTGTGCCAAACCAGCTGCTCTTGTTTCCTTGGCATGCAAAGAGAGAAAGAGAGAGGGGGGGGAGAGAGAGAGAGAGATCCAGAAAACGAGTCCAAGACTCTCTGACTCGGATAGAGAAGGGACAGGGGACGAAGCCGGAGAGAATAACCTCCTGGTGAACCCCCTGTTGGGGCCTCTGGCAGGAAGCAGAAGAGTTAAACCGCCTGTGGAAACGACACCCGTCCCCTTTGATCCAGCCCTCAGCGCCCACCCCAGCAACCTTCCGAGAAATGGATTATTTGCCGAGTAACCCGGCACGGCGGCAGCCCTGGTGAGATGCCGGCTGCGGGGGCCAGAGGACGAACTCAGCCATCCGGGACGTTCCGATGAGGTGTTCCACACAGACCGAGGAACGGGCTCTGCCGTGGCTTTTGTGGATGCTGGGACTTGCCATCCTTGGCCTCCTGGTGGCATGGGGGCTCTGGAAGAAGCACCGCCTGTTGCTCAGCAGGCGTGGGCCAGGAGCCACCGACAGAGGGGCAGGTGGCCTTGTTGTCGGAGAGGTGAAGAAGGGGTTGGCCGTGGGTGCCTGCCAGCTCGTCTGCAAGCCCTCGGCGCTGGCCCAAGCGTTGGTGAAGAACCTCTCCCAGTTGGCCGAGTTGGAAGCCGACAGTTGGTCCTGGAAGGCTTGGCCGAATTTACAGACGGCCATGCAGTTCCTGTGGCCCCCCAATGACCCACTGGAATTTGCCCGGGACTACCTCCAGCTGGCCGACAAGGGCCTCGTGGCCTTGGATTGGGTGGTTGGGCTTCCTGCCAGCAAGGCCAGGAAGGCGGCCCACCCGCCGGACGTGGCGGCGGTGCTGCTGGTGGTGCCCAGTGCCACTGGCGAGATCACCAGGAACCTGCACCAGCTCTGCCGGCTGGCTCTCCAAAGGAGCTACTCCCCGGTGATCTTCAACCGGCGCGGACACAACGGCTGCCCCCTCGCCACCTTGAAGCTGCAGCCCTTCGGCGAGCCGGCGGATCTGAAGGAAGCGGTGGCGTACCTTCGGTTCCGTCACCCGAGCGCCACGCTTTTCGCCGTCAGCGAGGGCTCCGGATCCGGCCTCTTGCTCTCCTACCTGGGCGAACGGGGCTCCTCCAGCGGCCTGGCAGGGGTGGCCTGCCTCTCCCCAGTGCTGAAGGCCCAGGAGTGGTTCGAGAGGGGGACTCCTTGGTGGTACGAGTGGAGCTCGCTGCTTCTTCAGAAAAGAAGAATCAGCAGGTGGGTGGCTCCAGAAACCAAAAAACCTCAGGCGGGATCCAGGAAGCACCTTTCATTGTCTTTTTTCTACCTGCAAAACCCTACAAATGGCTGCCATAATTCAGAACTGACTCAACGGCCCACAATGAGGATGTTTTTAATCCTTGTTGGCCGTTTTTGGTCATTTTAAGAGGTTTCCTACGCCTAAAGGGAATGCCCAAATAATCTCTAGATCTCTGAATATTAGTGGATCATTCCCTCCCTCAAAGATTTTAATGCCGGCTCTTCTGGGTACGGCTGTTTTTTGATGTCTGAACATGGTTTATCCCTGTATCCCTGTTTTTCTAGGTATGCCGATGTCCTGAGAGAGGTGTCGGGGGTCGATGCAGCCCTCGGCAGCTCTTCCCTCCGGGCTTTCGAAGAAGCCCTGTTCTGTCACGGAAAGAGCCGGAAGGGGGCCTGGGAAGCCTATTGGGATCACAACGACCCTCTGAGGGATGTGGACGAGGTGGCGGTGCCTGTCCTTTGCCTCTGCAGTGCCGACGACCCCATCCGGGGCCTTCCGGACAGCACCATCCCCTGGGAGCTTTTCCGCACCAATCCTTATTTCTTCCTGCTGCTCAGCCCGCACGGGGGCCACTGCGGGTTTTTCGGGAAGGATCCCGGAACATCCTGGGGCCACTCAGCCGCTCTGGAGTCCTTGCGCACCATGGTGGAGTTTTTCCACACAGAAGAGATGCCGCCCCGGAGTTCGTGCCTGCACCATCGCCAGCCGCAGGGCACCTCTCTGCACCCGGAGGCCTCACCCCTGGCTCGCCATCTTCCCCAGGGCACCTTTAGCTGGCAGAGGTCTTACACCCGATAAGCTCTTGGGCACCGGAGTGAGCAAGAAAGCCTGAAAACAGACAAGGATCCCCCCCAGGGAGGGGGGGAGAGGGGAATCCTTCTCCATTAAAACTGGCTCTAGACAGCAGCATTGATTTTCGCCTGGTGCCTGCAACTGCTTCTCTAATGCTCCAAACGCAAGGTCGCCCAATCCAGCCAGATGTACAAGAGGGATGTTTTCACACATTGTAAGCTTAGTTATCGGCTGACAATCAGTGCTTCTGATGGCTGTTCCAGAGACGGTGTAAGCGTTCCTTCCGGAGAGGAGTGATGAGGGGCTCTTTGTCACCATGGTGAGATGGTTTCTCTCCTGTCATGACTCTGTGCGTTGGGGGGTTGGCTGTTCCTATTCACTACGGTTCACACTGATCCTGCCTCCTTGGCAGGCTTTCCCAGCAGGATGTCTGTCTCCTGAAAGGCGCAAATGAAGGACCGGCTACCAGGAAGCGGTGAGGGCATTGGATCCCTCGTGTTTCTCTCCCTTGGCAGGTTTGTCTAGCGATGACCCTTCGGGCCCCTCATGGCTTGCCGAATCCATGGCTCTTTCTAGCATGTGGGGTGTGTGATATTTTGCAAAGTGGGCATCCCTCCGGATCTCGAAGCCTAAAGCCCACAGGGCATACGGTGGGGCCTCTTGGTTTGTGACAAAACCCCCTTCCTCACTTTTAATCACTGCCCATTTTGACGGCCTCCGATTGATGATCGCTGGGGTCCCTGAGGCCCCAGATACGTTCCCCTAGGAGGCCAGCTGCTGCTCCAGAGGGACCTGGGATCCGATCCAGTCTGCGCTGCTGATGGGGTGCCTGGGTTGTGCATGGAGTCTGCAATTACAGGGTGGGGCCTTCAAATATATGAGGCATCAACACCCTGGAACAAAATTACGGTGGGACCCCCATATCTGCAGGATCAACATCTGCAGTTTCCCTTATCCACAGTTTGAATATATATATATATATATAAATAAAGAGCTAGAAAAACTATTTTCACATGTATTACTAGAACCAGCCAGTAGAAGGAGCCAGAGACTGGGCTAACCCTTGTTGGTCGCCCTCTAATGACCAGTTCTAGTAATGTATGTGAAAATAATTTTTCTGGAGTTCTTTTTCCTTGCTTGCTAGCTATGTATTACAGTATCCACAGGTTTGCAATGTGACTGCCGCCCCCTTCCGCCTTCGTAACAAACCAAACGCCCACACGCCATCTACTAAAATTACTTTATTACAGCTCATTTCTTTAAACATTTCCTTTGCTATGATACAAAGGATACTTACAAACAAAATATTACATATGACCTCTGTTTTCTTTTTATTTAATTCCCCGCCCCACCCCTGACAACTCGGTGACAGCTTTAAATGCACAATCTATACAATTAATACAAGTTATATAGGAGAGCTAGTTATGTACGTCTGCACCAGAAGGAATACTGGAATACTGACAATTTTTATCGTACAAAGAGAGGCCCCTGCCGCAAGCACAGCCGCTTGACAAGCGGCCTGTCGGGGTGGGGGTCGCGGAATGCGCAAATGTAGTGGCAATGAGGAGGGGAGGAGCCCTCACATCCATGCTTAGCCCTGCCAAGCGGGCGTCTGGAAGGGAACACTGTCATGGCAGCCTCCTGTTTTTAACTTCGGAAACCTCCGCTGATGGGCGAACTTAAAACTTCCTGTAAAAGGCTCCGTTCCCGGCCCAACCCTAAGAGCGATTGCTGACACGATCACCAGAAGGCGAATGGCCTGCACCACCTGATACACCTTTCACAGACGGATCCCCGACAGAAATAAAGGGATGAGGGGGACCGTCCAGAGAGGCAATCGAAGAGAATACAGAGGGGATTGAATGGCGGTTGGATTGTTCAGCACATTTCTCCCCCCACCCCTGCTTCTGCTTTCCCGTTGGTTAAAAGACTGGATCCGTCCCGGAAATGGCTTTTCTGACTGCACCGGAGAAATTTCGGGGTAGGGTTCTACCCACAACCGATCTGAGCACTTGCCAAGTTTTTCTGAGCCTTGTGAGACTAGACTGCACCTCCCTACCGTTTCCAAAACCAGGAACCAACCCCTTGAGAGGCCCAAACGGACACAGATCCACACCCTACGCTCTCTGTTTTCTGCTTCTCATCCGGAGCTGCTCATGGGGCAAGCAAGGAGAAGGGCCCAAGGTGGTCGCCACCCCCCCACACACACACCCGTGCTTTGGGTCCAGGTAGCATCCGAGGCGGGCGTCTCCTCGTTTGCAGGGTGTCTACCACTCATGTGGCTCCCTAGAAGCCTTTGGAGTGTAAGGTGGGGTTCTCCCCCCCCTCCCCAAGTAAAAAAGAAAAGTCCCTACGATCAGGGGCTTGCATGTCAGGCTGCAAAGAGGGAACGGAAATAAGGTGTCTCGCAGAGTGGTAAGGTTAAATAAAAAGCCATGGCACCCTTTTTGAAGGTGTGCAAAACGGAGGAAAAGCACGGGCGGCAGAAAGGAATGGTGTTAGCCCTGATGCTAGGAAGCCATCAAGCCAGGGAAGGGTCTGGGATTAGTGTGGCCCAAGATTAATAAATAGAAAACCCCACCTGGCTGGTAAAATGAGCCAGTTCTGGGCTTCAGGGGAAGAAAGCAAATCATTGATACATTCAAGGCGCTTTATTACTGTTGTTTTTCTTCTACCCCAAACAGGATAGCCCAACATGGAAGTGGTGTTAATAGTTTTGTTAGAAATCCTCATCTTTAGTCCCTTGAAAATAATCTTCACAAGCAAGCTGATTAAAAAAGAAAAGTCCAATGTACAGTATATTCACCCCTCGAGCCTGGGTCTGGAGGCTTTTGGTTAAAGAGGCGTGCAGCTAGGCTACTTGTGCAGGGACTGCTGGGGAGGCATCCCCCTTCTAAACCGACCCCATTGCCAAGTCTCTGGGGTAGAGGTGTCTGCTTTCCTCACACCCCCAAGGGAGATTTTTTGGGGTGAGGGGAGTCTCTTTTGGGGAACAACAAGCCAAAGAAGTGGGGAAGCCCTACCATTTCATAAAGGTTACTTTTTTTCTTAGAGGAAGCCAGAAAAGGACTGTAATCTTCTGGATCCGTGAAGGGTGGTTTTTTTTTTTTTTTAAATTTGGTTTACAGGTGGGGTGGAATTGGGTTAGGGTTAGGGTGGGATTGCCTTAGAAAGGAGCACATTGGGAATTAAAGAGCAGGTAAAGGGTGATGGTCCAGACCCACTCTGCTCCAGCTTTCCTCCTCCCTCCTCCCCAAACCCACAGGCAGGCATCCCAAAAGATGGACCCCCACTAAAAGCGTGACCAATACTGGGGTGCGGGAAGGGAGTGGAGCCAGCCAGAGGGAGAGAACTACCGAAATATTTTGTCTCAGAGCATGGCAAAACAGCGTTTCTCCAAACAACTGGATTTGGGAAGCTGAATTATGCCCCGCTGTACATAATTTTGGAGGTGGTAGTGGTGGTGGGACTGTAATTTGATTTTTTTTAAAAAGGAAGGCCCCATCTGAGCAAAGACCCTGACCCATAGGGAAGATTGGGGTGTGTGTGTGAGGACAGCATTGCCTCGGTCACTAAGAGACATTAATGGATGCCGATTCGGATGCCTTTGTTTGCTCAAGCCGCTTCTGCTTTCGGAGCAGGTGTGCTGACTCAGCCCCTTCAGCCTCCCAAGCGGTGGTGTGTTTGCTCAAGATGATTTAGGGAAAGGGCTCTTAAGAGCCAGGCAGAACAAACACAGAAGAGGGACCCGGAGTGGCGTTCATGTTACTTGTTGTTCTCAGAACAGGGCTGGGGGATTGAGGCATCCCGACGGTTAGAAGCAGTCGGGGGTTTTGCAGAGAAGTGGGTTTTTAAGTTTGGAGCGCTACCTGACGCATCTGAACGGGGCAGCATCACAACTCGAGCCGCCTGCTCGTGTTTGCCGAAGGGGTGACCCCTCTTGGGGAGCAGCCAAAGGGGAGCCTCAGGCGCCCTGCGGCCGACCAACAGGTCCTTGGCCCAAATAACGGCTAGACTACACACCGACCGAGGTGGCGGGGCCTCTCCTCGCGGGGAGTTCTCTCAGATACAAGGTTTAATACCGCACTGTTTGATGCGTCTGGTTACCCGGATAAAGAGGTCCTGCGTGAATCCTGGGCTCACCTCGACAGGGTTTCGGAGATGCGGGGTTGAAAGAGGTTGGCAGTGATGGATTAGGTCCTGCTTAAAGCTGGTGGCAACGAACATTTCTCGGACATTTCACGACGACCAACAACGGGGCAGGAAAGAAGTGGATTGGGTTCCCTGTCTTTCGGCATGCATACATACACTCCCTTTAAGGATGTGTGATTGGCAGCAAAATAAGGCCCTGTCCCCCCTTAAAAGCCAGGCGTTCCCGAATCAAAGCTGCAAACTCGTTCTCCCTTCCCTGGACAGGCCAGGTACACGCAGATTTGAGACTCCACCGCGGTAGAGCTTGATCAAAATTATACAGCTCACACCTGCGAACCTCCCCCCCCCCAAGGCCCTTGCTGTGACCCTCCAGGAATGATGGCTTTCCAGAGGCACCCGCAAGTGCACTCGCACACACACACACACACACACAAAGCCAAGGCCACAACCTTGCTTGCTTTAAAGCTAGAAGGATTCAGAGCAGACCGGCGAGGGGACGACCGAAGAAGGAAGCAAGGAGAGAACACGGCTTGTGCATAGGAGCGTCTACAGAAGCAGCCCTGAGAAAATGACTTTTTCCCTCCCCAATGCCAGGTCCCCAGGATTCCCCCCAGTCATGGCAAAGCTCGCCGGGGAATTCAGAAACCTGAGGAACACAAGGGCGATTTAGCTGGTTTGCAATTTCATCCCCCACCCCCTGCCACCCAGGGAAGCTGGACTGGACCGCACGGCCTTGAAATTTCACAAGGTAACACCCCTTTCCTCGCTCTCCCACCCTTGGCCTAAGCGAGAACCACTGCCTACCTGCCATGGGGGAATGAAAACAAGCTTCGGCTGAAACCCCCCCTCTGAAGAAGGCCAATAGCATTTCTTTTCCTCCATTAGATTCCTCCGGCCTGCAAAGCAGAGAGCCTGAGAGGGGAGTTCCTGGAAGTGCTTTTTTTTTTTTAAGTCAACCTAATTCACAAACCCTCCACCAAAAAGGGGCCACACCGAATTGAAAATGAGATTTTCAGGTGCAGCATGACTTGTATTAGAGTATCTTCTATACACGCGCACACATATATATTATGTCTCATGGACATAAATGCGTTTTTTTTTGGGGGGGGGGGAGACAATGACACCCTGGCATTTTTGAGCCCTATTAAGGTCTTAGAAGGAAAATCCTAGGAGTTCGTAGCTAGCCTCTGCTTCTTTTCTGCTGCGTGAGGAGATGCATTTACAAAGAGGGCCCAAGGGAGCAACCGGTAAGCATAAACATCTTTTAAGGAGAAGCCAAGTTGTGGTTCTCTCCCGACAGAGGCCGGCCGCAGGGCCGCTGCTGCTGCTTTTGGCAAAATCGAGCCCCCCCCCCCCCCCCGGGCAGGTAATTCTCCCTGGGATTCTCGTCTGGATCGGTTAAGCCACCAGGAACCCCAGGGCGTTTGACATCGCTCCCTTGGAAGCAACAAAGCCTCTGTGTGTGTGTGTGTGTGATCACATGCAAGGGAAAATGCATCCCCCTTCGACCACCACACAAACACAAGCAATTGCAATGTTTGTGGCACGGTGCAGGGTCCGTAGCCACCAGGAGCTGGCTGGAGAGCAGCGGGTGGGGGGGGAGTCGAGGAATCCTGTGCGAAGGACAGGCCCTGGGGAGGCGCAAAGGGAGAGGCACCCCCATGGCCATGAAAACCCTCCCAACGGTGGGCTTCCTGTGTACACGAGGGCTGCGGCAGCCAGGAGGGGTGGTGGTACGGGGGGGGGGGGGAGGGAGAGAGGAATGGTGCAAAGACCAAAAAGGTAACAGACAAAAGAAGCAAACCCTGGCAAATGTCGTGTCGAAAAGGAAAAACAAATCACTCCTTTTGTCTACCCGTGGCATATGAGTTTCAGCGTCATGGCATCTTTTCCCCCCCACCACCACCCAGGCTGACTAGACTTCGTAAAGCTTGAAGGGGGTGTGGTGGGGTGGAGTGTGGCTGGGATCTAGTTGGCAGTACGCTTCAAGCGTTTCTGGCGGGCGGTGGCACAAGGGGGACCCGGGGGGAGGGGAAGGGGGTGGCTCGCCCGGGGACCCCGCGAGGTGTCCTGACACTTACCTAGAATGAGATGTCACAATATTTAGCCAGGGGAAAAAGCAAGGTTTCCGCACACCTCCGGCAGACTCGCCTCTTCCCCTTTCACCAACGCATGCACGACCCAGACGGTCGGGGAGCTGGGGGGGGGTGCTGAACGGCCCCACCGGTTTTCCGAGAGCAGGTGCGTTTCGCTAGTGCAGTTTCATCCAAGCGGCCGCGGGCAACCCCAAAAGCTTGGAGGCCTCGCCTTGTAGTGCAAGAGAGAACGCAGGCGTGGGGTCAGAGAGGGGGTGTGCATGTGCAGGCGGTGGTGGCCGAGGGATTGCCTGCCCACCCACCGCCTTTCTCTCCTGGGGAGAAGGAAAGCGAGCCAGAGGCGGACGAAGCAGCCAGGGAAAACGAAGCCCCCCACCCCCCGCACCCCGAATCTCACGGTTGCCGCTCCAAGAGCTGCTGCCTTCTTTAAAATAGAGAGACCGCTGCCACCAAAGCCCAAATCCCCTTGCCCTGCCCAGGACCTGACCAAAGACTATGACATCTCAATGAGTAACCCCCCCCCCAAGACAGAACACTTCCTCCCAAACGAACGCGCGCGCCACCCCGTCGGGCACCCGGAGTCCGTGCCGGGAGCGCAGGGGCTCTCGGTCGGCAGTTCCTGTTGGCAGGCCGCTCCGGGGGAACCACCACGACCCGCGACCCACCACCACCACCACCCTTGGCAGTGTCTGTGTGGGAGGGAGGAGGGGCGCGGCGCACGGCCGGCGTTAAGAGCTGTATTCTATTATTATGTGTAAGACAGGTGCGACCCGTTGGAGATCTGAGAGGTGACACTGGCGCTGCGGCTCATCCCCGCCTCCGTCCGTCCCCCCGAGGCCGTGCGCCGTAACGCCTGGGGGCTGTTGCGGAGGCCCAGGGAGCTCCCCCGGGGCACCCCTTGCATGGGCGCCGAGGGGTGGCCCCAGGGCTGGGGGATGCCGCCGCCGCCGCCTCCGCCGGGCATGGGGTGGCCCCAGCCTTGGGGCGGGCCGCTCATGGGGTGGCTCCCCCAGTGGGGCCCGGCGGGGGGCCCTCCTCCTCCACCGGGAGGAGGAGGAGGGTGGTGGGACCAGCTGGAGGCCCCCGGGTAGCTGTGGCTGAAGGCCTCCGGGGAGAGGTTGGAGAGGAGCATGTTGCTGAAGCCCAGGCGCATGCTCTCCGAGTCGAAGGCCTCGATCTCCCGCGCCTGGCGCTCCAGCAGGCTCCGGATCCGCTCCGTCCGCTCGTTCTGCAGGGCAACCATCTCTTCCTCGATCTGGGGAGGGCAGGGGAGGGGGAGGGGGAGGGGGGAGAAACGGGAGCTTGGTCAGAACCCTGGTCTTATCAGGACGGCCAGCCTAGGCGAGGAAGGCTGGACCAGGTGGTCCATGAGGGCTGGTTGTTGGGCCAAGAGAGGCCAGCAGGGGGCAGCAGAGACCAGGCAGAGGCGGCCTTAGGATTCGTCCTGTTTTAAGCTGCTGGGGTTTCTCCTTTGGACCATCACCGAGCGGGTGCACTCAGGGAACGGCCTTTCTCCAGCCCCGAGACTGCTGGGGTCACAACCAAACCCCTCTTTTCCTCCCAGGCCTGTCCTCCGGCCAGCTGCTTTGAGCCTTCCTCCTGCTCTCCTTGCAGGGAAGCAAGCAAACCAGGACCTTCCGCACCGAGAAGGGGGCCAACGTGCAAAAGGAGGAGGCCAGAGGCCAAGGCAGGACGGAGGGGAGGGGAGGGGGCACCTGCGTCTTGGATCCACCCCCCCGCCCCTCCGGGTACCTTCTGCTCCAGGAGGGCCCGGCGTAGGGACACGCGCTGCTCCAGGTCCCTCAGCTCCCGGTCGTGCTGGGCCTCGGCCTGCATCTTAATCTTGCTCTGGTAGGCATTCAGCAGCTCGAGTTCCTGCTGCAGCTGCATCTTCAGCACCTGGCACTCGGCCTCCTGCGCCTCGTCCAAGCGGAGCTGGGTGCGGAACAAAACCAAAGAGCCGGCCGCCACGGGGTGAGCGAGGGAAGGAGAAGGAGCAACCAAACCGCCGATGGTCAGAGCCTCGTCCCGATTCCTTATATCTCTATCCTCAGCGCGCAAGCTCACAGATGCGGGAAGGTTTTAGGGTTCAGGGCTCAAGAGATGAATTCAAGTCCCACAGAAAACTTGCAGGAGAAGCAAAAATGAGGGATCCGGAACACCACCATGTGTGTTTGGCTCCTTCTCCAAGTGACTCGGCCTGAAGAAAGGAACTTTGTGCCTTTCGTGCCTGGGGGAACAGAAGTCCCCATGAAAGCTAGGGACAGGCCTTTCCCTGGTGCGAAGAAAGGGTGGCCTGTGGGGGAACCCAGAGGGCCAGATTCGGCACCGGATTCCCCATCTCTGGCATAAAATTCCCGCCTCCCCACCTTCTTTCTCCCAACACTCCAGCGTGGGAGAGAGACGGTCAAGCCCCAAAGGGATTCCTCAGGGATGGCACCGAGGGGGGGGGTCAAGGCTGAGATGTCCTTCAGGGTCACCTCCAACCCTTTTCCGGCTGACTGCCAAGGGTGCCCCGCCACCCACCCAGAGAGCTTCTGTGGTGTGTGGCTCGGAAGGGAGCGCTGGGGGCCGGGGGGTCTCACCGCTTGGGTGGAGAGCATCTCGTTGATGCTGTGGTCGTACTGCTCGGCCAGGATGGCCAGCTTGCGGGTCTGCTCCTCCTTGAGCCGCTTGAGGACGGCCTTGTGCTCGCTCTTGGGCGTGGTCTCCAGCAGGTGGTTCCGCAGGGCCTTGTACTGCCGCGTCTGGATCTTGCAGGTGTCCTGGAACTGCTTCTTGATCTGCAGCTCTTTCGACTAGGGAAAAGCGATCAAGCAAAGAAAGGCGGTTGGTTGGGCGCAGAGGAGAGGGCGGCTCGCAGCACAAGCGCAAAAACGTTCCCCGAGCGTGGCTCTTGGCCCGCGTGCGTGCGTGATGGCGGCTCCCTCCCTCCCTCCTCCTCCTCCTCTTTAGGTCACGCAGAAAAGGCAGGAAGGGGGCAGCCCTCTCCCCTGCATGAGCACCCTTTCCCAAAGAAGCCTGTTAAACCTATGTCCTCCATCACTTTCACCCCCTCGCCAAAAAAACCTTCCTCTCTTTCTCCCCTTCCTCCAGCACGATCCCTCTGCTGCGTCTCCCTGGCTTCTTTTCGTTATGCAGCCGAGAAGCCTCACCTTTGCACGTCCCCACCTCCTCCTCCTCCTCCTCCCTGACTGCACATTCCCTGCTCTGCTCCCTCTGCCCTCCCTGGAGCCCTGAAGTGGGGGTGGTGGGGGGACGCCCCTCTCTCTCTCCGCCTCTCCCTCCCTCTTCCCCTCTCCCCTCTCCCTCTCTTCTCCCTCTCTCTGTCTCCCTTTCCCTCTCCCTCCCTCTCCCTCTCTCCCCCTCTTTCCCTCTCCCCCATCTCCCGCTCCCTCTCTCTCCCTCCCGCTCCTGCTACCTCTCTCTCCCTCTCCCTCTCTTTCCCTCTCCCCCTCCCTCTCTCTCCCTCTCCCCCCTCTGCCGCTCCCTCTCTCTCCCTCTTTCCCGCTCCCTCTCTTCTCCCTCTCCCTCTCCCCCTCTCTTCTCCTTCTCTCTCCCTCTTTCCCTCTCTCCCTCTCTTCTCCTTCTCCCTCTCCCTCTCCCTCTCTCTCCCTCTCAGGGCTCCTACCTTGAGGCTCTTGGGCTGCTGCCGGACCTCCATGACGTGCTTGCGCCTCAGCTCCCGCTCCCGGCGCTTGTTGTACTCCAGCTGGTTGGTGAGCTCCGTCTGGTGCTGGAGGCGGATCAGCTCGCAGCGCATCTTCTGGATGGTGCCCAGGTGCCGGAACTCCAGCTCCTGCATGGACTCGTGCTGACGCAGGAGCATGGCGTGCTCCAGGTCCTTCTGGGTCTGGCGCTTGTTCAGCTCCTGCGCCAAGGAAAAAAACAGCCGGGTGAGGCCAAGAGCGGGCGGCCAGCCGGTGGCGAGGGTGGAAGGAAGCCGCCCGGCCCAGGAGGCACGGCCGCCGGTCCACGCCTCTGGCGGAGCCCCTCGCAAGCAAAACAAGACTGCCGGGGCAGTGGCTAACCTCTTATTTTTCATTCCCCTGACCGACAGTCAAATCCAACCACGAGTTTTAAAAAAATGAACAGGTCGTGTTGCATTAATGTGAGGCTTAATGAAATCTCCCACTCTACGGCTACACAAGTCTCGACTGCAAACATATTTGCCAGAGTAAGAGAGTTCGTATCAGCCTTTTTCAGCCTTAGCTGCACCAACCATCTGTTTCGCAGCTGCCCCAAAATTTAAACCAAGAGACATACTTCAGTTCAAGTCAACGCTGAATGCTAACCGATGATGTCACATTTTTGCGACTGCTTCAAAAGGTACACCAAATATTAAACAAACAAACAAAATGGTTCCTCTGAAGCCACGCTACGAAACTTCAGCAATAATCACGCTAGAAATTCTATCTTCTAGTTAGTTTCCCTGACTTTGGACCCATTTCCCTGACTTTCCCAGACCGGTTCCCATTTCCCTGACTTTCCAGAAAGTGGCAACCCCAATCAAGTCACCCCCCCCGGGATGTTGCTAATTCAACCCTCCCTCCCTAAAGCACTGCTGTTCTTTGGAGGCAAAGCCAAACGCAAATAGATGAGCAGGTGATCCCACCAGGAGTGGGAAGATTTTAAGACCAGACCGCCCGGCCCTTGCTTAGCAGGGGGGCATCGGCGTCTGGAAATCCCTCCTCCTCCTCCTGGCAACTCACCTCCCGGACCAGATCCTGCTCCAGGTTGTGTCGGGCCAGGAGCATCCTCCTCTTAAAGCGCCGGCACTCCAGCTCCAGGTACTGCCGCTGGCGCCGCAAGAGGTTAGCCTCTTCCTCGGCCTGGAAGTGCTGGATGTTCTCCTTCTGCTTGGAAAGCCACTCCTGCTTCTCCTTCTTGGGCGTGCTCTGGTTCTCGCTCAGCTCCTGGGAGGGGCCCAGAGGGAGCAGGGTCACAGAGGGGCCCCACCGCTGATGCCCCCCCTGGCCACACCAAAGGAAGACCCCCCAGCCTCCCGCGTTCAACAGGCCAAGAAGGAGGAGGAGGAGAAAGGGGACTTCCGGAAGTCCCGGGCCAGGAATCTCCAGGTCCTTCCGGAAGTCCCAGACAAGGAACCTCCAGGCCTCCAGAACATTTATTGACTGAACTCACGGGTCGATTTACTGAAAATACTTTTGGCCTCCTGTTCTTCTTTCCAAGGGCTCAAGGTGGATTAAAACCAGTGGCAGACAATTTTTAAAGCTCAAAACGACGGGCACACCAAGGAGGCTTGCCTCTTTAAAGGACAATATTTTTAGAAATAGAGCAGACATGTCCAAACTTTGGCCCTTCTGATGTTTTGGGCCGCAACTCCCAGAATTCTAAGCTTAGCTTGTCAATGGCAAAGGACTGTGGGAGCTGCGGTCCAAAACATCTGGAGGACTGAAGTTTGGACATGCCTGATATAGAGGCTACAGCAGGTCCCAGCTCCACCCAAGAGAAAAACCACTTCCCGAGCGAAGCGTAGAAGGAAGGAGCAAGTGCAGTCGGTCATTCCGGCAAAAGGATGGACTGTGGAAGTTTCTCTCTCTAACCCTCTCTTTTTAAATGCAAAAAGGAAGGATGCAGGGACTGAGTCCTTAACTAGCAAGACAAGTTGCTTACAAGTCCTGTGGCTTTTCTGGCTCCCCGAGACATCCCAGGTTTCAGAACCCATCTGCAAGATGGCCAACGGCAAGGGACTGGAGGAGCGGCAGTGTGAAACCCCCTCCCCACAAATGCCAGGGACGCTGGTGGTCTGCTGCTGAGACTGGCTCCTCCAGAGGCATACACCCCACCCAACCCTGGTGACCCCCCACTCTCCTGGACCGGGAATTACCTCCTTGAGCTGCTCCTTCCGGAGTTTGTATTCTCGCTTCTGAGACTCCAGGAAGCTGTTGAGCTCTTTCTTTTGCTGGCCTTGGATGTGCTGCTGAAACTTCTTCTCTTCGTTAGCCATGACTTTCGCCTGCAACGCCAAGAGGACAAGGCGTCCGCGTCGTCGCAAACTGCCGCTTCCTCCTCGTCGGCATCGCCCGTACCCAAAAGAACAACCCCCTCCCCCAAAAGGCTGCGGGAACGCACGCCCCGTTCAACCAAACCGCAGAAGAAGGGAGAGCCGGGGCAGAAACGCCGTGGCGAGCGAACGGCTTTCTCCCCTGCAGAACCGAAATCATGCCTTGGGCTTAAAAGACGCCACCGGATTTATTTTTTTTGCCATGGTTCCGCTTCAAGGTGGTATTTCAGCCCCCCCTCTGGGCTCCGGCCCTCCCCCGGGCGCTGCCTACCTCCTTCTCCATGGCCACCTGGTGCTTCTTGACCAGCTTCTCCATCTCGGCGGCAAAGTTGTTCCGCTGGGTCTCCAGGTCCTTGTCCAGCCGCAGGCGGTGCTCGTCCATCTCGGCCTTCAGCTTGTTCTCCAGGGCCATCAGCTGCTTCTGGTGCTGGCGCCGCATGCGCTTGTAGCCCGACATCTGCTCCCGCAGCTCTGAATCTTGCTCGTGTTCCTGCATCTGCCTGGTCACCTGCGGCGGGGGTGTGGGGTGAAAGGGGGCAGCCTCCTCAGCCCACGCCCTTCTCTGCCGGAGAAGGTCATCGGGGTCTCTTCCTCCAGGAGTTGCCCCCTTCACCACTTGGGACTGGCTCTCCTTTCTTGAAGGACCGCCCTCTGACCTTGTCCTAGGGCTAGCTAAGCTGGAGGGCTTTATTATTGTTAATTACTCTTAATATGGATAAAATAAGGCCGTGATGGCGAACCTTTTAGGGACCGAGTGCCCAAACTGCGATTCAAAACCCACTAATTATTCACAAAGGGCCAATCCAGCCATTTAACCTGAACACAGGTGGCTGTGAAGGGGCGATGTCGGGTGCCCATAGAAAGGGCTCTGAGGACCACCTTTGGCGCCCATGCCGTAGGTTCGGCAACACTGAAATAAGGAGATCCATCCAGACTGAAGGGCATCCTTCTAATGTAAGCAACTGGGTGGGTTCCTGCCCAGACCTCCGAAGGGCCAGCCCGGCCTGGCACACACACACACACACACACACACATCATGAAAGGGCAGGGGACGGAGGGAGCTGGAAAAAGAGGAAGGCGGTTGGACCTACGAGGGATGCTGTGCGTATGGTAGCAAAGTGCTCTCGGTTACGGTAGTGGGACCTGTGGCGAGACACCTGGGGCGGGCTCTGCGGCTCCGACGCTCGCGATCGCGAGTCGGCATCCTCTCTGTAGTTTTCTTCCTCCTTGGGAGTGGGAAAAAAGAGGAAAGTTTTAAAAAAGAGGGGGGAAAAAGAACCCCTTCTGCCCTTTTGGGGTCCAAAACCAGGCGCTGCTGCTGCTGCTGCTGCTGCTGCTGCTTTGGTCCCTCTGGAGTTTTCAGAAGGAGCCTCCAACTAGAAACGGGATCGTGTCACTGGCACCATCATGCCCACAAGCGGGGATATGCGCCTGAGACAGAAGCAGGGAGGAAACTGGGTTTCTAATGCATCCAGGGGATTATGGACCCATTGCCTGAGGGGTCTGCTCCCCTGTCGCCAACAGCCCTGCTTTTTCTGCACCTTTTTTTGGGGGGGGGGGGGGGGGGGCAACCTGCCTTTCTGAGAAATGTAACTGAATCCAAGCTCTTTCTAGAATCCTGGAGTTCACTGGAAGATAGAGACACCCGGCAAAATTGCAGCGCCAAGGAACACCGAGCCCTCTGAACATAGCTTGGACAAATGACATTTTCATGGCACCTCTTTCTCTGCCTCTCTCTCTCTCTTGAAAAACCCACTGCAGCCCCCCCACCCCGTCCCCTGGGGGTGGTGGCTTTCCCCGTTGGATTACCGGCTTCAGGTGTATCACCGAGCTGTTGGACATCACGGTGTGGTCGCCCTCCATCAGGTCCAGCTCGCTCTTGTCGTCTGAGGCGTCCGGGAGGCTGTTGACGCTGCTGCTTTGGCTGCTGGCGCTGATCGACATGCTGGGGATGGACTGGCTGCTCCCGACGCTGTTCACCGTCCCCGTCCGGCCCACGCCGTACTCTTGCTCCTAGGAAGGGAGGGGAGGCCATGAAGATTAACCGGGGGGAGGGGTGTGGATACCGACAGCCATTTGGGGCCTTTAATAGGACCGGATCCTAGGCGGAGAGCAGGTCTTTTCTGGCTGGGCCCCCCAGAACCAGGCAGCCCGGCTAGGAGGATTCTGGGACTCCCAGGCGGCCAACGGAGGGACCCTCCTCGGCCCTTCTCCTCCCCTCCCCTGCGGTTACCTCGTCTTCCTCCTGGGCCTCCACCGCAGGGCCGTTGTGGGCCTCTTGGAAGAGCAGCTTTTTCATTTTGCGGTACTGAAGGTTGTCCAGTTCCCGGACGGCGTCCTTGGTTCTCTGGATCAGCTCTATCAACACCGTCTCGGGGCGGTCCCGGAGGACAAACACGTGCTAAATCAGGAGGCAGGAGGGGTCCGGGTCAGGGGAGCATCTCGCCCCCCCCCGGCATCTCACGCTTGCCAGCCGCAGAGCTTTTCACCCCAGGGTTAAAGAGGTGGGCGTCCAGCACCCAATGCTTCCCATCTGGTCAGACCCTCTAAAGAATGGTTTGTCTGAGGGGAGACCACGAAAAGAGGTGTCAATACAATGATGGGGCTTGTTTGCCTTAAAAAGTGCTCCAGGTGGAAACCCAGCGTTTTGAAAACCATGGCATGCTCTCTCCTCCAGTTCCAGGGGCACAGTGTACCCTCAGGGCACCCAGGCAGGTTCCCAGGCCGTAGGGAATCCTGGTGTTGGTCATCACCGGACACCCAAACACACAAACTGGCCAAGATTTAGCCCGCCCTACCAACCAGTAAGTAGCCTGGTTCAGGAGGAACATGTCTTCTCCTGAAGAAAAGCCTCCCACTGG